>JACEFZ010003116.1:0-150000 GCA_014155875.1 Cepaea nemoralis
TTCACGGGATTGGCCTTATGCCAACTACCGGCGTGTTTAAAACCTATGAGACCTATTGTTCAATCTGTAGCAGGTGAACAATATGGTGGTCTCCAACAATATGCTATCTTTGTACATATATTCCTTATTTTATTTGTCGCCATGAATAAATTGAGCTCACCAAATGTCATAAAATGTTATTCGATTATCATTGTTGTGTTATGGGTTGATAGCCCATAGTTAGATAGGTCAATGTGGCTGGAACAACCTGCCGTGTACTTCTTTGCCTAGAATCAAAAGGAAATGATTTGATTCCTGACGGCCCGATCCTGGGAAATATCTCCCTCTTTTTACCTATTCTTTTCTTGTTAACCGAATTTTGAGTGCTCTTTCTCTTTTCTCGTATGTTATTATTCTTTCTTGGCTGTGGCCCGAACGCTGTCGGCGTTGCGCTCCTTCTCTTCTTCTAGCACCTTGCCAATATAGCTAGGTCAGTCGCAAGTGGTATTCAGTACAAGCAGCTAGAGTCTTGCACAGTTCAGTGACAAGACGTGAGACTTGAGTGATTGTGAACCAGAGCTTTTGCCGGAAGTAAGCAGAGCGAAGGTCAAGCACGGACTATAGGTCTTTCAGAGCTCAGTCAACTCTGACCGCGTCGAGGTCGGACGGGAAGGATGTCAAATGGCAGACGTCTATCTAGCCGCCACTTTTGTGTAGATATACAGTATTTGTGAAGTTATGGTCGAATGTCGACGTCATTTGATAGATGGAGCGACAGATGTTGGCTGCAGAGATCGAGTGAAAGTATTGTTGTTTTAGTGAAAATTGATTGACATTGTTTTAAAAGAATAGACAGAATACCACCGTGTGAAAACTGATTGCAGCTGTCGTGTTATGAAGAAGTCATTGTTAACGTAGTGTTAACTGTTATGTGATATATATGTTGTGATTTAGAGAAGGTAGAAAGAGTGATACTACAACCCGTCCCGTAAGAATCACGCCTGTAGAACAACTGGGTGCCTTTGCCAGACGAAAGTTAAACAGGTGTGAGAATAACTCCCTGACAGATACCAGCGTCAAGCAGTGGCAATATACCAATCAACTCCAGGCTAATAGAACCACCATAATATGACCGTTACAGATGCCCCTAACTCTCTGGTAACAGTAAGAGTAACTCATTGGCAGTGTCGTGTGATATGATATGCCTATAATTATATATATATATATATATATATATATATATATATATACTATATTGTATATATATATATATATATATATTAGATTATATATATTATTCTATATATATATATATATATATATAGTATATATCTATATCCCTATTTGGGATATTCACTTACAATATACTTGAACAGTTTGTGTTTTCTTTGTTGTAGTCCCATCAGGAAGCTCTGCCAGGCAGATGACCTCTGAGGAGGCCAAAAAAAACATAATCAACCACACACATTAAAATCATTTTAGGAAACGTGTTTCGTGGATATTTTACAAATCCGATTTCTAGTGAATAAATGCACAAGAAGTCAGGAAATATGTTCCCTGTTACTGTCATGACACGTGCTGTCCGATGTCCTTTTACCGACCTGTAGTGCACCGCTAACGGAAAGATAAATCAACTCCTAGCTCCGCAACCGTTTGGTATTAGGTAATGTAATAATTAAACCTGCATTGTGCAATTGTAATAATGGCCGCTGCATTCTGCAAGTGTAATAATTACCACTGCGTTGGGCATTATAATAATGACCACTGCATTGTATAAGTGTAATACTGATCACTGCATTGTGCAAGTGTAATCGTGACCACTGTATTGTGCAAGTGTAATAATGACCACTGCATTGTGCAAGTGTAATCGTGACCACTGTATTGTACAAGTGTAATAATGACCACTGCATTGTGCAAGTATAATGATGACCACTGCATTGTGCAAGTGTAATTGTGACAACTGTATTGTGCAAGTGTAATAATGACCCCTGCATTGTGCAAGTGTAATATGACCCCTGCATTGTGCAAGTGTAATAATGACCACTGCATTGTGCAAGTGTAATCATGACCACTGCATGTGCAAGTGTAATCGTGATCACGTATTGTACAAGTGTACTAATGACCACTGCATTGTGCAAGATATAATATTGACCACTGCATTGTGCAAGTGTAATACGTGACAACTGTATTGTGCTAGTGTATAACTGACCCCTGCATTGTGCTAGTGTAATAATGACCCCTGCATTGTGCTAGTGTAATAATGACCCCTGCATTGTGCTAGTGTAATAATGACCCCTGCATTGTGCTAGTGTAATCGTGACAACTGTATTGTGCAAGTGTAATAATGACCACTGCATTGTGCAAGTATAATGATGACCACTGCATTGTGCAAGTGTAATCGTGACAACTGTATTGTGCAAGTGTAATAATGACCACTGCATTGTGCAAGTATAATGATGACCACTGCATTGTGCAAGTGTAATAATGACCACTGCATTGTGCAAGTGTAATCGTGACCACTGTATTTTGCAAGTGTAATAATGACCACTGCATTGTGCAAGTGTAATTGTGACCACTGTATTGTACAAGTGTAATAATGACCACTGCATTGTGCAAGTATAATGATGACCACTGCATTGTGTAAGTGTAATCGTGACAACTGCATTGTGCAAGTGTAATAATGACCCCTGCATTGTGCAAGTGTAATAATGACCCCAGCATTGTGCAAGTGTAATAATGACCACTGCATTGTGCAAGTGTAATAATGACCACTGCATTGTGCAAGTGTAATCGTGATCACTGTATTGTACAAGTGTAATAATGACCACTGCATTGTGCAAGTATAATGATGACCACTGCATTGTGCAAGTGTAATCGTGACAACTGTATTGTGCTAGTGTAATAATGACCCCTGCATTGTGCTAGTGTAATAATGACCCCTGCATTGTGCTAGTGTAATAATGACCCCTGCATTGTGCTAGTGTAATAATGACCCCTGCATTGTGCTAGTGTAATCGTGACAACTGTATTGTGCAAGTGTAATAATGACCACTGCATTGTGCAAGTATATTGATGACCACTGCATTGTGCAAGTGTAATCGTGACAACTGTATTGTGCAAGTGTAATAATGACCACTGCATTGTGCAAGTATAATGATGACCACTGCATTGTGCAAGTGTAATCGTGACAACTGTATTGTGCTAGTGTAATAATGACCCCTGCATTGTGCAAGTGTAATCGTGACAACTGTATTGTGCAAGTGTAATAATGACCACTGCATTGTGCAAGTATAATGATGACCACTGCATTGTGCTAGTGTAATCGTGACAACTGTATTGTGCTAGTGTAATAATGACCACTGCATTGTGCAAGTATAATGATGACCACTGCATTGTGCAAGTATAATGATGACCACTGCATTGTGCAAGTGTAATAATGACCACTGCATTGTGCAAGTATAATGATGACCACTGCATTGTGCAAGTATAATGATGACCACTGCATTGTGCAAGTGTAATAATGACCACTGCATTGTGCAAGTATAATGATGACCACTGCATTGTGCAAGTGTAATAATGACCACTGCATTGTGCAAGTATAATGATGACCACTGCATTGTGCAAGTATAATGATGACCACTGCATTGTGCAAGTGTAATAATGACCACTGCATTGTGCAAGTATAATGATGACCACTGCATTGTGCTAGTGTAATCGTGACAACTGTATTGTGCTAGTATAATAATGACCACTGCATTGTGCTAGTGTAATCGTGACAACTGTATTGTGCTAGTGTAATAATGACCTCTGCATTGTGCTAGTGTAATAATGACCACTGCATTGTGCTAGTGTAATCGTGACAACTGTATTGTGCAAGTGTAATAATGACCACTGCATTGTGCAAGTATAATGATGACCACTGCATTGTGCTAGTGTAATAATGACCCCTGCATTGTGCAAGTGTAATAATGACCACTGCATTGTGCAAGTATAATGATGACCACTGCATTGTGCTAGTGTAATCGTGACAACTGTATTGTGCTAGTGTAATAATGACCACTGCATTGTGCTAGTGTAATAATGACCAATGCATTGTGCTAGTGTAATAATGACCCCTGCATTGTGCTAGTGTAATAATGACCACTGCATTGTGCTAGTGTAATAATGCCCCCTGCATTGTGCAAGTGTAATAATGACCACTGCATTGTGCTAGTGTAATCGTGACAACTGTATTGTGCTAGTGTAATAATGACCCCTGCATTGGGCTAGTGTAATAATGACCACTGCATTGTGCTAGTGTAATAATGACCCCTGCATTGTGCTAGTGTAATAATGACCACTGCATTGTGCTAGTGTAATAATGCCCCCTGCATTGTGCAAGTGTAATAATGACCACTGCATTGTGCAAGTATAATGATGACCACTGCATTGTGCTAGTGTAATCGTGACAACTGTATTGTGCTAGTGTAATAATGACCACTGCATTGTGCTAGTGTAATCGTGACAACTGCATTGTGCAAGTGTAATAATGACCCCTGCATTGTGCAAGTGTAATAATGACCCCTGCATTGTGCAAGTGTAATAATGACCCCTGCATTGTGCTAGTGTAATCGTGACAACTGTATTGTGCAAGTGTAATAATGACCACTGCATTGTGCTAGTGTAATCGTGACAACTGCATTGTGCAAGTGTAATAATGACCACTGCATTGTGCAAGTGTAATAATGACCACTACATTTTGCAAGTGTAATAATGACCCCTGCATTGTGCTAGTGTAATCGTGACAACTGCATTGTGCAAGTGTAATAATGACCACTGCATTGTGCAAGTATAATGATGACCACTGCATTGTGCAATTGTAATCGTGACAACTGTATTGTGCTAGTGTAATAATGACCCCTGCATTGTGCTAGTGTAATAATGACCCCTGCATTGTGCTAGTGTAATAATTGCCACTACATTGTTCAAGTGTAATAATGACCACTACATTGTGCAAGTGGACACACAGGAGGTAAAAGCGTAGTCCCTTAGCAGATGCTGCCGCTGGAGTGTGAGTAGTTGGGCCCCGACATGTTCACTCTGTGATCTATGTTCAACTTTATGGAGCCAGTTGTAATGTACGTACACTGTGTCCGTGTTTAGTATGTCTCATATTTCAGCAGGAGCTACTCATTCCTTGGTGTTTGTATACACTTAAGTAGAGCATGCTCGTATAGTTGAAGGGCATTATGAAGAAATGATCGTGCCACACACACACACAATTGTGAAGAAATGATGATCGTGTAAACACGAAAAGATTGTGATCTTTCTCACTGCACACTGCAGGGCATGATTCATCGCTTTTTATGGTATCTGAAAGTGTTTAACATGGAGTCACTTCACACATGAAACAGGCTTATCAAGAGTTGTCACGTAACAGATAGTGCCGTTGAAGTGTGAGTGTTGGGCCATCACATAAGGAAATAAATTGTGCTCGTGTCAACCTCCTACACTTTACGACTATGAGGAGCATTTCTCTAGCACCTCATTATTGGCAATGAAATATGAGTAACCCAATTTTGCACGGAAACAAACACCCAACACATGGTATGGTGCAGTGGTCTTCATTTGTAAACAGATTTAGCACACCCACCACACTTGGAGAAATCCTTTAGGACATGCATGATGTGCTTCTGTTCGATTTCACTCAACCTAAAGCAATATCACAAAAAGCGTATGCTACACAAGCCACTCTCTAGAAATTGAAGGCATCTGTAAAAAGCACATGGCTTCAGCCATCACCGACGTTGCTGCTCCTAGTGCGTGTCAACACTCAAGAACACAATATACAAGGCTGGGACTGGGACATAATTTAATACATGGCCGACAACCCTGATCTAGAATATCCGATTGTTATCCCTTCAAATGATGACAAAACACCGGTCTCACATCTGTCTAGTTCGAATGACACGATGATGCGAAGAATTAAGTGCAAAACTGGCGTGTAAACTGGCACCTACTTTCTGACAAAAGTGTCTTGATTAATGGCATTTCCTAAAAGATAAATATCTCAACAAAAGATTCAAAAATTATGTGTGTATAGGTGACTATATGAAATATACAGATAATTCAGTAAACATGCATCGTAAAAAAGTGTGCGAGAAGGAAACTACTTCCTGGCTTATCTTCACGTATTATCTGCATGCGATGATGTTGTCTATAGTTAGTTAGTTAGTCGACAGATCATCCTCATTGCACATCGAACCATTCAGTCCATAAGTGCTCGGATCCCCTCCTCAGTAAATCCCGCAGCGTGTAGCGGCTAACGACACCGGTTCTGTGGTGGTTTATTAATATTGTTTGGCTTCCTGCAAAGTGTTCTTGTTTGGTCAGAGCTCTTTCAGCTTTCTATTCTCGTTGTCTGACCATGGTTGTAAATTCACGATCATCACTTGGTTCTGGCAAACGATTTTTCACTCGTAGCGCATTAAGAATATCAGCCTAGCCCACGGCTCGTCCGCCCTCCACAGGATGTTGACTATTAAATCAGCCGTTGAAGAGATTATCATATGTTATTTGACCTCTTTGTGTGACTGCATTTCAATCAACAGAAACGCTGGTAGTGCAGTATTTAGCATGCTTGCCTACCCGCCCGGTAGTCATGTGTTCGAATAAAGGCAGGAATTGTTTTTCACTAACCTGGCTCCCAGGTTGATCTATTCTAAAATGTATATCATTAAATGTTTGGGAAATAAAAACCGACAGCTCGATAGTGACCACTTCACCCGTGTGCGTCTATAGAACTAAAATGTGGAACTAACACCAACATAACCAGTACATGCCGTGGTGTAACATTGGGCCCATTACTTCAACTATTTTTTATCATCAACCTTAACATGCAAGTAGGCTTGTGTGTTTGTGTGGTCCGCGTGTATGCTTGTGTGATGTGTCAACAAGAGACATCGGGAGAGTGACAGAAGAGAGAGAGAGAAATTGAGAGAGAAAGACAGGGAGAGGGAGGGAGCGATAGAGAGAGAGTGAGAGAGAGAGAGAGAGAGAGAAAGAGAGAGAGAGAGAGAGAGACGTTCATGAATTGATTGTAAAAAAAAAAAACTGTCGTCTACTGCCTATAGTACCTTGCGGTGTAGGACAGGGGCGTCTTTAGCCTAAGTACTTAAGGCCTCCTGGCCAGTTCAATCGCCGCGAACTGTGCATGCTAGGGTTTTCCTTTTTCTCCCGACAGAAAAAAATCCATACCTTACCAAGGATTCAAACTCGGGTCTCCTAATGGAGAACCCAGTATTCTTAGCCACTCGGCCAATCGCTCCACATGAACTAACAATTACTGTTAATAAGAATCCCGACGTCACTAACAAAAAATTTAAAAAACCAGCATTATAATGTTAAGCACATAACGATGTTACTAACCTGATTTACTTCTGTGGGCTGTGATAGTTGCCGTCACCTGGTGCAATGCTGTACTAACTTTTGAGGTACCATAGAACAACGTTGTCTTGGAAAGAATGAACGTGTTTGCAGCTTCTTTACATGTACAGTTGAAGTGTTTACCTTCTTGAACACTTGTGTCCGAGCTCTCTAGTGTTACAATGGGATCAACTGTGAAGGGTATGTCAATGCTATTACGTTTGAAAATGCATTTCTCAAGCCACATTAAAGAACGATAAAACCAACAAAACGAATTCACAAGCAGACATTCTAAATGTACGTTCTCATGGAATTACCAATTCAGTGTGCCAGCGGCCTTAGATTGTATGCTCGTGGAACAATTATGTTTGTTGCTAGCATTATGAAATGCATGTTTAGATCGGTTTGTGTTGTCGTGTCTGTGATGATGATGTCTATAATCGAAACGTACTTTTTTTTTAAACCCACTATTTAGTTTGTTACATTCACATTGCTAACGTGGTTATATTCTATCTACGGACAATAGTAGAAATACACCAGTATACGGCTCTTAGTATTCTAAAAGACGGCCATCATGACTTTCCCAGCGGATTCCGGCTGCGTGAATGTTTGTACTATATCAGATGCTTTCTTGTTGTATATAACACACACACACACACTTATATATATATATATATATACCTAAACGTATATACATTTTCAATCAACATCCTCAAAAATTTTATAGCTTCTCTTCCGCTGCTTTTTCGGAACACTGAGTGTTCTTCAGTTACTTCCTCGTCTATTTTATTTTGAATTCTTTCACGTATGACCTCGAAGAGTCTGTTAGTTACGTGGCTCATTAAACTACAAGTTATATACTCCTCACAATCATCAGCTCTCGGCTTCTCGGACAATGTGATGAAAATTGATGTTTTGAAATACTCGGGGATGTACCAATATATATATACGGATTTGATCATTTCCATTGTTATCTTGTCAGGACCTGTAACCTTTCTTTCCTTCATCTGTTTGATAGCCTTCTATATTATTACCTTCAATATGTTTGGTCATTCGTGAGTGTTGATTTATCGCCACCGTTGTCCCAGAATAAATGTTCCATATATTCTGTCCATATTTTTCTTATGTCGGTATTATCAACTATGATATTTTCATCTCTTTCTATGATGCAATAATTTGCTGTTATTATTTTTCTTGTTCGTTCATCTTTTCACATTTCCATGTAATTCATTTGACTTATGTATTATGTTTAGATCCTCTAGGTGACGCATTTCTCTGTCTATTAATGTATAATCTGGAGTGGTCTTTCCTTCCCTTCTTTGAGTCATATTGCTCATGATTGTATCAGTGATCCGCAATTGCTTTTTCCTATTTTACTCTAATGGTAATTGATTAATGTATTCTACATATTCAAGATGGCGGAGTAAACTACGTTTGCTGCGATCTGGAGATTATAATTATTTGTTCTGTGCTTGTTTCTTAACATCAATCTCTTCAAATAAGGATGAACCTACGACAGGTCCAGCTAACCGGTTGGGAATTTATTTGTTCAAGTACTATTGCTTGAGAATTATGGAGGAAATTGAAAATGAAGCGCATCACTATCAGCGCTCACACAGGAAATACACAAAACAAGCGACAAACAACAACTAAATTACGAAACAAAAAGGAGATATTCAGGACTTGCAATGTTATTGGTCTAGGAAATAAGGAACCAGCTCTCGTAGAGTTTATGAAAAAAAGATCATATATTCAAATATTAGGACTCGCAGATACGAGGAAATATGGGCAGAACACAAAACGAACACATGAAAGTAACAATCTTATATAGAGTGGCGTCGATCACCGAGCAAAAGCTAAGTATGCAGTGGTTTCTTAAATTTTTTTTATTACATCCATTAAAAGCGAAAGCCATTTTCAACACTAAATTTATATAGGAAAGAATAAAATAATACAGATCAAAGAAAGCAATAAAACAACAACTTGTATATAGGCATACGCCCCATGTAATGATACTTACAGCGATGAAGACAACGAAGAATAGTTAGATAACCTTGCAGACACGCTAAACTGTCTGTCAGTGAGACATATGAACTTATTGTGGAGGGTGATTTCAACGAACGAATAAGCACACGAAGAACAGCATGGGATGAATGCATGGGGCCATTCAGCGACACAGAGACTGAATGTAATAGCAATGGTCAACATCTACTCAGCATATGCCCCGAACACGGACTAATAATATCAAATAGTTTATTCAACATTGTCGTAGCTGTCGCTTGTCGTCCCGGGAGGAAAGTGGAATCAACAAGCACACCTTTAAGATCCTTATACTTGGGAATTATTGACAGACTTTTGTCTACACTCCTCCGTTCTGTCTTCTACTCTCTCTCTCTCTCTCTCTCTCTCTCTCTCTCTCTCTCTCTCTCTCTCTCTCTCTCTCTCTCTCTCTCTCTCTCTTTCTCTTATTCCTTCATAACATACCCTGACAACAGTTTCCTCCAACAATTAATAAAATATTTATTGCTGAAAACTATGTCAGTTGTATGTATTGAATGTGTATATGTAGTTGGTAGTGTCTTCTATTGTGAGTGCGAGATAGGACTCTGGAATTCGTATGATCCGTATCACATCTCTCATCTGCATACGGCCATGCAACAAGACATCACACATATATAGACAGCTCTCACCCTGGATGCTCCGTTCCGCCTGAGTCTGGACGTAATCCAATCTTTAGAAAATGTTCAATGCGATTACGATAAGTTTCTGAAGTAGAAAGATTTCCCTTTTTGGACGTTAATAAAATCCATCACTGAAAACACATCACCACTGTCTAACACTGTCTAGATCTACTATAAATGTTCTACACACTGTCTCCAGTTAGTAACGTTTTATATTAGTCCACAGTGCAAATGTATGCAGTTTTATGTCGCTCTGCCTTCAGCAGTTTAACGTCTTTTCCATTTACTTTCTTTACTTGGATATTCTTTTATTTATACAGAGTTCCTTTATGGGCGATTGAGTATCTCTTCTCACGATTAGAACATGTCTATGTTCTTAGTGGTTCTAGTGAGGTACTTTGTCTCCGCACAAGTGAAGTTAATTTCTTTAGTCTTCTCTGAACCTTGTCAGGAGTTTTCGTGGAACCTGTGGGTGATATATAACCATGTGATATTAGTCTGCTTCAGACTAATTCTTATGTGAGAGCATGTCTCCCGGCCGTACTAAGACGCTTCCGAAAGATACTCTGACATAAGACAGATGAGTTCACTAAAGTCTAAACGATTAGCTAAAAGAAGGAAATGTTAACAGCCAAGCACAGACACCTAGTTCCCTATGCTAGACTATTAAGCTAAGGCTAGATTACCTTATATAATCTATGTTAGTCCATGAATCGAAATACACAAGCACATAAGCACCAATATCCCATCGCCTTTAAACAATAAGGGACTTATATTTCTTTTCTAATTAAGGACGCATAGATCCATTCTCCGTCCAGTTTGGTAGCACACTAACCACAAAAACAAGTTTACAACTATTTATACTCAGTTTCCAATTCTCCGTTACTTTTGATCAACAATCAAATTTGCCGTGATTCCCCCATCAAAGGTTTGTGAAGTCACGTATTCGTTCGTTGCCGCTCCGTTTCGGCTCCTCCGTTGAGTCCCGCGTTCCTCAACTCATCGTACATCCAATAGTTCCTAACTCTTTGATCACCGTCTTCGTGTTTTCCTCAACCTCCCGTCTCCGTGTTGTTTGTCCGATAAGATCGGCAATCAATGACCCTTGATAACCACGGTATCTGTCGTCTATACCATTCGGTCAATAACCTTCACTTTGTCCTCACCTCAGACTGAAGTACTCAATTGTTTTCCATCCTCATACATTGCACTTAATTTTATATTTAAGTTTATAGGGGAATCACAAAACTCACAGTATCCCGTGACAGTAGCCACACCAAAACCTGGTTTAAATGGTATAAAATAGATCAAGTATCTCAAATTGACTGTATTCTACTTACGAAATCAGACAGAAGACTACTATTGGATTGGATTCAAGAGCATTCCCAACTACAGACGTTGATACTGATCACAAACCAGTTATAATAAAAACGATTTAAACATACAGGAAATTAAGAAAAAAAAATGGAACAACAGATGTCATCAATTATAGGAGGCTTCAGGAAAATACTGTTAAAGACGAATTCAAACAAGAAATAAAATCACTACATAAGAACATCCCTAATGGCTACTCAAGCGTAGATAAGGAATGGATATTTTCAAGGCTTCCATGCTCGAAACACTGGGAATGGAACAAAGAAAGTGGAAAAGGACAAAAGATTAAGAACAGCTTTGTGGAACAACGAAGTTAAAGATAGCATCTTCAGAAAGAAGGTAGCGTTCAAACAATGGCATCCGCCATACAACTAGCTACATAATATCTGTCGGTCAACTAACTACATCCCGTAAAGTGAACAACCATCTACATTCAGTACACGGTACAATAATCTATATCCTGTACATTGGAATACTATACACATCCTGTGCACCGAAAAACAATCTACATCATGTACACGGTACAACAATCTTCATCATGTACGCGGTACAACCATCTACACCCTGAGATTTGGGCTACTATACATACCCCGTGCATTGGAATAATATCCACATCCTTTACACCGAACAACTATCTACATCATGTACATGTTACAACCATCTACATCCTGTACATGCTACATCGTGTGCATTGGACTACTATCCACATCCTGCAATCTCAACAACCATCTACATCCTGTAAATTGGACGACTATCCAAATCCTGTACACTGAACAAACATCTACATCATGTACACTGCACAACCATTGATATTGTGTACATTGGACTACTATCCACATCCTGTACACTGAACAACAATCTACATCCTGTACACAGATAACCATCTACATCATGTACATTAGACTACTATCCAAATACTGTACACTGAACAACAATCTAAGTCCTGTACACGGTACAACCATCTACATTCTGTACATTGTAGTACTATCCACATGATGTAATCTGGACAACCATCTACATCATGTACACAGTACAACCATCTACATCTTGTACACCGGACAAAAAGCTACATCATGTATACTGAACAACCAGGTAATCCCTGCCTGACTAAAATGGGGCTGTGACATTTCCTGACTGAGCAATACAGGATATCGGCGTGATACTGACCTCACCACATATCGAGCGCCCATTCATTTACAAATATGGGGCTAAGAAAATATACCAAACAGACTTCAGCTGGCAGTGGCCAGTCTCAAGCCTACCGTCCTAGCTGTCTGACTATTTTCTGGTATTTTGTTCACGAGGCTGTGTTCAGTTGGAGGCTGTATGGTCACGGAAAATAGCGACTAGTGGGAGGATTTAATTTAAATTCAGGATCACAGTGTCGGCGCGCCCGTACATTAAACAGTTAATTTTATACCCCTAACAGGATTTCACAGCCAACCCCAGTAATGTTTGGCTATTTGTGATTTCTTGGCAAGCTTACATTCAGTATGAATTGCAAAAAACATTACGTATATTTAGCTCTTGCAAAACGAAAAGAAGTACTAGACACAGACACAATATAAATACCTTACAAAGAACTCCATCTTACACAGATGCAAAACAAAGTGTGACTGATCCAAAATAAGAAAAAATCAATAAATATATAATATTGAAGTATTAAAATAAAACAATAAGTATTATAGGACAACAAAGCACGGCCACCGTTTCGTTCTACGAACCTTTGTCAAGGACAGGACAACTACATTCAGTAGTTTGCCACTCCTTTCTGAACGTTCAGAACTCATACCTTTTATATGGGAAATCAACGCCAAGTGGTCTACTTCCAAATCGCCAGCAGCTATGTTTCGAATGTGGTATGCGGGATTGCGAATTGCATTCGTAACCCCTTTGCGACAGAGCCGACAAGATCAGTGGCATGTCTGTTATGTCTCCTTAAGATATTAATAAAGCTGAAGCTAATGCTATAGCAGAAACCGCCATTTTGGCTCGGAGTGTACGGCCTTCATAAATAAAGATCATGGCATAATGAGGAGGGTGGCCGTTCAATTCCCAGCGGCAGTCGTTTATATAAAATTCCCAGGTACCGTTGTAATTAGGTTGGTGCTTAAAGCTTACTGATGAGAGAACATGAACTTGTCACAGCCAGGGATTGGATTTCTACGGTTGTCTTGGCGTCAAGCACTTTTACCACTGTGTGACAGCGACGGATATTAACTACAAGTATAAAATACCTGGAGAGTCGCGGTAGAGAACTTTCTAGACGTGTGACTGCCGACCTAGGGTGCTTCACATTTTTAAAAATGACTCGGACTCTGAGATTGACCCACCTAAAATAAGTACCAGAAAATGTCTTGAGATGTATATGCAATCAATGAGATGCTGACCACATCACCTGCCGACTGGTCTATGAAAATTTGGATCTAACACCACATACCCAATACTCCTCAGAGTGTGAAATATGGTACTTTACTCAGTGTTACTCTAATATACTCACCAGGTGTTGAAACCAGGACACGTATGTGCGCTGGCCTTGAATAGAGGACGCTCTTGGCCTGACAAATAAACTCCCCATAGAAACTGTGGTTCAGCTGCAATAAGGCTTCATCAGGCGACATCTTGAGTGTCTCATTGTCACGTAGGATCACAATCTCTGGTGTAGGATACCCGCTAGCCTGGCAGGTCACGTTCAGTGTGTTATTGGTCGCTGGGATAGTCACGAATGTATTGTTGAGATCCAGTAAGTTGCGCTGCCATAAAATGGTTTCTCTGTGATCATCCCACAGTTGGAGGGTAAACCACGTGATAACAGGGTCAGCTGTAAAGAAACGTCTAAAAGCGGTCAACGTAATCATTCAGTAGGTATAGCTGTCAAAAGGTATACATTCACAGCAACTGGTTTGAACTCAAGAGCCAAATGACAAGAATTAGACGTACGTGTAAACACAGATAGTTGCGTGCCCTTTACAGAAAGTTCTAACCAACCCCAGCAGTTGTGGCTGTTTTTGATTTAGTAGGCAATTGTTATGATCAATAATTTGCAATTGCTGTCTGAACGATGAACACCCATATAATAAAATTCAACGCAAGGTGGCGTGCTTCCAAATCGACTGCAGCTATTTCGACCCCCACCACGTTGTTTCGACCAATTGTGGATCGGGCTCAGTGCCCATATACCTCAGCGCTGGCTCGAGTAAATACTGGACAATATAAAAATAGTACGTTGTAGGGAACCAAGAATCGACCCAGCCATATCCAACTTGTATAATATATATATATATATATATATATATATATATATGTGTGTGTTGTGTGTGTGTGTGTGTGTGTGTGTGTGTGTGTGTGTGTGTGTGTGTGTGTGTGTGTGTGTGTGCCTGCCTTGGTCGTGTGATGAGAAGAGAAGTATTGGAGAACATCGTGGTAACTTAAAATTTCAAAGTAAAGGAAGGCAGTGGCAGACCACTATCAATGATTCTGGGTGGACTGAGACAGTGACATGGAAGAATATCATCAGGAGAGGTGATCAAGAACACCATGTACCACGATCTGTGGAGAGACATGGATGTCTAAGCCTGCTGGTAGGGCACTTGATAAAGATGATATATAAGACCATTCTTTCAGTGTTGGTTATATTGAATATAACAATGTTAATGCGACGTTAGTATGGAATTCCGACCATTATCATCATCTCCTTATAATGCATGCCGTTAGACTGCCCACCGCCTTCTGTTGTATATACTACCAGAAGTTTCTGATATATTTGTTCCTTCATGTTATGGTGTCAAGAGGTCTAGCATTTTCCTTCTTGGTCTTCCCCTGTCACTCTTTCCCTCCATATTTTCCGTTGTCATAACTTACTCCAGCTTACCCCTTCTCATCTTGTGCCCACAAACTCTGCATAAAGCACACATGCAGAGACACGCACACAATAAATCACCATTGTCGTATTCAGTGTGAGTCATTCTGTGATTATTTCAAAGTGATTACTTCCGGTGACTTATGAGCAAGTGTCCTTGGTAGCTTAAACCATCAACGTTCCGTGTTGTTACTGTATCATGTGGTCTACGTAATTATGAACGCATGTTCCTGATATCTGAAGTCATCAAACGCCCCATTGTGTTACTGTAGAATGTAGTCTAAATGGTTATTATCACATGCACCTGGCAGCTGAGAGCATCAACACGAAGATCGTGATGCATTGATTTAGATTGTATGAGCATCGGCTTTTCAGACAGCGTTTTCAAAGTATAAACACAACACAATACTGCTCGTAGAAAAACTAAGAAGTATAATCGGACTATCAAATGAACTAATTAAAACAGAAAGAGAAGTAGGAACAGCTACATAGACTGTTTAACTATGTTTGGGTAGAACAACAAAAATTCATGAGACTAAGGAAACGCCATAATTATTCCATTTTAGAAAAAAAAAAAAACGCAGTAAAAGAGACTGCACACAATACAGAGACATTTCTCTTTTCAGTCATACTTGGAAAATATTTTGCATTATTCTTAAGAAAAGATTACGAACTACAGCAGAACCCCAGCTAAGCGAAACACAACTTGGATTTAGGAAAAACATGCCTTTTTTCTGTTAGACAACTTATAGAAAAATCAATCGAATTTAATGAAACACTCTACTTAGCCTTTGTCGACCAAGAAAAGATATTTGATAGATAGAAATAAGCTGTGGGAAATCCTTAAACGATATGGAGTGAGTCCATATCTAACAAACTTATGTAGAAGCTTATACCAAAACAGCGAATGCATAGTGAGAACAAATGGAGGACGTAGAGAACCATTCACCATAAGATCCGGAGTACGACAAGGTTATATCCTGTTGCCTCTCTTGTTCATAACTTATACAACAGCATATGTAAAGAAACCAGTCAGAGGACGCAAGAACAGCATATGACGAACAGAACACAGAAAAAGAACCAATGGCAAATTACACTCACCCGCTGTTTATACTTCCCTGGGCACCGCAAAGTACAAGAGGAGAGGAAAAATATGAAATGAGATGAACACAGCAATTACCTAGAAAATTTTAGTGTGTGACTAGATTTAGCCTCGTATAATTTCTTACGAGGTAACAATTGAAAAGAATAAAAAAATAATCGCCTATTACAATTGCCTTGATTGATCTCTGAGTCACACACTGACTGAGTCTGTTTAACTTATGTGTGTGCTGCTTGCTGTAATCAGATCTCCTCTACATGTAGTAGATTAATGGGCGATCTCACAAGCCAGAAGATCAGGGAACGTGAGATATTATTACACATCAGAGGCCCATGAGGAAATGCCCTTTTGTATATTAATTATGTTACTGTAGTTCTTCTTCTTCTTCTTCTTCTTCTTCTTCTTCTTCTTCTTCTTCTTCTTCTTCTTCTTCTTCTTCTTCTTCTTCTTCTTCTTCTTCTTCTTCTTCTTCTTCTTCTTCTTCTTCTTCTTCTTCTTTCGTTCGTTTGAAATATGTCTATAACTGCCATGCTGTCTCTAATTTGAATTTCACTGTCTTGTTTAGTATACTCGGCAGTCCATAGAGTTTATCTTCCACTGTTGTCTCTATAGGCAAGAAGGTTTGCCTAGATATGTTGTATTTTTGGCAGTCTTGAGGTATGTGCTCTACTGTCTGCAACGCCAATCCACATGTGCACATAGCTGATTCACTAATCTTGAATTTCGTATACACGTGGTTGCGTAATCTATTGTGTCCTGTTCGGAGGTGCAGAATAATGACTTGTTCTTGTCTGTCCTTAATGTGGTAGTAGTCTTGAGCAGGTTTTGGTGGCTTTGTGACTGATTTGATCATTATTTTCGTTTGGTGGTATGTCATGGCCTACCAGGCTGTTCTTCTTTTGCTCCTTCCTTAGCGGATTTATCAGCTCTGTCGTTTCCGGGTACTCCACAGTGGGATGGTATCCATTGTATGGTGACCTTATTCTGACAGCTAAGATCAGAAAGTAGGTCCTTAGTACTGGAAATTCCCAGACAGGACAGCCTCGAGTACTGATTTTGCATCTGTCAATAGCACCACAGGTTGAGTACCATGGCTGGTATTTAGTAATTTCTCGGTTGCTATCTTGATTGCCTCAATTTCAGCATCATGGTTATGGCAGTACTTTCCTGTTGGTACTCTGGCCGTGTCTCTAGTATTATTTGGTTATTCTATTTACACTCTCGCTCCTCAATTTCGAACATTTTGTGCTGACCCATCTGTGTAGACTCGGATTCAGAGGTTCTGTGGGTATTCTTTTTCTAGGAAGCTGGGAGTGGCTGTTCTGCGCTGTACACTGCTCTGTTCTTCCTTTTCAAATATTCCTCTCACTTTTGTCTGGATTTGTAGTGATAGTCTACGTTCATCTTTCCATGGAGTTCGCCCTGGAATAGTTGTCAGGGGCATACCAACTGTGGGCAGATCGGCGGTTTGTTCTGCAGAGTCGTTTGGTCTGGTGGATAAAACTACTTCTTTTCAATTGCCCCATAGCTAAGTTTTCAAATCTGTTCTTCATAGGGTGGCCTGGCAAGCTGGGGAACTTTTCTGCTTGTATTAGTGTTTTCGTATCTTTGCGCTCTCTCAGTGCTTGTGTCCTCCCCATCTTCTCCATGTCCACTATAGAGATTGATCTCATCTCTCCTGTGGTGACTCTAAGTGTTTGATTGTGCACCTTGTCCAGCTCTTGTACTGTTATTGTAGTTGATCTTCATATTTGTGGTGCATATTAATTATTTTAGTGCAGTCGTTCTTCATATTTTTGTATATTTATTACCTTAATGTATTTGTTCTTCATATTATTTTATATTTATTGCGTGAGTGATGCTTTTCTTCACATAGATGCATAGTTTTATGTTCGAGTAGTTGTTCTTCCTATGGCGATGTCGCTGCGGACGCGATTCTTAATGCCGCTTACCCGAGATCGAAACACAGCGGCTACCGATCAGGCAGCAAACCGTGTCACGCTGATGTTATCGTGTTGGTATGGGAGCCGGTCGTTCAGAAAACAATGGCAAACTACTAACCGTAAAAATTTGCCAAGACATCAACAACGGCTGTAAAATCCTGGTGTCGACTGCAACGATCTGTAAGGGATATGCAATGTATAACCAAAAAAGTTGTTCTTAATATTGTTGTATATTTATTACGTGTGTGTTGATGTTCTCCTTGTTGTTGTATGTGAGTGTTGTTGTTCTTCATATTGTTAAATATTTATTATGTGAGTGTTGTTGTTCTTCACATTGTTGTATATATATATATATATATGTACTCGGCTCGCGATGATGGTGGAATTCTGCAAGAGGGCGTCTGATTGGTCTGGAACTCTGGGACCCCAGTATATAAGGCCCCGCACAGGTAGAACTGGCCCTTTTTCCGTAGTCCACCACACTGAGTGACGAGGCGCCAATGCCTATTTCTAATGTGTGTTTAGTAGTTAGACCCTGAAGTTTTGCAGTGGTATGTAACCATAATTAATTTGTTTTATATTATATTTCTTTTATATGTATTAATTTTAATTTTATAAACCATGTGTGACATAGTATTTTGGTTATTTAAATGTATACTTCAGTAAAGCTATGACAGTATAATAATAATGAAGTGATTATCAAACTAATTAGATTTAAAATATAGCTAATCTTATACTGATTCCTAGCTTTAATCTTTAAGTTAATAATTTCTCTAGCAGTAACTAAAATTAACAAAAGAAATCTGTAAGCCCGGTTACAGATAACTGAGTGCGGAACCATGCCCAGATAATGGCAAATGAGAGTTATCGGTTCTTGGAGAAAATGGCGCAGATCGATCTGGACTTCGACGAGTTATTCACAAGAAATATAGTAAGGAACAATTTAGAAGCTACTTGTGTTAAGTTTTATGAGACTGAAAAGTGGGAGATTGAGGAACAGCACTTGGAGAATTGACACGTGGGAGGCCAGCTCAGCAAATAACATCTAGCCTTTGTTCTCGAGGCAACTTAAAAGGTAAATTTGGAATATTGGCTAGTGATAAAGGAGCAGGACAATGTTTAACAGGTTAGGAGATAATTGGGCACACAGGGGCTTAGTAATACTTTATAATTATTCAGAACTAATGGTTTATTTTACAGCGGTGTAAATTATTGAGTTCAAGAATCTTGTTGTGGTAAGAGCTGGGCAAATATTGGTTGTATGAATTATTGAAGAAAATAATATACAGAATATTACTATTATTAGTGGAGTGGCTATGAGTGAATAAAGTAAACACACTTGGACTGCAGTCAATGAAAGACAAGGTACATTACAATATAGTTAAGTATTCAATATAGTATAGGAATTTGTTGTTCAGCAGTAAGTGAAGTCTGGCATCACCTCTGTCAACAGGAGGCAGTAATATTTGTAGGTGTATCAAGTTATTGGTGGAATCAGTGACTGAGATTCTGCTTTAAGTTAAGCATGGTGGTTGTCGCACGGGGGAGAGAATGTGATTTAATGCTACGTACCACCTTTCGCAAATATATTTATATGCACTTGCTATGTGTCTAGTCACAAGGAATAGTACACTAATTGTGTTGGGCCTTGAATAACACTTATTGGTCATTAGTGTGTAATAGTGACATAATATATATAGTACACTGTTTATCATATTAGAACTAATGTTCTGTATCCTGCCATGGACATTGTTGTTCTTGGATCCTGCCTCATATGAATGAGGCACGGTGGCCACTATTTTGTGTACTTTCACTTGGTAATATTGTGTGTTTATTTTATGAGCTATCTTAGGGGCCTCAAAGAGTGCCTCAATTGAGTTCCTGTGTAGTACATGTTTATCCTCAACTCTCTGTGAATGTTGTGATTCTTTTATGTGCAAATGTTACATTGTCACATTCTACAAATATGGTAATTCCACTGGGTATATGTGTCCATTGCTTTCCACGGTTGAACATGTTTTGCTTGTCGGCTAGTAATGTGTAATATCATGCGGTAATGTGTGTGGTGTCATGTTGTTGATATCCTTTATCATAACATGGGCATCACAGGAGAGGTGTGCCCTGTGTCATATGGCATCCCTTATGGGTCTAGGTATTTAAATGTCATGATGGTGAGTTAGGGTTGATTCCTGACATATGGTGCATCAGGGTGCAACTGAGATGACATGATGATAGACTGGTGGATTTCAATGCTGGCTTCATTGAGGGAACATTAAGGAATATAGTATTGGGAGTTTGTGAAACCGGTGTTGGTGGGAAAGCAAAAGTTAACTAGAAAGTAAAACCCATCAGGTATGACATGCATGGACAGAGCAATTACTGTTATAAATGAGGTTATGGTAATTATTATCAATGACTGGGTGTAGTGATGTAGGTACCGGATTGAGTGCTACTTGGATGGACATTGTGTTATAAGTATCACATGATGATGACTATGCTTGTGATGGTGGTGGTCATGGGATGATGATGATAGCCATGATGAGGATGATGATTATTATATCCGCCAGGGGTTGAAGTGGCCTGTGATGATCGAGGCGGATGTATGTAGACTATACTGTGGTTTTGGCCACAATCATGGTCATGGTGTAGGATTGAGGATGTGTGGTGAGTGTAGAAAACATTGGAGGCTGTTGAATAGAAGCTCCCTGTCATTTATATTTTATGTGGAGCACATCCTATAACCTATTCATATCATTGTTGTCCAGTTGAAGCATCATGTGGTTGGTGTGAATTTACACAGTCCATGTCTATGTTTGTGCCACAAAGACATTGTTTACATACACCAGTGTTGTAGTGGTTGTCCATGTGTTGATGCAAATAATGAGTCTTTGATGGTTAATAATTAGATGTTGTGTTTGCCTACAATGTCTGATGTATGTTGGCCAGGTCAGTGTTGAGATGTTGTGTTTGCTCGTGATGTAAGTGAATCTAATGAATGTGTCAGGATGTTGCGTCTTGTGTCTATTCGTCACAAGTACAAGAGTGTTGTCTGTCTTACGTAGAGAGACTGGGTGTTGTTGTTGTCTTGTTGGGCCATCATGTTGAGATGTTTGACTTGTCTTTGCCTAATATCTTTGTTGGTTTTTATTTTATCTACAGGAAAAGCCAGAATTCTAGTTTTAGATTTTAGATTTTCCTGGGTTTTTAGTAGACTGGAAGTTTTTGGTAAATTAGTTTTGGTGGACTAGAAGTTGTTGGTAAATTAGTTCTAGTGGATTAGTGTTTGGTAGATTTGTAGCTTTACTGGATTAGAAGTTTTTGCTACACTTAGGAATTTGGTTTGTTAGGTTAGTCTCTTTGCTGTTTGATTTTTGCTGTATCCTAATTTCTTTGTTGATGCTACATGTCTGTATATTATTGTGAAGTTTAGAAGTTTAATAAACAAATGATGCTTGTGTTACTCTTACTTTGTTGTTTAGTTGATAGACTCTAGTGTTATGGTCATTGGTGTTAGAACAGCCCTCGGAGTAATTCTTTGTCTGGGATTGGAGAATATTGTTCTAATCCCCTGTCGGCCCACCCTGGGATCTTCTTAAACCTTAATTCTTTTCTATTCTTGTTAACCGAGGACGGTGAGAGGTTCTTTCTCTTTATTCATTTTCTTCTTTGGCCCTACGCAGTCAGGGTTTGCGCTCTTCTCCTCACATCACCGTAGCAGAAGTAAGTGGTCCTTGCTTCCTGTTTTTACCTCTGTTTTCATATATATATATATATATATATATATATATATATATATATATATATATATATATATATATATATATATATATATATATATATATATATATATATTATAGTAGTGTAGTTGTTCTTCATCCTGTTTTATGTTTATTAAGTGAGTGTTGTTGTTCTTCATATTGTTGAATATATATTATAGTAGTATAGTTGTTCTTCATCTTGTTTTATGTTTATTATGTGAGTGTAGTTATTCTTCTTATTGTTTTATATTTATTATTGTAGAATATATGTTCTTCATATTGTTGTATATTTATTACATGAGTGTAGTTGTTTTTTATATTTTAGCAAATGTCTTATTGTAGTTTAGCTGTTCTTCACGTTGTTGTATATTTATTGTGTGTTAATGTGTGTGTGTGTGTGTGTGTGTGTGTGTGTGTGTGTGTGTGTGTGTGTGTGTGTGTGTGTTCACTTCCTATGGTTGTATATCTATTATGTAAGTGTAACTGTTCTTCAAATTTTTTTTTGTATATTTATTTTTTAGTGTATTTGTCTTCATATTGTTGTACGTATATTATGTGAGTGTAGTTGTTCCTCATATTGTTGTATGCTTATTAATTTAGTGTAGTTGTTTGTCATTTTGTTTTGTATGCATTATGTTAGTGTAGTTGTTTTTACTGTTGTTGTATATTGTTTGAGTGTAGCTTTTATTTATATTCCTGTATATTTATTATGTTATTGAACATGTTTTTCATATCGTTGCATATTTTTATGCTATCGTCGTCGTTTTTCATGTTGTTTTGTATTTGTTATGTGAGTGTAGTTTATATTAATATTGTTGAATATGTCTTGTGTTATTGTAATTGTTGTTCATATTGTTTATTATGTTAGTGTTGTTGTTCTTCATATGTTGTATATGTATTATGACAGTGTATTTGTTCCTCATATTGGTGTATTTTGATTATATTAGTTAAGTTGTTCTTTCTTAAGCCCTCTGCTTTCATATTATGCACACATCTGTGAGCTGAATAAACCACTATTTTACAATACCCGTTATACGCGCATTGTTTTACATCGACTTATAACCGATAATTCCACCATATGCTAACACACATAGTATTAGAAAGGAACCTCTAAATTCGGAGCGGCTAATCTGAATGGTGAGGAACACCGGTACATGGGAAAGCAAGCCCACACGTAAAACTCAGTCCTTTACTATTTTATACATAATGTAAGGACTACGCTGGAGTTTAAGCGAGCGTACGAAAAGAAGAAGAGGACTAGAAAGGACTTGTAATACATGAATAGGAAATTCATCTTATAGTCTGTGTCGTGTGCCCTTTGACATCATGTTTGCCTACATCCTTCTGTCTCATGTAATGCCATAACTACCTACACTAATACGCATGCTACATGATGATGGAATAACGCAGAAAAATACAGCAGAGAAGGGCAAGGGTAAATAATAAACACCAGAAACATTAAACAAACATTTAATACACACTAAATTTACACGTTAAAACTGAGAAACTTGAGGCTAATATTTCTTACCTAATTGATGTTTGGCAATCAAACACGGTACACGGTGTGGCAACTGCGGATGTACCTCTGTCCAGTTCCGGATGTCTATGTACCTTGTTTCACCCAGGCGTACTATTTTCACAGGAGACAACTGAAGCTGAGCTGTAATTATAATTAGTGGTTTACTAACAGTAAATGCTTCAACACTAATAGTAAATACTCCATCATTGGCACCTTGCCGTCTTGACAGACGATAGTTTGTGCTTCAAAAAGGCATAATAACTTTTACCCATGGCGGTAGCGAATGTGACTGATAAGGCCAATTCGCGCTGTAAAAGTTCGTTCACAGTGGGTGTATGTGAACACGTGGTCATACCCACCATCATGCACCATCTTACGTGTCACACGCTCGGTGTGTGACTTATCTTCAATAATTTAACTAACGTTGATACCGCAGGAGATATTACTCGTCTATTGCGAGCAAATCTCCCATCCTTCCACTGTGCGGATCTCGCGACCGGCGAGAATAGGCCCGCCGGAGATATTGTTCGTCTGCTGCGGACAAATCTCTACCGAGACTGAATAAGTAAAGAAAAGAAACGATAAAAGTAGTGGTATTTCAATTACGCTTGCACTCCCACCTATGCTACACCCTTCATGTGTCTTCACAAAGTCGGACTAGAGTCCAGCTCAACAGGGTCTTCTTTCCCCGCTGATTCTACCAAGCCCGTTCCCTTGGCTGTGGTTTCGCTAGATAGTAGATAGGGACAGTGGGAATCTCGTTAATCCATTCATGCGCGTCACTAATTAGATGACGAGGCATTTAGGCTACCTTAAGAGAGTCATAGTTACTCCCGCCGTTTACCCGCGCTTGGTTGAATTTCTTCACTTTGACATTCAGAGCACTGGGCAGAATCACATTGCGTCAACACCGGGTGACGGCCGTTGCAATGCTTTGGTTTAATTAGACAGTCGGATATACACATACACACTCAAAAACACACATAAACACACACACACACACACACACGCACACACACACACACAGTTATCTGCATGTTCTTTACAGGATCTCGAAATCAACACCAGCATTGTTTAGCTGTTTGTGATTTACTAGGCAATTTAACGCTCTGTAGTTTGCCATTGCTGTTTGAAGGACCGACGCCAATACCAACGAAATCAACGTCAGGCACGGTACCCATAAAAAAATGGTTTACTGAAGCCAAGCTTATAAGGGGATATGAAAAAATAGCAAACGCACGCAATATGGCTAAGGAATTCTACGGATGAAAAAAAAAAAACACTCACAGATGCAGTCAAACGTTTCTGCCGAACTCTTTAGCAACGGAACAAAAAGAAAAGAACGATTAAGAAAAATTATTAAAACGAACAACACAAATGTATAAACCACTAGAAGCATTGATTATTTGTTTAATTTTCTTGTTTATTGTTTATTTCTCATTATTTGTCTTTCGATGTAACGCTTCACATCTTTTCCATGCCGTTTTCTACAACCCTCTCTCGTTTCATATTTCAGGTTTGCAATTTTCAGTTTTCATTCAGATTGAGTGTATACAGCGTTTAGGGAAGTAGCCATTTGTGTTGTTCGTGTGTTATATATTTGTTATTGTTTTGTTCTTGTTTTTGCTTTGATAAATATGTCGGTGCATGATTAACGTGACCGTTGTGACATATACTGTAGAACACAAACAGCCAATCTCTAGACAACTGACCTGTCAAACAAGGTGTCAGAATCTCAATGCTGGTGAAGCCTGCAACACGAGAAGCATCTACTGCAGCGCACTGATCTCTGGGTGTCAGATGTCTGCTGCCTATAAATACCGTCAAACAGATGTCATCGATTACGTGACACATAAAGTATCTACGTCTACCGTCCGATTGTTCATCACATCCTGTCGTTATATGTCTGCGATTGGTCATGAATTGTGTTGTGTATCCAACAGCTGTAGCTAACCGTGTACTTAGTGTAGTTGGCACTGTAATATCCTTACCTGTGAATGGAAAATGAGGGAGGTCAGTACTGAATTGACGAATTATGATTTTCTAGTCGTCTGTACAGAATGGAGTCTGCGACTGATATCCTTCCTGGCAATGATGATACTAGGCAGTGACAGTAGTCAATATCTTTATAGAGAAAGCATATGCCTACCATCATAAACTTGAATATTAACGAAAATCTATCTCTCGGCTGAATTAAAGATCAGTTCACAATCTGGCCCATGGTTTTACATTAACCTGTTCGGGGGATAAACAGGCACACTGCCTTGCCTGGCAATGTCATGTAGGCTAGAAATCTCAGTTTTATAGGAGCTCTAATCAAAGTAAACGAGAAAGATACCTGGTCACCTTCACCTTATTATACCACTGACCTATAATATCGAGTAAGGGTAGGAGTAAGGGACGGGGTGTAAGAAAGGAGAGTCGGGCGTATGATATCATTACTTTCAGCATTAGAATGGAGGTGGATACTGTAACTGTGATAACTGGAGAGTTTTACAGAACATGTTGTGTTAGTGACAGACACGCAAAGTATGCTGGGTAAAATAGAAAGTGGCATGTTCCCCGTAGAGAGGAGAAACACACGAGGGAATGTCCAGAGTGCAATGATGTAGATTCTTGATTTCATATTTTACATGTCTAGGGTGTGCAACAAGTAAAATAAAACCAATCAAAGTCCAAAGATGAAGAAAAGAGAATAACCAAGCTAACAGAGTGGAAAGAAGAGACGCAGTGCGATGAGGAGGATGCAGCGAGGCGCCCGGACCGAAGATGGTCTTCTTATCAATTAGGTAAATTTTCAGAATTAAAACCTGGATAAAACATGAGAATAGTATAACTACACGGGCTTTTGTATGGAATCCACAATGCAAAAGATACAGAGGAGAACTAAATGAGAAGCGAAATAAACACAGGCATGCTTAACATAGGAAGGACATGGAGATAGCTACATGGGCAATCTAAGGATAGGATGTTTTAAGGATCTGTGACCAAATGGAGGAATAATAGTTAAAAGAAGAAGAAGAGGAAGAATTATCCTTAAGCCATCTCAGTGGTGGGACATTAAAACACACACCTACCATCATGTATCTCCCTGGTTGGATCGAGAAGGCCGAACCAAAGCATACCTTGGCAATAACTTTAGTGCATCTTTTCCTCTGCCCGGCCTAGACACAGACTTTGTCCCACGTCCGGTCAAGACTTTAGTGCATGCCTCCCTCAGTGTGGCCTAAGCACAGACTATGTCCTCTGTCTAGTCAAGACTTTAGTGCATGCCTCCCTCAGTGTGGCCTAAGCACAGACTATGTCCTCTGTCTAGTCAAGACTTTAGTGCATGCCTCCCTCAGTGTGGCCTAAGCACAGACTATGTCCTCTGTCTAGTCAAGACTTTAGTGCATGCCTCCCTCAGTGTGGCCTAAGCACAGACCTAATGTCCTCTGTCTAGTCAAGACTTTAGTGCATGCCTCCCTCAGTGTGGCCTAAGCACAGACTATGTCCTCTGTCTGGTCAAGACTTTAGTGCATGCCTCCCTCAGTGTGGCCTAAGCACAGACTGTGTCCTTTGTCTGGTCAAGACTGTAGTGCATGCCATTCTCAGTGCGGCCAAAGCAAAGACTATGTCCTCTGTCTCCATCAATCCATCATGTGCCATGCCGGTAAGCGTGGGCGGTCATGTTTTGCCATCTCACTCGATCACCATAGTCGTGGATCAGCTCCGTGTTCCTGTCTCGACCATGCCACGAGGTCAAGCCATCCAGGTATTTACTTCTCGGTCTTCCTCTTGGTCTGTTCCCTTCGATCTTACCAGTTGTCACCAATTTCTCCAATCATTTCTTCTCATAACATGCCCAAAATATTTTGACTGTCTGCGTCTAATGTCTATAATCAGTTTACGATCTTCGTTTGTTTCTTGAAAGACCTGTTCATTGGTCTTTCTGGCTGTCCATGGTATTCTTTGCATTTTCCTCAGAAACCACATTTCAACAGCCATCAGATTTTTTTCAGCTTAACTGTTCATTGTCCAAGCTTCACATCCATATTAAAAGTACAGGTTCTATGTAGCACCTCAACACACTTTTTCTCGTTTCAATTGACATCTTTTTTTTGGTCAGTATGTTTTTCATCTTGCTAAAGGCTGCCTTAGACATGGTGATTCTTGTTCTAATCCCTTCAAGGCATCTCCCATCAGATGTTATTACTGTTCCGAGATAATTGTACCTATTCACTTGTTGAAGAATGTTCCCATTTACTTGTATATAACATTGTGGTATTTCGTTCTTCCTAGTGACGACCATAATCTGTGTCTTTTTACAAATTAATTATAACCCTCGATCTTCACTGTGTGTAACAACTGCATCTACTAAATGTCCTCTGTCTGGTCAAGACTTTAGTGCATGCCTCCCTTAGTGCGGCCTAAGCACAGACTATGTCCTCTATCTGGTCATGACTTTAGTGCATGCTTCCATAATTGTGGCCTAAGCACAGACTATGTCCTCTGTCTGGTCAAGACTTTAGTTCATGCCTCCCTTAGTGCGGCCTAAGCACAGACTATGTCCTCTGTCTTTTCAAGACTTTAGTGCATGCCTCCCTCAGAGTGGCCTAAGCACAGACTATGTCCTCTGTCTGGTCAAGACAGTAGTGCATGCCTCCCTCAGTGCGGCCTAAGCACAGACTATGTCCTCTGTCTGGTCAAGACTTTAGTGCATGCCTCCCTTAGTGCGGCCTAAGCACAGACTATGTCCTCTGTCTTTTCAAGACTTTAGTGCATGCCTCCCTCAGTGCGGCCTAAGCACAGACTATGTCTTCTGTCTGGTCAAGACTGTAGTGCATGCCTCCCTCAGAGTGGCCTAAGCACAGACTATGTCATCTGTCTGGTCAAGACTGTAGTGCATGCCTCCCTCAGTGCGGCCTAAGCACAGACTATGTCCTCTGTCTGGTCAAGACTTTAGTGCATGCCTCCCTCAGTGCGGCCTAAGCACGGACTATGTCCTCTGTCTGGTCAAGACTTTAGTGCATGCTTCCATAATTGTGGCCTAAGCACAGACTATATCGTCTGTCTGGTCAAGACCGTAGTGCATCCCTTCCCCGATAAATCATAAACATCGATTATGACCACAGTCTGGTTAAGACTTTAGTTCGTCCTTCTTCAGTTCGGCCTAGCACAGATCACGATCCTAATCTATACAGTGTACAAGGAATCATCTGCCTCTGTGTAGATACAATCAGCAAGTAATGATATGTCTGTATGTAGATACAACGTGCGAGGAATGATCTGTCTCTGTGTAGATACAATGTGCAAGGAATGATCTATCTCTGTGTAGATACAACGTGCGAGGAATGATCTGTCTCTGTGTAGATACAACGTGCAGGAATGATCTATCTCTGTTTAGATACAACACGTGCAGGAATGATCTGCCTCTGTGTAGATACAACGTGCAGGAATGATCTGTCTCTGTGTAGATACAACGTGTAGGAATAGTCTGCCTCTGTGTAGATACAACGTGCAGGAATGATCTGTCTCTGTGTAGATACAACGTGCAGGAATGATCTGTCTCTGTGTAGATACAACGTGCAGGAATGATCTGACTGTGTGTAGATACAACGTGCAGGAATGATCTGACTATGTGTAGATACAACGTGCAGGAATGATCTGACTATGTGTAGATACAACGTGCAAGGAACCATTTGCCTCTGTGTAGATACACCGTGCAAGGAATCATTTGACTCTGTGTAGATACACCATGCAAGGAACCATTTGCCTCTGTGTAGATACACCGTGCAAGGAATCATTTGACTCTGTGTAGATACACCATGCAAGGAACCATTTGCCTCTGTGTAGATACACCGTGCAAGGAATCATTTGACTCTGTGTCGATTCAACGCTCAAGTTCCGGTCTTGCACCCTCTGATGATTCTTGTGATTGGAGAATGGCAAGGAGAGCTTGCAGCACAGTCCTGGTGTAGAGTGTATTCTGATACCAGGTCGGGAAGAAGTATGACCCCACTAGATCCAAGCCCGTCTGTAATCACTAACGTTCACCCATGCATGTTTTCGCAACCACCACATGAATCTGCTGGGCCAGAAGGCACTAGGCTGGAAGTCAGAACCCACGAATATCTGCGTCGTCTTTCTTTCTGTTTGGGAAGGTAACGTGGGTGTAAGAGGAAACACACTAAGAGCAGATAGGCTTGTGAGCTTCGATGCTGTGGGAAGCAGACGAGCAATGCATCAGGCTGACATCCTGAACACTTTCAGGGAGATAGAACCAGTAAATGCCTCAAAGTATAGATGTGTTTCTGTAACAGTGACCTGAATGCCAAAACATCAAATCAAATGGGGTCACGCTAGATTAAGGGCCATTCGGAAAGTCAAAGAATAATAGTCAACCAACACAGAACAGGTGTGATGTGTTGCTGCAAGCTGTAGGTGATGGGATACTGAGGAAGGGACCGATTTATTTTTTATCTGCCCACAGATCTCGGTCCTTGATCTTCTGGATTCATTCTAATGATGATATCCCTCCAGGCCAGCATCTCTATCCATCTATTGTCTGCCTCTTTTCCCACTTTCTAAGTGCATACGTAACTAACTAACTAACTAACTAACTAACTAACTAACTAACTAACTAACTAACTAACTAACTAACTAACTAACTTTCTAACTAACTAACTTACTAGCTTATTAACTAACTGTCTAACTATCTATTTATCTGCCTAACTAACTAACTGACGAACTAACTAACTAACCGACTGACTGACTGACTAAACATGAATTAATCAACCTTACTTACCTTCAGACAATTTCGAACACACATGGGCAGCCACTAATAAAACCAAACACGGAAAGCTAAATATTAGCGACATCCTTACGTGTTCATACTTCTAAAATGTGTATGACTATTACTATTACAGTAATTTTCAAACTTACTGAAATATTTCCATTATAATGCCAATATATTACTGTAGCTAATTGATTATAAGGCCATATATAAATAATTTCAGTACTCTGCCTCTTAGTCGCTATAATGGGACAATCGTCTACATTATCTTACACACGCTGTTATAACATATGAGACAATCTAACACAGTAACATGAGCAGTAAATTCACAAGCAACAATCGATGTTCAAAGAAATAAATTCATAAGTAATGACAGAAATTGAAGCTACAGATAACTTCACAATCAATTCAATTTCAATAATTTGACAATTCATTGTATTGTTCAACGTGACATACACCAATACAGCAACGAATATGACTAATAAAGAAGGAATCAAAATGTATTACTACCTATTGTTGTTGCATTTACTGTTTTCAGTTTCATTTACGAATCATTTCAGCTTCTTGTTTCTTTCCTTTAAGGTCCTGGTTTCGTTGATGTCAAAGAATAGCCAACTATAAGATTTACCTATTTTACCATGGTTATTAACATGCCGGCTGCTGCTGCTGCTGCTGCTGCTGCTGCTGCTGCTCCTTCTTCTTCTTCTTCTTCTTCTTCTTCTTCTTCTTCTTCTTCTTCTTCTTCTTCTTCTTCTTCTTCTTCTTCTTCTTCTTCTTCTTCTTCTCGACCTCCGGTCGCCAACATGGCGGTTAGGCGTTGAACCGTTAAGACCTGTGGCGTGTTTATGCTTGTAGCTACGGTTTGCAATCGCATTTTCCTCATGTTGGACTGGTAGTACATGGTTCCGTCGCCCTGCTACTGAGTGAGTGCGTGGGCGACACTGTCAGCTGTGAAATTCGCGGGGAATGCTTTTACATCTGTCCTGTACATTGACCTGCATGTTCGGAACAATGGCTACCGGCGGTTGCTGAATTGACTGATTTGCCTTTTAGGTTCACGAGTGCAATTTTCAGGAGACTCCCGGGAGTCGGAGCTGAAACTTCGGAGTTCGTGCTTTATGCGACACTTACGACGTGTCGTCCTGCGGTAGAAGACCGAACCATGTGAGAAAACCCGGGTCAATAAGGTCTTTCTGGTGTCTGTAGAGTCCATCGATGAAGAACTGTGGTTTTCGTGGATTAATTTTGTGTTAGCATTCTGGCGGCGGCATTATGCAAAGTGTACCTTGCGGGCTGTTGGATTGCCGAGACTCCGGCCTATTCCACTTTTCACATTGGACAGTGGGGAGCATTTTGTGTGATATTCACTGGCACAGGTACGTGGCATAATGGGGACGACCCGTTGCCGTGAAGTTGGAACCTCGATTTACTAACTAATGTCACAAAATGCGCTTGGAGAATACGACCAGGAGATGCGGGATGACCAGACACACGAGATCGCATGGCCTACGACAAAGTTCACGATTTATAGCACCGTTTTTGGTCAAAGGGAGATAATCCAAGTAATTTTACCCCTAAGGAAGTGGAGGATTACGGCCCATGGATTATGGGTGATGACACCGGAAGTGGTGTTTTAATTGCGCAGTCGCAATAACCGGACTAGAACTGATGGTTGTTCTGACTTCTAGCCGGCTGGCAAGAACTTCTGTGTGGCTGCAGTTTGTCAGAAGGAAGAAATGGTTCCCAATGTCAACATAGTTTGAAGACTGTAGACATAACGTTCCCAAGTGGGACTAGGCTCCATGCTTCTAACTGCATTGCCAAACGAAAAGGTAGGAATGCTACCATTCTTGAATCCAAATACCCGATGTGCAGATTGCATGCCACGACTGTTACCGTAGGTCAAGGGCGAGCCTGTAATTTTCCATAACGGAACAGGCCTGTTTACATGACTAAAATTCCTGGCATGTTGCCAACAGTGCATTGCCGAGACAGGCCAAATAATGCACGACTTGTCTTTCCTGCCAGAAGTTTTTTGTGGGGAAATGAGTGTCCTAAATGTTGGTGATTTTATGACACTACTGGGCCGCCTTGGAACTCAGACGTAGTCGACAGAACCGGAAGTCGGTGACGGCGTAACTAAAGCCCTATCGTGTAATATATCCTCCGACTCGGCCGGTCAAGACGAATCTATTGGGAATGTCCGCGGTCGAATTGACTGTCATTTGAGCGATCCCGCGTGTGTTGAAGTTCGCGTCTTTTGGCGCGGCGACTGCTGGTTTTTTTATTTTCCTTCCTCATACACTTAGTGTTCAAGATCTCCTTAACGGACTACCGTCCTAACATATAGTGGGTTCCTGTGAGGAGAACAACGGGGAGGGGAAAGAGGGACAAGTGATGCTACAGACATGTCTGATAGTTGCAGGGGGGGATGAATTGGGGAAAACATGACCACCTGGGAAGAGCGGGAAGGGGGTTTTGCCAACGGCCTTCCTTCAGGGCCATCTTGCCTATGGGTACTGTAGACCCTCTAACCCTGTATGTCATTAGAAGACTTCCTCTGGGGAACTGGGGCACAGACACTCATGACCAATTACCGTGGGTTCACTCTATCCCCAGTCCAGGGAAACAGATGTTCTGTTCAGCTGCTTTTCAGACCCCAGACCTTATTCTTTCTCTGACCCTGAGGCATGGCCTGTAATTGAACCACCGCCCATCTTGGAGAGGTGATTCACTCTCTGAGTACAAAGATGCTGTCTATCCCCATATGATGAGTCGTGGTCACGTGATTCTCACCGAGGGTTGCCTGTGTCATTTTCCAGATTCTACCTTCCGGAGAGGAGTGATGGACAGTCAGTAAAACATCATTCAGTGCCAGCATCAGCAGTCTGGACAAACCAGTCAACGTGAGGTGATCATACTGCCCACTACCAAGTCAGTCGTCTATACCCTCAGAGTAGGTCCAGGATGACTAAACAACCAGTTTAAGATAGAAACAACGTCTGGGCAAGTATACTGTTCGTGTGATTGTCCGGATGTGCCACTCATGACCTATTCGACCACCACTCAACTATCGATGATATAAATCCACACTTAATTCAAAAGGATTATAGTTCTGATAATAAATATAGCCAAAGACTTTAGGCCTTGTGACTTTAACCAGGAACAAAGTTCTAAGGGAAATTTAGCACTGAACATTGTGCTTTGATAAACTGTAATTCATAAACTGTGTTACTAAACTTGTGCACCTATGAGTGAGGTATCTACCTGATGGGATGTGAATGGAAATTCAGTGTTTCATTTGGACACACGCTCAGATTCCCAGTATCATTATCCTAACGGGCTACAATTCGGAGGAGGTACTGTCTGGTCAAAGACTGAGGACATACACTATGAAGATAAGTGACATTACTTTCTTGTGTGGAACTCTGACATCTGTACAGTGATGACCTTCTTCATGTGGCTGCCTTAACTGACTGTCTTGTAGCAATTGGCACACCAGACAGATCTCCAGTACATCCACATTATCTTCACTTCCCTTTGTACAATACACTTGTGTTATTGAGTTTGTAGATACCGGAGTTGCATCATTTGTTCAGGACGATGTTGAAAGGGTAACATCCCTTGGTTGATTGTGAGAGAGATAGGTATCCGAGGACTGGTGGGGTCGCAGACTGAAACCGTCCCAGTCCCAGATCTGAAGTCATCCCGAGAGTATATATAACAACATATAAATAAATATAGATATATATGTATGTATAGATATTCATAAATAAGTGCGTTAGCCTGTTCTCTTCACCCCAGGGAAGCTATATGACAACTAATTAACTAAATAACTAACTAACTAACTAACTAACTAACTAACTAACTACCTAACTAACCAACCAACCAACCAAACAACTAACTACCTAACCAACCAACCAACCAACCAACCAACCAACCAATCAACCACCCAACGAACCAACCAACCAACCAGCCAGCCAGCCAGCCAGCCAACCAACCAGCCAGCCAGCCAGCCAGCCAACCAACCAACCAACCAACCAACCAACCAACCAACCAACCAACCAACTAAATAACTAACTTCTTTTTCCTCTTCTTCTTCTTCTTCTTCTTCTTCTTCTTCTTCTTCTTCTTCTTCTTCTTCTTCATCTTCTTCTTCTTCTTCTTCTTCAGACATCAATAATGATTGATTGATTGATTTAGGAACCAACATCACAGCATTCGGGGCTCCTACCCCATCCTCAGCAGCCAGCAAAGAGTTCCAATACCAATAGTACCAGCAGCAATCTGATTATATGTCCGTTCGGCCTTTCCTCTGATCGTCGAGCGTCGGCCAAATCCCCTCGTCACTCCTCGCTATCTCATTCTTGCCAGACCATGGTGTTCCATTAGCTGCTCCGAGGTGTACACGTGCTCCCACAAGGCTGCAACCACGTCTGCCTTGTCATGCATCAATACTCCACGAAGTTTTGTCGAGCCAGCCAATATGTCCACCTGTTCATTCCCCAGCACACCGGCATGCCCCGGAGAAAAGATCCAGGTGATGCTTGCCACCCATGACCTCCGAAGCGAAGAAAACCACTCTGCACGAAGCTTGCCTGTCCTCACCTTCCTCAGCATGCTTTCTGAGTCAGTTACAATCACGATGTATGTGTGTGTGTGTGTGTGTGTGTGTGTGTGTGTGTGTGTGTGTGTGTGTGTGTGTGTGTGTGTGTGTAACGTATTCTCTATCCAGCGGAAAGCTGCAGCCTTCACCTCAATTCTTAAGCTAGATGTTGTGGTACCATATGCCAGGCTCTCCTGCACCAAACGTCGACCATTAGATTTTGCTAAGAACCCCCAAGCATTTCTCCTACCTCTCAACACCGAACCATCTGTGTAGATAATCACATCACCCGAGCGAGCATTATCCTGAATTAGTTGCTGGATTTCCACTTCCGTGGCCCCTGCTGGCCATTCCTGCACTCCCGGCTCAGTGTGATTATAACTCTGCACAAGTCTAACTGCTCCGCTACCACTCTGACCCACTCCTCTCCTCGCCTAATGTTCTCCAAGATGCACACCTGTCTGATCGTATCCTCCGCCTAAACCATCCATTATTTCCCTCTTATCACTTGCTGACCGTTAACTGCGTCCAGCGTCCCATGCAACGGGTAATCTGTGTCTGCAGCTATTCTGAGGTATGCCTTCGCCTGCATCACCTTGAGCCTACCAGCAACAGTCGGCAAACAAAGGATGTAACGCAAACACACTACTTGGGTGTCTCTAGTGCATCCCAGAATGACCCGCATAGCTTCGTTCTGTATGCGCTCTAATTTCACCAGTTGCCTCTTTGAGACAGTGAGCAGTCCTAGTCCATAATCAATGACTGGGAGGATCAGTGAGTGTTTATGGACTAGGATTGCTCACTGTCTGAAAGAGTCAGCTTGTGAAATTATAGCGCATACAGAACGAAGCTTTCGTTTTCATCGAATCAACACATCGAATCAGCACATTCTGAATAGGCAGGGTTGACCATGGGACATAATTTACACTGCATGGTAATTTATGCATGTCGCATCCCATTCGTCCATGGGTCCTTTCCCACGGGAAAAAAACATTCTCATGGTCAAGCCTGGCATGCGTGTCCATGGGACATGTTTTTCTGTCCCATCCAATGGTAATTTATGCCTGTCCCATCCCATCCCAATGAGACATTTCCCTTTGGATTCCCATGGGATTCCCATGGCAAATTCTGTTCTGAATAAGAGAACCACTGATAACTTTGACATATATCAATGTGAATAAATGCAAAAGAAATCAGCAGTAAACTTATGTTTCTTGATATCTATATAGCTTTTACCCATTCTGTTCAGTATGTACTCGATGAAAACGAATGCAGTTACAAAAATTGATAGACATAACAGCACGACAAAATTGAAACACATCTCACATTCTTAATAAGAGAACCACTTCTTCTTCTTCTTCTTTCGTTCGCCTAAATTATGTTTATAACTGCAATGTTGTCTCTTGTATGAATCTAACAGTCTTTTTTAGTTCATTCAGCGGTCCATATAGTTTATCTTCCACTGTTGTCTCTCTAGGCCAGAAGGTTCGCCTGGATATGTTGTAGTTTGGGCAATCCTGGAGTATGTGCTCTGCTGTCTGCGACGCCAAACCACATGTGCACATGGCTGAGTCACCAATCTTGAATTTTGTATACATGTGGTTGCGTAATCTATTGTGTCCTGTTCTGAGGCGCAGAAGAATGACCTGTTCTGGTCTGTCCATAACGTGGTAGTCGTCTTGAGTAAGGTTTGGTGGCCTTCTGACTGATTTGATCATTCTTTTCTTTTGGTGGTATGTAATAGGCACATCTGGTTGTTCTTCTTGTGCTCCTTCCTTAGCCAATCGATCAGCTCTGTCGTTTCCGGGGATTCCGATTTAATTCGTCGTTAACAAAATAATGAATTTCAGAATGCAACATCAAAGTGAAATGGTTTAATCTGAAACAAGCCGATGCATTTAATTATTTGATAACTTTGACATTCTGCGTGTAATACTCTTGCGCTTGAACATTATGTGCACTGATGACGAGGGATGGGGATCATTCCGTATATCTCGTCAGCTGAACTTCAATAATAACTTCCCGCTCCGACAGAAAAGACAAAATACTAAACGTGAACTTGCATAGAAAACCAAAGGACATGCAACAGTGTGTAAGGTAACTTTGGCAACGGCAGACGGAAGATGCACGAGATAAATCAAAGCTATCATTCTTTGCTCCCAACAGAAGCAATATTTTCTAATCACGACGCCTAGAAGTGTGGACAATCATGGCTGGCCACCTCAAACGACCACCAGATTCTTGGATAAGGTACATTGTCTTCCTGAAACTCCCCTCCCATCAGGTTTGACAGTTGTCAATACATTGTCAAGTGTATTTCTCCTCATTATTTTTTTTCGTGTTTCCATCCTGTTTCTGGATATTGCGGTCAAAATCAGCATCTTTCAGCTGTATGTTGATTCCTAGGTTGGATTACGCTCATCAGCACGCTACGACTTTCTGAACGAACGGCTCCATACTCTCATAAGTCACTGGCACGACTCGAACCACTTCTAATTCTCGTGCGCTCACGTCGATCACGAGAGTATTCGGGGTTAACGGAGAAAGCTGTTAATCCCTCGGCCAGGCACCCGGCTTCCTCATTATATGCCCAAAGAAAATCTTGAATGTCTAAGTTTAATTAATCGAATTAATGTACCGTCACATTCGTCTTTCCGTCTAACAATGATATAAGAAATCATGTTTTCACTGTTATCTGTGTTCCCGGGGATATTTCCTATGTTCCGCAAGCATATACTAGACGTGTTTTTACATATCACTTTACGACTCTTTGTCTCACAACAGTTGACAGCCTTTTCTTCGTGAATATTCTTTCCATCTTGCAAATGGCTACTTTATCATAATTATCCTTGAACTCATCTCTGCCAGATATATTCCAGATGTTGTGGCTGTAACAAGATGGTTGTACTGATTCGCCTGTTAAGACTTTCCACAATTACCTGGGAGTTACCATGTGGCATTTATTTCTGCTGTTTGCTTGCAAGTTAATGCTTGTTCTAGCCAATGGCCTTTCACGTTAAACTGCGTCTATTAACTACCCCACATCTTGATCACTGGCTGCAATCAGTAATGTACTACCTGTGTAGCTTCTATTTCTGATGTTATGTTATGTGAAATGTAATAAGATGAAGCATTTTGTATGTAATATATTTTTATTAATGTAGGTTAGCAAATAAGTTCGTAACAGCCATTTGAGCCAATCGTGGTGTCATTCATTCATTCAGTAGAATGTCCTTTGCAGAACCTTGCTCCCATAACAACCTTCTGGAAAACATCTCGATCATAAGCAAGATGCCCCGCGTCTGATGCACCCATCTGGAGATCATCCGCCACATCCTGCACCAATTTTCTCTTTGGCCTTCCTCTTCCTCTCTTCTCAGGCATATACTCCTCCATTATTTTCTCTCCAGGCATATACACCTCCATTATTGTTCTCTCCTTTAGTCAGGTCTTAGTCAGATATGACTGAGCTACCGTATAGCAGTAGACGGTACTACCTGCTTTCTGTTAGCGACGAACGTTGGGCGGCGCTTACCAAACCCGACACCCCACATTGTACCAACGGCTTCGGGGGAAGGAGCGACATTGGGAGGTTACAAGCCATACCCTGGTGCGAGGAAATGCAACCAAAAGATAAAATGTCATGGCAGGGCAGAACAGGCCCTAAGCCTTGGTTGGCGGCTGGTCTAGGATCGACGCTCCGACAGGCGGACAGTCAGAGCATTGCTTTGCTTCTCCGGCAGCTTCTGCAGCTTGTCTTGTTCCAGATGTAGGGGTGTTACCCTTCCTCTGGAGTGAACTAGGCGCGCCGAGAGAGGTATCATGCTGCATGGACAACACATGATCTCTATATTTTAGCCCAGGCTTTGTGCTATGGTGAAGCAATAACTCCATCCCTGGTCTTAACCGGTCTCGGAATCAAAGCGAGAGGCAACTGTTACGGGTTATAAGTCCCTGTCAATTCGCGTAGACATGGGGCGCCACGCGTTGCCTCTGACGGTGGGATACACCTACAGGTGTCACTGATCAGCTACCGCCTGCCTCAAGCTGGGCAGCCCCCGGCCAATTGGGTGCTGATCCGCCACAGCCTGCCTGCTTCAATGGGTGCTTGGGGCTAGGACAAAATCTGAATCGCAGGCTGTAAAACCAATGCACCAGGTACTAATAAAAAGAAAAATAGAAACCTCAAGCTACGCTTGCAACCTTGAACGTGAGAACCATGTATCCATGATTTTCCACTGACTTGACCAATATTGATGATGTGAGAAAAACGGGTGTGACTGATGCCGAACTCAATCGTCTTAACATTGATATTGCTGGCCTGCAGGAGACTCGCCTCGCTGAGGAAACAATTACACCTTTTTTTGGAAGGGTAGAGGGCAGGCAGAAAAAAGGCAACACGGTGTGGGCTTTGCAGTGAAGAATTCGCTACTGGGAATGATTGAAATTCCAGCAGGAGGAAATGAAAGACTATTATCCCTGCGCTTGGCAACCTCTTGTGGTTTTGCCACCATTATTACTGCATATGCACCGACACTCGATTCCTCTGATGAAGTGAAGAGTTAGACTCCGTGATCAAGACAGTTCCAAAATCTTACTACATTTATATGCTCGGTGATTTCAATGCTCGTGTGGGCAAGGACTCGAGTTCATGGCCAGTGTGCCTTGGAAAATACAACATCGGTCGCATGAATGAAAATGGGCAAAGGCTGCTGGAGCATTGCACCAGAAATGACCTATGTATTACAAACTCCTTTTTTAAAACAAAAGAGCTGCATAATGTCACTTGGAAACATCCAAGATCCGGCCATTGGCATGAGCTGGACTTCATCATCACACGGAGACAACATCTGAACCATATATCATTGACTCGAAGTTACCACAGTGCTGACTGTGATACAGATCATTCTTTGGTTGTTGCAAGGGTTAGACTGAGACCAAAGAGAATCTACACAGCTAAACACAAATCTAGCCCCAGGATTAATATTATTAACACTCACGATCCTGAAAAAGTGCTTTCAGTTTCAACAGCAACTTGAAGACGCTTTCACTGATACACCAGAAAATTGTACAGTAAATGAAAAGTGGGGTCAACTTAAGGAAACTCTTTATAAAACTGCCGTAGGGGTTTACGGCACTGTGGATCATAAGAGGCAGGACTGGTTTGCGGCAAACAGCCAGACTCTGCAGCCCTTGATTGATAAGAAGAAGATAGCTCTCTTAAGAAACAAGGAAAGACCAACGCGTAACACTCTGAGTGAGCTAAGCAAGCTAGGAAGGATGTGCAAAAGGCTGCCAGGCAGTGTGCAAATGATTATTGGATCAAGTTATGTGAGTCCATTCAAATCGCAAGTGATAAGGGAAACATAAGAAGCATGTATGAAGGAATAAAGAAAGCCTGTGGTCCAATGATCAAAAGAAGTGCACCATTGAAAACCTTGACTGGAGAAATCATAACTGATAAGAAACAGCAGATAGATAGATGGGTAGAGCACTATTTGGAGCTTTACTAAATTGAGACCAAACTAACGGATGATTCCCTCAACGCCATAGAGGCTCTACCAACTCTTGACCACCTGGACACACTTCCCACCATAACAGAAGTTAAGTGTGCTATACATGAACTTGCATCTGGCAAGGCTCCAGGTAAGGATTGGATTCCAATAGAGGTTATCAGGAGTGGGCAAGACACACTCACTCTACAAGATCCACCAGCTTATAGAGATATGCTGGCGAGAAGGACAAGTCCCACAGGATTTCAAAGATTCAAGCATCATAACACTGTACAGGATTGGAGCGACTGTAACAACTATAGGGGTATCTCACTTCTGTGTATTGTTGGAAAAGTATTTGCCAGAATTGTTCTGCGCAGACTTCAAGTCCTGGGAGATCAGGTCTACCCCGAATCACAGTGTGGCTTTCGACAGAACCGGTCTACCACTGATATGATATTCTCATTGCGACAAATGCAAGAAAAATGCCGTGAACAGAATCAACCACTGTTTATTGCCTTCATCGACCTCACAAAGGCATTTGATTTGGTCAGTCGTGAGGATCTGTTCAAGGCACTAAAGAAGATTGGCTGCCCACCAACTCTTCTGTCCATTGTGGAATCGTTCCACACAGGCATGAAGGGTATAATCAAGTTTGATGGTGCAACTTCTGAAGAGTTTGAAATCAAGAGTGGAGTTAAGCAAGGTTGTGTACTAGCTCCCACCCTCTTTGGAATATACTTTTCACTTCTACTGAAATATGCCTTTCGTGATCAGGATGGTGGTATATACATTCACTCACGCTCAGATGGCGGCCTCTACAATGCTCAGAGATTGAAGGCCAAGACCAAAATTAGGAGGGTACTGATCAGAGAGTTGCTTTTTGCAGATGATGCTGCAGTTACGACCCACTCTGAGGAAGAATTACAATGTCTACTATCTGCATTCTCCAATGCTTGTTCTGAATTTGGTTTAACAATTAGCAAAAGAGACACAGATTATGTCACAAGGTGCACATGGGGTACCATCAATCTTTATTGACGACGCCGAACTAGAGATGGTAGACCATTTTACATATCTAGGATCAGTGGTAAATATAAAATTATCCCTAGATCAGGAAATCAACATCCGGATTGGTAAGGCACCAACAACAATGAACAGGTTAAGAAGAAGAGTTTGGGAGAACAGGAAGCTTACTGCCAGAACAAAAGTCCTTGTCTATCAAGCCTGTGTCATTAGTACTCTTCTTTATGGCAGTGAAACCTGGACAACTTACTCACACCTAGAGAAACGTTTAAACAGCTTTCATATGCGAAGAATTCTTGGTATTAAGTGGCAAGACAAAATCACAAATACTGAAGCATTGGAAAGACACGGTTGTGTGACCGTTTATTCCATGCTAAGTCTTCGTAGACTTAGACGGATAGGACATCTTAGGAGGATGGAATGGTAGAATACTAAAGGACATCATTTTTGGTGAATTACAGATGGGTAAGATATCTCAGGGTCGGCTTCTACTACGATACAAAGATGTGTGTAAGCGGGGCATGATTGATACAGGCATTGATAATGCACATTGCAACTGAACGTGTTGCATGGAGGGAAAACATCAGAAATGGAATAAAGACAAAGGAGAAAATTATTGCAGATAAGTCACACACCGAGCGTGTGAGACGTAAGATGGTGCATGATGGTGGAAATGACCGCGTGTTCACATGCATCCACTGTGAACGGACATTTACACCGCGAATTGGCCTTGTCAGTCACATTCGCTACCGCCATGGGTAAAAGTTATTATGCCTTTTTGAAGCACAAACTATCGTCTGTCAAGACGTGCAAGGTGCCAACCATTGTTCCCTCCAAACTTCCGTGACGTTTCAAGTGACCAAAATATTTCAATTTTCGTTGTTATCGTCTTTAATAGCCAACCTTCTTCAATATTCAGCTCTTGAAGTGTGAATGCATTTGTTCTTTTCTTTACCCAAGATATTCTTAGAACTCGTCTATAACATTTATATTCAAAAGCATTTATGCGCTGTTCAGCTTGTTTAGTAAGTGTCCCGGTCTCACAGGCGTATGTTGCTATGGGGAAGATGCATGCTCTTAAAAATCTAATTTTTGTAGTTCTGTCTGTCCCACTCCATAATTTATTCAGTTGTTTTAGTCTTTGAAGAGCAATTGATAGTGGTCGTTTAATTTCTTTCATTGTGTCACCGTTAATCGTGGTGTACGTACGAGAATCATGGACCACTAGAAGAGTAGCGAGGAATAATGTAGAGGCTGCAGAGATGTGGTTTTGTAGAAGAATGATTAGAACATCATGGGCGGACATCTTGACAGAGGTTAACTCACAAACAGAACGGGTTATTCGCATCGGATGAAGAAAGTTAACATTCATTGGGGTTGTCGTGGAAAGAGGAAATTTCAAGTTCGTCACAGCATCGGAAAATGTGGAGGGAAAGAGTTGCCCATTAGTCTAAGAGAGACGGTTCAAACCGGTTTGGCAGCAAAACATGGAAGAAGATCGGTTGTAGAAATGATTGGTGGTAGATACGTATAGAGCTGTTGACCGGCACTCTGATACAAAAATGGATATGGAATGGATACCATAATAAAACACATACATTCGCACACATTTACGCATTCATTCATTCATTCATTCAGTAACATGTCCTTTGAAGAACCTCGCTCCCATTACAACCTTCCGGAAAATCTCTCGATCATAAGAAAGTTGTCCCGCATCTGATACACCCATCTGATATCATCCGCCACATCCTGCACCCATCTTCTCTTTTGCCTTCCTCTTCCTCTCTTCCCAGGCATATACCTCTCCATTATTGTTTTCTCCAAATGTTCGTGACGTTTCAAGTGACCAAAATATTTCAATTTTCTTTATTTTATCGTCTTTAATAGCCACCTTTCTTCAATATTCAGCTCTTGAAGTATGGATGCATTTGTTCTTTTCTTTACCCGAGATATTCTTAGAACTCGTCCATAACATTTATATTTGTCAAAGATCTGGATAAGAGTTTAAAGAGTTAAGAATATAAGAAATAGAGCTAAGACAGAGACCATTAGAGAACACCAGACAGGAGAGACACCAGCGCTATAAATAGCTTTACAACGGGACACACTTGTGTCAACCAAGAGGGCATTGAGTGTAAGTGAGCGAGGGTTTCCCAAGACACTAGGAAACTCGCCTTGACGAGTAACCTCGGAGTACAGGTTACTCTAGTTAATTGACCAGCGTGCTGAGACACCAAGCACGCAAGACTCGCCAGCACACGGAGGATCCAACGTCCGTGTTTGAACACGCAACTAGAAGCGTGGGGCAGACTGCGACTGAGACAGCTAGAGAGTAGACGTGTTCCTTATGAATACTATAAGTTTATAGACAATAGTGATTGTTAGGCTTTAGATTCCATTCAGTGATTAATAATATCATTATCACCTTTTCATTGCATCTGTGTAACGTACTATGATGTTTATTGTCAATGAAGTATTCAGCTCGCGGAGCTTGTTTGTAATCAGCTCTAAATAAAGTGTATCCCTTTTGCAAATGACACGAGTTATTATTTCGTGTGGTGCAAAAGTAGGGGAGTCCTGAAATACCTGTCGCAAGTAAGTCGCTGACAGGCAGGACCCCATTTGGTGTCAGAAGTGCCTGAACCAACGTCAACAGGCACCATTTGGCATTATTTTGTGTTAAAAGTACCTAAAACTAACGTGAATTAATTACCATACAATGTCAGAAATAATTTTGTTTTGCGAGTGAACGGTAGTGATCAACACCAGTACTACTTGATATTTATTATGTTACCATTCGTGGAGCTTGAACCACAAGGAATTTACAAGTTGTGTTATTCTACGAAAATTAGTAGGAAATGTTATGAATTTGTGGTAATGAAAATGTATACAAATATGTATTTAAATTGTCAAGCAAACCATCGTGTACATTTCATTTTCTGTGATACAGCCATTAATGTCACCATTCATCACATTCATTTAGATATTTGTGCAAAATAAGTTCCTTTTGTACAAAGAAAGTAAATTAGCTACTGAACGGAAGCCATAGAAAGTAGTTATACCAAACAAGATAGAAAGTGAAGACAAGACGACGTTGACATTCAATGACGAATCATCTTACAAATCATGACGATCATTTATACTATCATAACATTCATTCATTAACATCATTTATCATTATCTAGGTCACATTTATGATTCATCAGCCGCATGAAATATGAACATGTATTTATATCATATGCATGTTTCAAAGTATTGATGCTCTACTAAACAGAAGCATCCGTTCTGTTGTCAAGTCGATCATTTTTGTGTGTCCGGAAGACAGCGGTGGAACATCCCAAGGGCCGTATTTTCCGACAAATTAGATGAGTATATTTTTGAATTATTTTGATATTCACTATGTTAACCATGCATCTTTATTTTCAGTGAGAATGTAAATAACAAACACATAACTACAAACCATTGTGTAAAACTACTGTGATATCATTGTGAAATAACATAAAGCCACAGAATGGCATCATTAAATGAGTGCATCCAGGCGGGCAAAGAACTAGGCCATACTGGAGAGAAATTAGAGAAATGGGCAGATCAAAGATACAAAGAAGAAATAGCTCGACAGAAAGAAGAAACTGCTCGACAGAGAGAAGAAACAGAGAGAAAAGCTGCTCTCGAGAGAGACGAAAGAGCATTAGAAAGGCAACATCAAAAAGAGATGAAACAAGTAGAAGAAGCCACTAAATTAAAGATGAAAGAAATGGAGATAGATTCAAACATCCAGATAGCCTCTAGCAAACAAAAGAGCCAGGAAGAACAAAATAAGTTTAGTAAATATAAAGGCCTGATCAAACCATATAGCGTAGGCGATTCAATCTCAGCATGGACTGAGAATATAGAGTTTCAACTTAAGACTCAGAAAATACCATTAGAAGATTGGGCAATGATCTACATGAGAAATCTCAGTGGGGAGCCATTAAAGGTTATAGAATCAATACCTACAGAACTAAGGAGTAATTATCAGTACATCCACGATAGGATTATGCAGCATTTCTTTCTGGATGCCACTGAGTATCAAATGCAGTTTTCCCAAATAAAACCAAAGCCAACTGAAACCTTTCTAGATTGCATCTCAAACGTTCAAAATACATTTAATAAATGGATTAAAGCAGCGAAAGTGGGCAAAAACTTTGATAAATTACAAGATCTCATGGTAATGGATAAGGTGATATCCACAGTCCCTACCCCTTTTGCGAAGTTTCTCCAACAAGCAGATATAGAATCCATTGAACAACTAGAAAAACGGGGTTCATCATATTTTTCTTCTAATCGTGACATATTTAAGACCACCACACATGATACAGAGATCACTGCTTTTGTGAAGAACGTACCTAGTAGATCTTATAATCAGAAAGAGTATCATAAGAAAGACAAACCTTACCAGAAGCCAACACAGTGTGGATATTGTAAATTATTTCATCCTAGCTACTCTATGTGCGACAAGAACCCGGCATATCCCTCAAACTTAGAAACCATAATAAAGAAGCAAGAAAGTAGACGAAATTCATTTAAACGTGCTGTTAAATGCTACTTTTGTTCTAGCTATGGCCATTATAGCTCTAAGTGCCTTGGTAGGCAACGAATTAAGGCAAATAATGCTGTGCTCATCGATACGTCATGTGACGATGATAGTGTAATTGACTCTGAACTTGTAAATGTATTACCGGAGAGTGAATGTGAAAGTGTGGAAGTAGTTAATGATATATTAGACTTTAAGAGATGTGACACATGTCACCAGTTTCATGCGGATGGGAAATTGAAATGTGGTCATGTTATACCATTTTCCAACGAAGATGCTAATGCAGCTAGTGCCTCCAGAGGTAAGCTGAAGTTCTACGATGCACTGGTCAATGATCAACCATGCCATTGTTTACTGGATAGCGGCAGCACTTTACTTGTTTTAAGAAAAGAGCTGGTTAGACCAGAAGATTACACGGGTTAATTTGTCAAATGCCGTACTTTCTCTGGAACCATTGAGAAATACCCACTGGCAAAAGCGCATATGAATACCCCGTTCCTTACCGGCACATTTACTTGCGCAATCCTGCAAGATCCCTGCACGGATCTGATTTTAGGATGTTTAGCTTCATTGAAGCAATGTACTGACGACGACATATTAGCCTGGAAACAAACAAACATGGCTAATGCTGTAACAAGGTCAGATACTCAAACACACTATACTGACCTACAAAATGAGATGTTACAGCTGTTAACACCCAGCGGTGCCAATAACAACACTACTCGACAAGAATATATCGAGGCACAACGCACCGATCAAACTATCGCACCTTATTTTAAATTGTTAGGTGAGCGAGCGAAAGTGACTAAAAATGCATCTTGGTATTTTAGAATACACAACGGAATTCTCATGCGTTATTACACAGATAATAACCATAAAATTCAGCAAACGGTGTTACCTGTAACATACCGACAACATGTGCTAAAGATCGCACATGAGTCACCGTTTGCTGGACATTTGGCCTATGACAAAACCAGAGTCAGAATTTTGTCACACTTCTACTGGCCTAAATTCTGTACTGATATAAAATTTTTCTGTCGTTCATGTACTATTTGTCAACATCTTGTAAGAAAGAGAAAGCATGTGACGGCCGAAGTTCAACGGTCATTATTAGCATCTAGACCATTTGAGTGTGTAGCGGTCGATATTGTTGGACCCCTAAATCAGGTGTCGAGCAAAGGAAACCGATTCATACTTACTCTCGTGGATCTATGTACCAGGTGGATCGAAGCTATTCCACTAAAATACATCACCTCCAAAGATGTGGCAAATGTATTTTTGCACTTATTTTGTCGTTTTGGCTTTCCGCGAACTATTCTATCAGATCGTGGAACGCAGTTTATTTCGGCTGCTACGCAAGCCTTAACAAAATTGTTAGGAATAGAGCAGCATTTCTGTACCCCGTACCACCCAATGAGCAACGGGATCATAGAAAAAATTAACGGGGATCTCAAACACATGCTGGCAAAAGTAACAGCAGAAAACCCATCTGATTGGGACACGCTATTGCCAGCAGTGCTATTTGCCCATCGAGAAATTCCGCACTCGAGTACGGCTTTCTCACCTTTTGAATTAGTATATGGGGCGAACCCTCGAGGACCCCTAACAATTTACCATCAGCTAATCACTAGCTTACCAGAAAACCCAACATCAGTAACACCGTATGAGATGGTAACAGAGACATGCGATAGAATAATGAAAGCGTGTGTAATAGCCAAATCATCTTTGGAGAGAAAAGGACAGATGTACCGCGACTATGCAAATAAGGGTGCTAAAACAATACACCTTGAACCTAATCAGAAGGTTCTGCTTTTACTACCAGATAAACGTAATTTGTTACTAACATCGTGGCAAGGGCCATTCAACGTTGAACGGAAAATATCAGATGTCGATTATGAAATATCGATAAAGGGAAAATTAAAGATATTTCATATCAACATGCTGAAACCATACTTCTCACGACAAGAATTACCGACAGACGAACAAGATGCACCCACACAAATTAATCGGACGACAGACGTACACAACACAACTACACTAGGTAGGGCGACACAGGACAACGACATCGCAAACACACTTAGCCAGGTAACAGCACACACAGCTAGTACAATAACAGTACTGAACGAGACAGATGACAGAATAGAGCACTCCATTATTCTGACTGATAACACCCCAATCAAGTGTCGACCTTATTCCATCCCACTAAATTATAGGGCAAATCTCGACAAAGAATTACTATCTCTTGAGTCGAGTGGAATAATTCAGAAATCTCAGTCAGAATATTCCTTCCCTATCGTCCTTATCGCCAAAAAGGACTCAACAATTCGACTCTGCGTCGATTATCGACGTTTAAACAGAGTGACCAAAATTTATGCTGAGCCAATCCCAGCATGCGAGGATTTGATCCTTGATATGTCTACATCTCTCATCTTTTCCAAACTCGACCTCACGAAAGGATATTGGCAGGTTCCGATGCAAGAAAATTCAATTCCTTTAACAGCTTTTCCCACACCTTTAGGTCTCTATGAATGGCGATTTCTTCCTTTTGGCCTTCGTAATGCTCCAGCAACTTTTGTCCGTCTAACTAGGGAAATTCTCCACGGGGTAACAAATACATCTACATACATAGATGACATATGTATCCATACTGTAGACTGGACATCACATCTACAGAAACTGCGACATGTCTTCGATAGGTTGCGAGTATTCGGACTTACAGTCAAACCAACTAAAGTAGAGTTGGGCATGGAAGAAATTGACTTCCTAGGCCATACCATCTGCAGGGGCCAACTCAGAACAGATGGAAAAATTGTGACCAAGATTCTCAATTTGACTATGCCAACGACCAAGAAACAGGTCCGAAGTCTACTTGGTCTTGTTAATTATTATAGTAAATTTATTCCCAATCTGGCGGAAAATCACCAGTGTTTTTTCCAATATTTTGAAAGCTTCGGCAAAATTGAATGTTCAAGATGCACGGTTAATTAGTGCTTTATCAAAATTGAAGTATTTATTCAGCGTTCCACCTATTTTGCGTTTGCCTAACCAAAATCTTACCTATTTTTTACGTACAGACGCAAGTGCTATTTCCATATCGGGAGTCCTAGGCCAGTTTTACGAAGGGAAGTTCCATCCCAGTAATGTACGTAAGTCGGAAGATCAGCCCAGCTGAATCGAGATACTCAGCATCTGAATTGGAGGGCCTTAGCTTAATCTATTAGTGTTAGAAAACTTCATAGGTTTCTGGCAGGAAGCACAGTTTGTGATCGAAACCGACAATTCTCCGCTTTCTGTTATGCAGTCTGGCATTCCCCAGAACAATAGGGTCTACAGATGGGCCTTGATACTGCAGAACTATGCCTTTACCATCCAGCATTTGAAGGGGAGTTTGAACTCTTTGGCAGACACTTTGAGTCGACCGTCAAACATTGAAATACCTGAGGTACAGGGAGAGATCGACCAGAGATCACCAGAAACAGTGACACTGTAATTGCTATTTAGATCAGTGCCGTATGTGGTGATAAATTTATAATGTAAGTGCGTTATAATCGCCAAGCGTTTAAACTGTGTAAGAGTAACATTGCAGTTATGAGTGAAACGAACAGACGCATAAGTAGTATGTCTACATCGCTAACACATATATAAGCCATATTTACATTGAAGTGTTAGATGTGAACCTACATAGATTAGTAGGGAACTATATATATAAACACTATCCAGGAAGGAGAGCATATAAGACTTTGTCTAAATGAACTATGTTATAAAAATAGTCTACAAAGAACAGTGCTCAATCATCACACCTGAAAGGACGACATTAGTTTAGTGTAATTATATATAAAAGTAATTGTGATATGTATATAACAGTGGTTTATAAACAGTACGCATAACTTCATTTTTGTATTAATAATTGAATTGCAAAATGTTCAAATACATATATAACTTTATTTGTCTCATTTGAAAGTTATAAATCACCTACATTGAGTTAAGAACCCATTTAAGTTAACACCTATATTAGAAATGCAATTAATAGATATTACTTTACCTTATCACCGCATAAACATAATCATTTATAAATTCATTTGCGTAAAATATCGTTTCTAAACTAACCCAACCATTTAGGAATTAACATCATTTCATGTAACAATAACATTTGAAGGTAACTAACCCATTTTGCTTAAATGTAATTAATTAGTTAGATTATTTCCCTTATGATAAATTTAGAATAGCACACCAAATTACATCAGTTAGTTAGATTAGTTAGTATTACAGGATCGGTAACAAACCAACCTCACAAACTTGTATATTTTGTATAGGCATGACACGTACAAAGAAACCGCACAGTCATTTGGCGTGAAAACTTGTACAATTCAGCCAATCATTTAGTGTAAATATGTAATGTTCATTTACTTGATATTATGAACCATATTTTAATGACGAATGAATGTTTTAACAGAATGATGGTATGAAAATGAATGAAAGATGTGTAAATGAGACGAGAGAATGAATACAATAGTAAACATTGAAAGAGAGAGAAAGAGAGAGAGGCAAAATTTTTGTTCACCGCTTGAAACGTCTTGTTGTGACTTGTCTGTGTCAATCTGTGTAACCAATGTGTTGTCAAGTGTTAAGTGTGTTACTGTAATACTTTAGTAGTAGTAAATACAGAAAATACTTTGAGCATCTTGAAACGGAATTGTGGTCATAAATAAGAATAACAGACATTTGTAGCCACAATAAACCGATTTACGGCGCTCGAAGGAATACACACATGTAGAATAGAAACGCATACACAATGTTAGCAAATTAAGTACACTGTAGTTTATTAGAAAACACGCAAACAAACAGGAAAACAAACACATAAAAGTTGCATACACCATTTGCTTCAAAAAACAGTAACTCAAAACAGGGGACACAATAACCTCTTAAAAACCTTGATGTAACATTGAAAATATTTCTTCACAAGCGGAAGCTAGAAGGTGAAGAGTAGAACTTAATGTATACGAGTTGGGGCTGATATTATTGGGAACATGAACATTCGATGCTCATGTGTTGTACTCATAACAGAGTAAACTTGTATTGGGTTGTCATTTTGGGCAATATGAGGACAGGTCAAAAGACATAAGTCAACGGACAGAAGTCAGAAGACATGGGTCATAAGACGGAAGTCAGGACATAAGTCATAAGACAACGGTTCCGGATCAAAACAATTCCCAAGAAGATCTATAGCCAACTGTACTGATACGATGGGCTACTCAATTAGCCGAGTGAATTAATAGAACAGTGTGAGTAAGGACAGGAGAGAGTTTGTTCTATCCCCAGAAGAGAGATTTACAACTTATGAGATCTTTGATAAAATTGGACAGCCAATTTTTCAGTGACCATACAACGTGCTACAAGCATGAGTTAAAAGGTTGTAACACTACACGGAGAGGAGAGGAGCCTGTCAAAGTTCTGGATAAGAGTTTACAGAGTTAAGAATATAAGAAACAGAGCTAAGACAGAGACCATTAGAGAACACCAGACAGGAGAGACACAAGCGCTATAAATAGCTTTACAACGGGACACACTGGTGTCAACCAAGAGGGCATTGAGTGTAAGTGAGCGAGGGTTTCCCAAGACACTAGGAAACTCGCCTTGACGAGTAACCTCGGAGTACAGGTTACTCTAGTTAATTGACCAGCGTGCTGGGACACCACGCACGCAAGACTCGCCAGCGCACGGAGGATCCAACGTCCGTGTTTGAACACGCAACTAGAAGCGTGGGGCAGACTGCGACTGAGACAGGCTAGAGAGTAGACGTGTTCCTTATGAATACTATAAGTTTATAGACAATAGTGATTGTTAGGCTTTAGATTCCATTCAGTGATTAATAGTATCATTATCACCTCTTCATTGCATCTGTGTAACGTACTATGATGTTTATTGTCAATGAAGTATTCCGCTCGCGGAGCTTGTTTGTAATCAGCTCTAAATAAATTGTATCCCTTTTGCAAATGACACGAGTTATTATTTCGTGTGGTGCAAAAGTAGGGGAGTCCTGAAATACCTGTCGCAAGTAAGTCGCTGACAGGCAGGACCCCATTTGGTGTCAGAAGTGCCTGAACCAACGTCAACAGGCACCATTTGGCATTATTTTGTGTTAAAAGTACCTAAAACTAACGTGAATTAATTACCATACAATGTCAGAAATAATTTTGTTTTGCGAGTAAACGGTAGTGATCAACACCAGTACTACTTGATATTTATTATGTTACCATTCGTGGAGCTTGAACCACAAGGAATAAATATTAATTTACAAATTGAGTTATTCTACGAAAATTAGTAGGAAATGTGTATGAATTTGTGGTAATGAAAATGTATACAAATATGTATTTAAATTGTCAAGCAAACCATCGTGTACATTTCATTTTCTGTGATACAGCCATTAATGTCACCATTCATCACATTCATTTAGATATTTGTGCAAAATAAGTTCCTTTTGCACAAAGAAAGTAAATTAGCTACTGAACGGAAGCCATAGAACGTAGTTATACCAAACAAGATTGAAAGTGAAGACAAGACGACGTTGGCATTCATATGACGAATCATCTTACAAATCATGACGATCATTTATACTATCATAACATTCATTCATTAACATCATTTATCATTATCTAGATCACATTTATGATGACACGAGTTATTATTTCGTGTGGTGCAAAAGTAGGGGAGTCCTGAAATACCTGTCGCAAGTAAGTCGCTGACAATATTCAAAGGCAATTATTAGTTTAGTAAGTGTCCAGGTCTTACAGGCGTAGGTTGCAATGGGAAAGATGCATGCTCGTGAAATCTAATTTTACATCTACACATATAGACACCTAATGGATGGGTTTGAAATACCCATGTTACGTTTGACTAAACATTTAGCTACGTGTCGTGGAGACCAGAGACGGTATTTGCATATTCCACCCCTCCATCGCGTTTGGTAGATAATATTTGATTTGAAGAATAAACAGGCTTATCCGGCATGTCAGACCGGAAGTCGATTATTTCCTCGTAGTATTGGTTCTCTGGGGCTTGTACTTCCGGTAAGTCTTCTGAAACATGGAAATAACATGGTATTACATGATGTGCTGATGACTGGGACTTATGATATAAGTTAATGATCTACACCTACATGTATAGATAAGTGGGGTAATCACTGCACGATAACATAGACCATATATGTATATATATATATATATATATATATATATATATATTATATATATATATATATATATATATATATATATATATATATATATATATATATATAGTAGATTAACTATGTTAACAGTGTCTCATCTCATGTCATCTCATTTCATCATATTCCTCTTGTACCTTGCGGTGTCGAGGTGAAGTATAAACATCGTAAGAGTGCCCGATTATGGGCTTCATATATCGATATTCCCTTGGAGTCTGCTATGCCCTCCGTCCAACGTTTACGTGGTCGGATTCTTTCTCTGTTTCCATCTGGTCTGTACATCATTTCTTGTTGTGGCTAGGCTGTTGACTGGTAACCAACTTGCATGGCCAAACCATTTGACTTGCTGCTTTCTAATAAAATCAATGCTGCTTTAACCCCCACTTTAGTCCTGATTTCTTCATTTCTGATCTTATCTCTTCTTGATACGTTGAGTATTCTTCTCAGGAACCTCATTTCTGTTGTTGTGATGTTTCTTTTCTCTTTTTCTGTCATTGTCCAGGTTTGGCATTGGTAGCATAGAGTTGGTAGGAAGATTGTGTTGTAAAGTGCTTTCTTAGTAGTTATTGATACATGTTTGTTCTTTAGTATTGGTGCCATTTGTCCAATGAGTTGATTTGCCTTATTGCACCTATTTTCGATCTCGTCTTCTGATCTGCCATTTGATGATATTATACTTCCTAGGTACTTGAAACTCTTTACTTGTTTCAAGGGATGTTCGTTTAGGTGAATTGTTGTTGTTTGTTCTTCTTTAGTTATAGTCATTACCTCTGTTTTGCTTGTGCTAATTTTCATGTTATGTTCCCTACACATTTCGTTTAGACTATTCATGTGGTCTTGTAATTCAGCTTCTGATTTTGCTATTAGTGCTTGGTCGTCCGCAAAACAGGAGTTCTCTAATGGTTTGATTTGCAGATGGTTCTTCTACTGTGTTCTCGTCACGCGGTATTCTTGCTGTATCTGCTTGGCTGGTTTCGTTAATAGTGTATTAATGTGAATTAGATTGCTTTAATTGTGGTTAGCTAAATATTAGAAATCGGTGTTTACGTTAATCACCATAAGAACTAAACATTATTTTTAAAGTTGGTGATATGGAAATATTGCGTATGTTAATTATATTTAGTGGTTAATAGTTAATCCACTTTATTTGCTTTGAATTCTCATCTCATCTCATCATGTTCCTCTTGTACCTTGCGGTGTCGAGGTGAAGTATAAACTTCGTGAGAGTGCCCGGTTATGGGCTTCGTATATCGACATTCCCATGGATTCTGTTATTCCCTCCGTCAAACGTTTACGTGGTCGGCCTCTTCCTCTGTTTCCATCTGGTCTGTACATCATTGCTTGTTGTGGCATGCTGTTGACTGGTAGCCTACTTGCATGGCCAAACCATTTGACTTGCTGCTTTCTAATAAAATCTAGAGCAGCTTTAACCCCCACTTTAGTCATGATTTCTTCATTTCTGATCTTATTTCTTCTTGATACGCCGAGTATTCTTCTCAGGAACCTCATTTCTGTTGTTGTGATTTTTCTTTTCTCTTTTTCTGTCATTGTCCAGGTTTGGCATTGGTAGCACAGAGTTGGTAGGAAGATTGTGTTGTAAAGTGCTTTCTTAGTAGTTATTGATACATGTTTGTTCTTTAGTATTGGTGCCATTTGTCCAATGAGTTGATTTGCCTTATTGCACCTATTTTCGATCTCGTCTTCTGATCTGCCATTTGATGATATTATACTTCCTAGGTACTTGAAGCTCTTTACTTGTTTCAAGGGATGTTCGTTTAGGTGAATTGTTGCTGTTTGTTCTTCTTTAGTTATAGTCATTACCTCTGTTTTGCTTGTGCTAATTTTCATGTTATGTTCCCTACACGTTTCGTTTAGACTATTCATGTGGTCTTGTAATTCAGCTTCTGATTTTGCTATTAGTGCTTGGTCGTCCGCAAACAGGAGCTCTCTAATGGTTAGATTTGCAGATGGTTCTTCTTCTGTTTTCTCGTCATGCGGTATTCTTGCTGTCTCTGCTTGGCTGGTTTCTTTATATATGTTGTCTATATATGTTATGAACAAGAGAGGGGACAGAACACAACCTTGTCGTACTCCAGATCTTATGGTGAAGGGTTCTGAGTGTTCTCCAGTTGCTCTCACTATGCATTCACTGTTGTTGTATAAACTTCTACATAGGTTTGTTAGATGTGTACTCACTCCATATTGTTTAAGGATTTCCCACAGCTTGTTTCTATCTACCCTATCAAATGCATTTTCTTGGTCGACAAAGGCTAAATAGAGTGTTTCATTGAATTCAATTGATTTTTCTGTAAGTTTATTGCTTTGAATTAACAGTGTTATTTTGACATAAGACTATATTAATAGTGTAATAATTGTAGAAGCTACAATTATAATTACATTTTTGTCTATGTTGTAAATGTTGTAAATCAACACAATTAGGTTACAGATGATCGAATGATAATATTAACATGATTATGTGAGTGTAAATAGGAACTCATAAGTGAAAGTTTCAATTCTCGATTTACTAATGTGATTAACATTAACTAAAATTGATTAAGATGAACAATTATGTTTTGAATTGCTTCTTTGAAATGAAACTAATATACATTGAGTTATGATACATCTAACCAATTTGAGATGATCATTTCAATTCAAAACGAGCATGATATTGCTAATAACTGTTTGATTTAGTTTAACTGATATTGTAGAACATGATCTTGATTCCACGAAGCTGATGACGTAAACAATTGTGGTTAACAGCATGTAAACTTAAAATTGAATTTATTTTACAATTAAAAGCATGTTATAATGTTAAATTGGAATATATTCGTGTTATCAATTGATTTATTGACAGTTGAATCATGATTATTCCTAACCAATCTGATTGTCACCTTAAGGTTAGCTTAAATTAATATCATAATAACATCAGCATTGGTTACTTTTGAGATATTTTTTCGACCACGTTTTCGGACATGCGATCGACAATGCAACAGGAATGGAAAGGGACACTATCCTAAGATTCTCATGAGTTTGCCGTTGTATTACTACCGTTATGGAAGAACAAGTTCATATGAGCCCATAACTGAAGATCTACAGTAAAGGACACTCAGCCTTAGTGCAGGTTAGTAGCGGGTGTCTTCTTGATTCGAATATACTACTATACGGTTTCGGAAACTCTCTCTCTAGTGCTTAGATGCGCAGCTGATAAGAACGATACATATACACGAGTTGAAAATTGAGAACATTATTGTGTCGCATGTGCTATTTGCATGATAGATTTTATGTTGTATTGAATCTCATCTCATATGTTGTATTGAATATTCGCACAAAAAAATGAATTAATTGCTGGCATCCTACTCAAGTGATTTAAATAGTAAAAATAATTGATTACGTTGATATAAATTGTCATTTGTTAGACTGAAATGGAGTGGAGTTCGAAGGATTGGTAAAACAATTGCTAATTGGTAACATAGAGATAACCTTCAATTATTACATTACAAGACTGTTTGCAGTTCCTAAAATATGTGATTAAATAAGATATAATTTAATAATTGATAATCTGTGATTATGTACATTTGATTCAGTGATAACTGCAACTGAACTTACTCATACATGAAGTAGTCATTGCAGATTTTGACATGCAGGCATACAGTGAGATGGCATTAAGACAGGTTCTACTGACGATAGCCACCTCTGAATTGTGTCAGAGAATACAATAGTTCGAGTAAATGAGGTGAAGAAACATCATGGCAAGACAGCCGAAGTATGCATTGCCTCATTTAGAGCTATAATTATCCAGGACAGATGGAAGCTGTGTTTGCTTCTGGATATCTGAACCGGGTGGGCTGGATGTCGGATGTACGGTTGTTGGGTCAACTCCACAGAGATAGAGGGCACTCAAGTTTCTCCTTCCAAATGTGATCCTGCCCGTTCTAATTAATTTAGCTGTACTGGCTCAATGGCTTGAAACCATAAATATAGTTTCGGAGAACCAAGGAATACCTCCAGGAAAACAATGAAAAGTGTTTCTCTGAAAACCCCCAAAATAGCCTTTTGGTAGTTCCTTACCTCTCCTCTACCAACTAAATAATTATTAATCTGGGTTGTTAAATAAAACAATTTTACTACGACAAGAGAACTCTCAAAGGAGAAAATGACCCTGAATTTTCATAATTTATTACACATAAATGGTGTGATTAATCATTAATGTGATAGAATTACAACAATCAATTCATTAAAAAAACGAAGATCATGTACGTTTACATCTCTAACTATAAATCCATCGCCATCAGTGCTGTATCAGGTTTCTATTATACTTATTGTGCCTCTTCTTCTGGCCTATTTATAATCTGTAAAGAAAAACCCGCGACTTTCACTAACTAGGATATTACAACCTGGACTTGGGTTTGAACTTCCGAAAGACACATGTCCCCAAGCATTTTCCAGCTATTGGTCTGTGGTGTGATACCTCTACCACAGTTTGCAATCTTTAATGCATTGATGATTTTTTTTTAAAATTCCCATATCCTTTACAGGACATCGCTGTCAACAGCAGTATCTTTCAGCTGTCTGTTGATTTCTTGGCAAGATTACGCTCAGTAGTTTGCCATTGCTTTCTGAGCGGCCGGCTCAGTTATCCCGCAAGTCACCAGCGGGGGTAGAACCGCTTCCAGTTCTCGCCCGCAACGAGACTCTGCGTGATAAACGGAATTACGGAGAAAGTGGTGTAACTCCTCGGCCAGAGAGACCGGCGCATTGAGGATTAGGTGACCTATAGTGCCCTCACTTTGCAAGCTACTAGCCCAGACGTGGAACCACGTCCGACCATGTTGATGACATTATCAGCGCACCAAGGTATCAACTTCGTTAAAGAGTCCGGTGTTTCAACTTAAAAGCCACATCAGATAACCCAGAACACAGTGGATCAATGATAACAGAACCGCCATTCTATAAGCTCTTAACATAACAGAAACAATACCCCACAAACAGAAGTGCATTTGGGAAACCTAAGTAATTTGAATAGAATGATGTATTCTGAATAAAAGACAAGCTTCGACCAACATGAAGGTACACTTAGTATTAAAGACACACCGGACATCAACATGCAACAGGCACGGAACCTAGTTAAAGACTTGAGTCTTTCTAGCGGGCTGTGATGGAAGTAATGTTCTAAAACGGTGTACAGCATAATGATACTATTTCATCAATTTATCATCATCTTCATCATCGTAATCCATAGTTTATGTCAAGCGTCCTGGGGATGGATAGCTCTGTTTTTCCAGCGCCCGATGGTGGCACTATTTAGTGTCATTCCATGTTATTGTACAATGTCTTTGATGTCAATCCACTTTCTTCTCCTTCCCTTGCTTTCATATCAGATCTTCTTTGATGTAGCGCCAGTGCTGGTAGATGGTGTTGCATTCTAACGAGATGACCGAACCATTTGATCTTCTGCCTTTCATTATACATTTAACAAGTTGGTGATCTCATTGTCTGTTTCAACATCATTTTACTCGGTCTCCGATAATTAAGCTGGATCTCGCCTCAAGCACCTCATCTCTCTTGAACGACATCTTCCCTTGTTTTCATTGTGTGTACATGTTAGACGTCTATGTGGATTTCAGTCTGGTGATCAGCTAAAACAAACACATCTTGTATTTATATTCAACGTTACATCCGCTCTCTTATCAAAATAACTCCATGTGTTCTTGTTTGTTTGTAAATTGCTCACACTTAAACAATTAGCTTGTGTGTGGCCCGGTTTAATTAAACTCTATTTTGGTTAAGCAAGCACATGCATGGCATATGATTAATCATTATAATGAAACAAAAACAGACCTCTACAGTAAAACACTGTTCTCTACAGTAAAAAACAGTCCTCTACAGTAATGTATAGTAAAACAGTCCACTACAGTAAAACACAGTCCACTACAGTAAAACACAGACCTCTACAATAAAACAGTCCTATATAGTAATGTATAGTAAATCACAGTCCACTACAGTAACATACAGCGCACTACAGTAAAACACAGTCCACTAATTTAAAACTGAGTTAAAATACGATCATCTCCAATAAACTACAATCCCTTACAGTTAAACACATTCCCCTACAGTAACGCACAGGCCTCAACAGTAAAACACAGTGCTCTACTGTAAAACAATGCACTACACTAAAACAGAGTCCTCTACAGTAAAACACAGTCCTCTTCAGTAAAACACATTATTACACGAAACAGTACCTGAATAGATTCTTCTGCGAACTTTATGCCTGTAATAGGAAGTAGAAAATAGTTGGTGTGGGGTTAATGTCTCACACACACACACACACATACACACACACACCCACCCATCCACCCACCCACACACACACACAAACCCACCCACACACACAAACACACACACTTACACATGTATGTATATGTACTCTGTTGTAAGTGAGTTTGTGTTTGTAAGTGAGCATATGTACATGCGAGGGAGTCTGTATATATGTGTTACAGAGTGGGTCGATAACTGTCAGAGTCTGTGTAAATGATGTAAGTATGTATGCAGGAATATATGTACGTGTTTATGCATGTGGGGCTGGCTGCCTGCCTGTCTGTCACATACAATCTTGGAATGTCGATCGATGACAAAATGTCGCGCCAAATGTCTACCACAAAGCCGGCAATTCTTTAATGTGTTGTTGATCGAGGAAAAACTGTCCCGCCATACGTCGGCTGGTGGCAGCCATCCTTTGAAGTTGTAGACGGATTATCTGGGTTAAAGTCGGCAGGATCTTTTGTTGTGGCAACAAGAATTCTCTAGATCACAGGCAGGCAATACTTTTTGAAGTGCCGGGACAGGTCCCCAGATGAAAGCGGAATAGACGACGGGTTGTTTCCACCCAGTCTAAACAGGAGAGAGAAAAATAGATTCTAGACTGTCCAGTGTCTAGACAGTTTTTGTGACGTCACTCAGACCCAGTATTAAACCAGTTGAGGTAAACAACTTTGGGGAAGTCGACCAAATGTTGTGAAACAACTAAGACGTGAGTCTTATTCCGAGTTGATTCTGGAGAGGGACTACAGTGTCTTCTGTCGATTTGCATTGGCGGACATGTTATCTTCGTGTGATTTAGTAGCCCCAATTTTCAAACCGGAATACATATATGGTAATTAAGTAAATAAACCTACATTAGATTATTCTTAGGAATCGAGTGTAGTAATGTGCGTTGATAGAACGTATTATAAGAGCGTCGGCAACAGTAGCATATCGCGTAGCTTAAACTAGCTGGTGTGAGATATAATTTAACTCAGTGAGTTAAGGGCAATGTAGTGGGATGATATTTAGGGAGATTGAGGATGGTTGGGGGATGAAGGAAATGTCAAATGGTAGGATCTTCCAGTAGGGCATCTGCTGGGTTTCTGCCCTTTTCCTTTAGTCTTTCCTTGTCTTACCATGACTCAGACTGTTGTGATGAGCTCCTCGGCCTTATGACAGAGTTTGGTTCTCTGCTATAATTCTGAGTGCGGCCGGTGGCCTACACTCACCTAATAAAGGTTGGATTCGGGTTGCTCTCACCAGGTGTTTTCTCTCTTCAACAGGTTCCACCAAAGATAGTTATCACCAGCTTTCTTGGCAAGGGTATGTTGAGTAGTTTGCCATTGCATTCTGAACAACTGGAACCGGAACACTTACCATTGTATGAAAACGAACGCAAGGCGGTCTGCTGCCAAAGGCCGGCAGGTATGTTTCGAACACGGTATGCTGGAATACTAAGCGTGTCCCTAATTTCTTCGCCAAACAACACATTGTGCCGTAGACTTGATGAGTGCTACACCACATTGTGTCCCTCCAAGTACACATTGTGCTGTAGACTTCACATGTACTATACCAGGATGTGTCCATCCAAGTACACATTGTGTTGTAGACTTCATGTATACTACACCAGGATATACATTATGTATAGGGGGGGGGGGCAAGGGGTGTCAGACATTGGTAGCACCTTTGGTAAGGATGACTCTCATGTACTTTTCAGGACCCATCCCCCACTGGTCCAAGCCTGACACCCAGTTGGTGCCTGTGGCTCCTCGTAGCTGTCAGCATACGACAGCGACCACCCCCCCCCCCCCCCCGGGCAACAGCTGTGAGACTGGCTAAACCAGGCATGGGTAGCCAATTTGGTGTCAAACCAAGCGGTAAACTAGGATATACCTACCCAGCATGTGAAGACAGGATTCGGCAGACTGCGTGGAAGGAATCATTCCTGATTCAACGGGCAAGACGGCGTTTACCTGCAAAGCGTTGTGGAACGTAATGAGCACGGTGAGGCACGTAGAGCGCCCTGGTCATCCCTGCACCTGTATTCGTCTCCAGTCGTTTCGACTTGTCTTGCCACTGGACTCAGATGGACTCAGGCGAGAGAGTGAGGTCGACGAATTGCGCAACTCTTCCTCACTTTAATCCAAGTCATCGCGCAAGTCATTCTTCATGCAACGTCATATATCACCTTCAAGCCCTGTGGCGATGGGCGAGCGGCGAAGTGACAGGCGTGGGTACGCTGGCAACCGTAGTCGCAGACCAGGCACACAGGCGGCCCAGGCTATATGGTCGTCTTCTACTGACCGGAGCAGCAGTGGGATTCGGCAACCCCTGAGCGACTGAGCAACACTCTATAGGAACACACTGCTCACCTCCATAGCATGAGGAAGGGGCTAGAAAAAATGCTCTAAACATTGTCTGCTCCATTACTACCTAACCAGATAGCCGCGGTTGGTGGGTACCATAACTGCGGTCGACATACAGAAAAAGATAAACAAAGCTAAAAGAGTAAACCATATTCCCTTAACAATTGGAACTTGGAATTGATTAGGAGAGAGCTGGGTAGGTACAACATCGACAATGCAGCCTTGAGCGAGACACGACTTGCAGAAGAAGGCCAAATCTGTGAAATATGTGCCGGCTACACATTTTTCTGGAGTGGAAGGAAAATCGAGGAAAGATGCCAATCCGGTGTGGGATTTGCCTGGTCGGCAAATTAGCTGGATTTACAAAGGCTATAAACGACAGGCTCATGACTATTAAGTTGCCCCTGCTGAATGGAAGAAAGTATGCAACATTTGTGAGTGTCTACGCACCAACTATGACCAACGAAGATGATGTCAAGAACAAGGTCTATGAGGACCTGCACAATGTATTAACATCTGTTCCCAAAGGAGACAAACTTATACTCCTTGGGGACTTCAATGCCAGAGTAGGCACGGAACCTCTTGGAGTGGCATTATTGGAAAGCATGGAGTCGGAAATTGTAACAGCAATGGACTCCTCCCCCTTCAGACATGTGCCGAACATGATCTCCTGATTACGAACACAATTTTCCGTCTTCCCATGAGACATAGGACAACGTGAATGCACCCTCGCTCGAAACATTGGCACCTCATTGACTATGTCATCGTCAGGAGGAGTGACAGACAAGACGTTCGAGTGACAAAATCCATGTGTGGTGCCGAATGATGGACAGACCATCGTCTCATTCATTCGTAACATTCATCAGGCCACTACGGCGTCCTCAAGGGGTGAAAATGCAAAAAAAGGTAAATGTCACCCGCCTAAACAGCAAGAAAATGCAGCAGTTGTTTGAAAATATGCTGGAAAACCGCCTCAAGCCCAATGCTGCATCTAAACAGGATATAGAAACAGAATGGAGAGCCCTACAGGACATAATTTACAACACTGCTATGGAAATCCTGGGTCCAGCCCCCCGAAAGCATAAAGACTGGTTTGATGAAAATTCCGAAGACATCAACTAATTGCTGCCCGAAAAACATCTTCTCCTCAAGGCACATTTGAATGACCCGAAGTCAACATAAAAAAAGGATGCCTTCAAGAACATTCAGAGAGTAGTGCAGCAGAAACGTCGGCACATGCGGGACTCCTGGCTGAGCGGCAAAGCTGATGAAATTCAGGGCTTTGCTGACAGACATGATATGAAAAACTTCTACGACTCACTGAAAGCGGTCTATGGTCCTACATCACCAGGCATAGTTCCCCTCTTCAGTGCAGATGGGGGAACATTGGTCACAAATAAGAAAGAAATCCTTCAACGCTGGGCAGAGCATTTCAGCAACATCTTAAATGCACCTTCCTTCTTCGATGATGAAACCATCAACTGCCTTCCTCAAGTTTCCACCAATGAGACACTTGATTACTTACCAACCATAGTGGAAGTAAACAAAGCCATCCAACAACTTTCCAGCGGCAAGGCACCTGGTCCTGACTCCATCGCAGTAGAGATATACAAGGCAGGTGTGCCGGTCCTAACAGAGCAGCTTCACCAAGTCTTTACAAACATGTGGGTGAACGAGACCATGCCACAAGATTTCAAGGACGTGTCAATAGTCCACCTTTACAAACGTAAAGGAAACCGCCAATCCCGTGACAACTACCGAGGCATCTCCTTGCTTTCAATTGCAGGGAAGATACTCGCCAGAATTCTTCTCAATCGCCTCACAGCCCATCTCGATCAAGGTCTTCTTCCTGAGAGTCAATGTGGCTTCATAAAAGAACGTGGAACTGTTGACATGATTTTCGCTGCAAGGCAGCTGCAAGAGAAATGTCAGGAACAGAACTGCGAAATGTTCTCCACTTTCATTGACCTTACCAAGGCTTTTGATACAGTCAGCAGAGAAGGACTGTGGAAGATTATGGCAAAATATGGCTGTCCACGAAAGTTTTGTCCAAATAGTGCGGCTATTGCATGTGGCATGCAGGCAAGAGTACAGGAAAATGGTGAACTGTCTGAACCCTTTCCTGTCACCAATGGAGTGAAGCAAGGATGTGTCCTGGCACCAACACTGTTCAGCCTCATGTTTTCAGCCATGTTGATGAATGCCTTCGAGAACGACGACATTGGAATAGACATCATCTACCGTATGGATGGAAAGTTATTCAATCTCAGAAGGCTGAAAGCTAAACCCAAAATTGACAGCGACACCGTCAGAGAGCTCCTTTGCTGATGATTGCGCTCTATACGCCAACTTAGAGGCGGACATGCAACGTAATGTTTCAGCTTTCTCACATGCCTGTGCCAACTTTGGGCTCAATATCAACTTGGAGAAGACTGTAGTTATGTACCAATCAGCTCCAGGGAATAATCACACTGTGCCGAATATCAAAGTGAATGATCATAGACTAAGTGGTGTGGACAAATTCACCTATCTTGGCAGCACTGTGTCTCAAGCTGTCACAATTGATGACGAAGTGAATGCAAGAATCTCCAAGGCCAGTGTGGCCTTTGGCAGACTGTACAAGAATGTATGGGACATAACTGGAATAAGCCTGCAAACAAAGCTAAAAGTCTACAAAGCAGTTGTATTATCCACACTGCTATATGCTTGATAGACCTGGACTGTTTATCAGCGACACGCTAGAAAATTAAACCACTTCCACACAGTCTGCCTAAGGAAAATACTGAAGATTAAATGGCAAGACAAGATTCCAGAAACTGAAGTCCTAGAAAGAGCGTCCATGCCCAGTATCCACAGATTCGCTGGGCTGGTCACTTGACTCGCATGCCAGATCACAGGCTCCCTAAACGAATGTTTTACAGCGAACTGCGTTGTGGTAAACTCCCCCAATGTGGCCAGAGGAAACGCATTAAAGACACTCTGAAAATCTCACTGAATGCTTTTGGAATTCATCATGACACCTTGGAGGCTGCAGCCTGAGACAGAAATTCGTGGCGTGCATCATTACGCAAGGGTGCAGTCATACGTGAGGCAACCAGGACTGCAAGAGCTGTGAAGAAAAGACAGAACAGAAAAACCACTGCAGAAAATTCTCCTCCAGAAACGTCAAGCATTCTTTGTCCACATTGTGAAAGAACATTTCGAGCCAAAATATACCTTATCAGCCATCTTAGAACCCACGGCTCCATACCTTCAACCCCACAGGATGAAATGAATGGTCATCATCATTCTTGATGGACAAACAACAGCAACATATTATGTATAAAACATACATTAAGGGAGATAGGTACAGCTAGCAGAAACGCAGTAAGCACCACACACTTGAAATCTTACATTGCAATGTTGGCATATTGCTGTTGTTTCCATTTAGACGCAGTTCCTGAAATTAAATATAATTAATTATTAATGTATGTTAGAGCATAATATACGCGTGGAAGAACACAGAGAGACAATTCAGTTTGTACTTGTGGTTTAAGTGCTTAACATATTAGAGGTAGAATGGTAGAGGTCAGTCAAGAGACACTGAGTTGTTATGCCGCCTGCGCTATTGGCGGAATATCCGCGGGAATAAGTGGATGCCTCTTGGACGACCTTTGCTGTAAGCTAGAATGCCACATCGTAGGGTACTCATTTACTCTCAGATGAACTGGAAACAATTAGGTATATTTTCTTCTTCTTCTTAGGTATATTTTAACAGTGCTGGCCGACATTGTAGGGGAAGTCAAAGGACGTGACGTAAATCAGTGGGAGCAATAATTGTAGAATTCTTCGCGTTGCATTTTCAAGTATGAGTCCAAACGCTTGTAAAGTCAGGTTCTATTACGTTTATTACGAATCCATAACAGTGGCACACTGTTACAATATTTTGCTCCTGCGAAAAGAAGAGACGAACTAAACACAGACACAATGTACATTTACATATCTTACAAGTTAAGAAAATCCATCGTACACAGGTGAACAACAACATGTGACTTATCCAAAAAACCAGAGGTATTCAATAAATATATAAAATGAAATAATAAAATAACAAATAAGTACAATAGGGCAACACAGAACGGCCGACGTTTCGATTCTAAGAATCTTTGTCAAGGACAGGACAACACAAATAGATAAAACAAAAACAAAAAAAACAACAAAAATTTTTGTTGTTAAAATTATAAATTGAATAGAGACATTAGACGTAGACAGTCAAAATTTTTCGGACATGTTATGAGAAGAAATGGATTGGAGAACTTAGTGATAACTGGCAAGATCGAAGAGAACAGACCAAGAGGAAGACCGAGAGGAAAATACATGGATGGCTTGGCCACGTGGCATGGACGAGACAGGAACACTGAGCTGATCCACGACACTGGTGATCGAGTGAAATGGCGAGTCATGACCGCCCACGCTTTCCGGCATGGCACATGATTGATTGATTGAAGACCTACTAACACGTTCTAGTCTTGCGTCCTGAGCAACATGTACCTTCGGGGTCCTGGCTAAAGTCAGTAGTATCGCTGATTCTTCCGAATTCGGAGAGTATCTGCCTGCACGGCGAGGAACCACCAGTCTGCACACCAATAATCCAGACATGGGACAACGGATACTCACGCAAACCTCAGGTCCTGTATGACATCACACTGATGTTAGACAACAGGATGTCTTCATCCGACATACAGGACTTCACGATGCAGTTCACAGCCAGCGAACACAAGCAAGTATATGCATTTTAACATATATTGTCTATTTAGTGAGGTCTGCGTGGCCGCGATACTTAATGCGCTAGCTCTTAAATCCCGGTACTTTGAAGGCGGGGTATGGGTTTATTGCCTAAACAGGTCAGTTGGACTTTCAACATTGACTTCTCGTTCAGAAAGTAATGGCAAACTACTTAACGTAAAATCATCTAATAAATCAACCTAGAGTTACCGTTGATCGCAACATCCTGTAAAGGAAATGCAACATTTGTTGTTGTGTGGTTATCAGACTGGATAAGTTAAAGTATTGATGATGTGAACGTGCATGTTAGTGTTTGTTTATCTAACTGGATCAATTAATGCATTTCTGATGTGAAAATACATGTTAGTGTGTGTTTATTTGACTGGATCATTTATCTGTGGAAATTAATGTTATTGTGCGTTTATCTGACTGAATCAGTTCACGCATGTCTGATGTGAACATGAATGCTAGTGTGTGTTTATCTGAATAGACCATTTAACTCATTTCTAATGTGAACATACATGTTATTGATTATGTGGTTGTTTCGGGATTTGAACATTAAATATTGAGCACAACCCACTACTGGCAATGCCGATCGCATTCTAGTATGAACCTAAGGCCTATCCACGTCAATATGGAAGCACTATACTCGAGTTTCGCCCTCATTTAAGCTCGTCAGTAGTGCATATCCCTGACCGGATCCGGAAGCAGTCCCGGATCACGCGTGTGAAGCGGGTGTGTAACCACGCGGCACACACTGGACACACCAAATTATCACAACAGAATATCACAACACTACCCATCGTAGGCTATGCTCTACATGTTATTGTCTGTTTATCTGGCAGGATCAGTTCACACATGTCTGATGTGAACATTCACGCTAGTGTGAGGTTATCTGACAGGATTAGTTTACGCATTTCTGATGTGAACATGCATGTTAGTGGGTGTATATCTGACTGTATTAATTCACACATGTCTGATGTGAACACACATGTTGTTCAACATGTGACTAACATTCAGATGTAGATGTGAAGTACCAAATGTAACTTATAAACGACACCCTAAACACATAATATTGGTCATGGTTCAGAATATATTTAGTGAACACATCTTATTACAACAAACATACTGAAGCTTCAGATAGTGAAAAAGGTCTCTTAAAGGTCGACAGAGTCAACTTCATTGCACCGGGTTGAATCCCATATGATTCAGTCTCTTTCCGCAGCGCGGGCTGCCGAAAGCATCGCACAAAGCTGAACTCCGTAGCTCCATCGACGACGCAGGAGTCCGAAACGAATGACGCGGCCCGGAATCACACCCGCAACCTTCGGAGCCAGAGACATATGGCTTGACCACTTCGCCACGGAAACTCACTTAGATAGTGAGAGAGGGAAATGCAAACTGGCTTAAGCATGATTCACTTTCCTATATGGTCATATTGCCTATAGACCCATTACCGTTGTTGGTCCCTAATAAGAGAGCCCATGTTTAGCTTTCAAGACGACAGAGCATGCATGTGTTGTGTGGCATGTGTTGGTTTCCATGGTGAATTCAACAGATGCATGATACAAATGTGTATTACTTAAATGTCCGATTTATGCTACCAATGACAATGCTGGACAATGACAGAAAAAGAGAAAAGAAAAATCACAACAACAGAAATGAGATCCCTGAGATGAATACTCAGTGTATCAAAAAGAAAGAAAATACGAAATTAAGAAAGGAATACAAACATGGGGTTATAGCAGCGCTAGTTTTTCAATACAAAATTAGGAAATCAAGGTGGTGGATACACAGTAGGAAAGCATGGTTTGGGAAAGAGAAACCAAAGAGGATACAGACTTGTGGAATGGGCAGGAAATAATTGTAGGAAACAGCTGGTTTAAACAACACCCCAGAAGATTATGGACATGGAGGAGTCATGACAGCAGGATTAGAAACCAGACTGATTACATTCTGATTAACAGAAAGTTTCGAAATGCGTTAACAATTGCAGAATAAGTTCCCAGTGCTGATTGTTATAGTGATCACAGATTACTTACAGGTACACTGAGGGTAAAGGTAAAGAACTTTAAGTATATATCAGGAAACACTAAGTATGATCTGTGTACATTGAGATATCAAAAGGAAATACAAAATATTGTCTGATCTAGAGATCCTATTTCAAGATGTGGATGATCAATGGGAAATGTTGAAGAATTCAATCAGTTTGGCTGCAGAAACAACTATTCCAAAATTAAAGGAGGTGGTTCGTAAGAAATGGATGACTGAAGAAATTTTACAACTAATGGAAACAATAAGACTCAACAAAAATAATCCTGCCAAATGTGAAGAAATTCACAGACAAGTCAGAATATCAAGATAGGAGGCAAAAGAAGCATGGCTTGAGGCAAATTGCATAGACATTGAAAAACAACACAATAGTCAAAATACCAAATCAACGCACAAAATATAAATAATTCAGGAACTTTCTTATAAAAGAACGAGTACATCAGCAGGCTGTCTAAAAAGAAAAGATTACGAAATGATAATAGAAAAAAATCAGATACTACTTGTACGCCAATTTTGAAGATGGAAATTCGAAATATTCTTAAACATAAGAAAACTGTGAAAACCCCCCGGTTCAGATAATACCATAAAAGAAATGATTAATGCTTTAGAAGAATATGGAATAGATCAAGTCAACAGACTGCTGAACACAATATATGTTACTGGAGATACACCTTCTGAATTATGTAATTATGTATTCATTGCAATCCCAAAGAAATCAGGAGTCTTGGAATGTGATCAACACAGAACAATTAGTATAATGTGTAACACCACACAGATTTTGCTACTAATGATCATGCAAAGAGTGAGGAAGAAAATACAACCTCAAATAAGAGAAGAACAATGTGGGTTTGTTGAAGGAAAGGGGGCAGAAAATGCTATGTATATACTGCGATCAGTAACTGAACGTTCTATAGAAGTAAACAATGATAACCATCTTTGCTTTATTGACTAGGCAAAGGCTGTCGATAGAGTAAGGCATGTCAACATGGTAGAGATAGTTGCAGATCTACAAATTAATGCCAAAGACATTAGACCTCTAAAAAAACATATATTGCAAACAACAAGCTGCCATAAGGATTGATAATCAAGTTGGACAATATCAGCCTATTAAGAGAGGTGTGAGACAGTGATGTGTAATGTCTCAAGATCTTGTTTCCCTATATACAGTGACAATATATTCAGAAATGTAAACGGTGTAAAATGGAATCTTCATCAGAGGAAGAAATTTTATTACCATTAGATGTACATATGATACAGTATTTATTGCAGACAATGAGAAGTATCGGCAACAATTAGTAGATGGGGTAGTTGCACACAGTGAACAACTAGGGTTAGAATTAAATTGTAAAAACACACAGATTATGGTCAAGACTAGGAAGAACGAAATACCACAATGTAATATACAAGTAAATGGGAATATTCTTCAACATGTGAATAGGTACAATTATCTCTGAATAATAATAACATCTGATGAGAGATGCCTTGACGAGATTAGAACAAGTGTTTCAAGGCGAAAGTAGTCTTTAGCAAGATGTAAAGCATACTGAGAAATAAAAAGATGTCAATTTAAACGAAAAAATTAGTGTTGAGATGCTACATAGTGCCAGTACTTTTGTATGGAAATGAAGCTTGGACAATGAGCAGTTACGTTGAAAAACATCTGATGGCTGTGGAAATGTAGTTTCTGAGGAGAATGCAATGAATGCCATGGACAGACAGAAAAACCAATGACCAAGTACTACAAGAAACAAACGAAAATCGTAAATTGCTTAGAGAAATTAGACGTAGACAGTCAACATTTTTTGGACATGTTATGAGAAGAAGTAAATTGTATACCTTGGTCACAACTGGCAAGATCGAGGGGAAGAGAACAAGGGGAAGACAGAGAAGTATATACCTGGATGACTTGACCAGGTGGGATGACCGAGACAGGAACACTGAGCTGATCCACGACTTTGGTGATAGAGTGACTTGGCGAATCATGACAGCTCACGCATACCGGCATGGCGCATGATGGATGGGTGGAGTTTTTATTAGAAGGGAGCAAGTGAGATGAATTGGCCATGTAACTATGTTACCAACTAAACAGTACACCACAAAAAGCAATAATGTACAGACCAAATGAAAGCAGAAGAAGACCGATCACGTAAATGATGGACAGAGGGAATAGTAAAGACCATGAAAATCTCGATATATGAAGCCCATTAACGGGTACTCTTCCGTTTTGTATACTTCACTTCGCACTGCAAGGAACGAGATAAAATTGAATCTGCATTTCTTACCTCGGTTGCTGAATATTGTCGGAAAATAAATCTGAAGAGGCCATTGAACATTCAATATTTCACAGTTAGAAATCCTAGCCTCAAAATCTATTCACAACGCATATTATGACAATTTACTGTAGTACAGCGGGCGTGTTAGCGCTATTGATAGGGAGCTACACTGAAATGTCATGAGGGTTGTCAGAAAAGCGTTTCATGCATGCGTTCCTGGCATTGCTAAATCAGGGAAGGACTGGCCTCGCTAAATGAGGGAAGGACTGACCTCGCTAAGTGAGGGAGAGACTGACCTCGCTAAGTGAGTGAGAGACTGACCTCGCTAAGTGAGGGAAAGGCTGACCTCGCTAAGTGAGGGAGAAACTGACCTCGCTAAATAAGGGAAGGACTGACCTTGCTAAGTGAGGGAGAGACTGACCTCGCTAAGTGAGGACAGGCTGGCCTCGCTAAATGAGGGAAAGACTGACCTCGCTAATTGAGGGAAAGACTGACTTTGCTAAGTGAGGAAAAGACTGGCTTCGCTAAATGAGGGAAGGACTGACCTTGCTAAGCGAGGGAGAGACTAACCTCGCTAAATGAGGGAAGGACTGACCTCGATAAATGAGGGAAGGACTTGCCTCGCTAAGTGAGGGAGAGACTGACCTCGCTAAGATAGGGAAAAGCTGACCTCGCTAAGTGAGGGAGAGACTGACCACGCTAAATGAGGGAAAGACTGACCTCGCTATGTGAGGAAAAGACTGACCTCTATAAATGAGGGACAGACTGACCTCGCTAAGTGAGGGAAAGACTGGCCTCGCTAAGTGAGGAAAAGCCTGACCTCGTTAAATGAGGGAAAGTCTGACTCGCTAAGTGAGGGAAAGACTGGCCTCGTTAAGTGTGGAAAAGCCTGACCTCGTTAAAGAGGTCTGACTCGCTAAGTGAGGGAAAGACTGGCCTCGCTAAGTGAGGAAAAACCTGACCTCGTTAAATGAGGGAAAGTCTGACTCGCTAAATGAAGGAAATACTGACCTCGCTAAGTGAGGGAGAAACTGATCTGGCTAAGCGAGGGAGAGACTAACCTCGCTAAATGAGGGAAGGACTGACCTCGATAAATGAGGGAAGGACTTGCCTCGCTAAGTGAGGGAGAGACTGACCTCGCTAAGATAGGGAAAAGCTGACCTCGCTAAGTGAGGGAGAGACTGACCACGCTAAATGAGGGAAAGACTGACCTCGCTATGTGAGGAAAAGACTGACCTCTATAAATGAGGGACAGACTGACCTCGCTAAGTGAAGGAAAGACTGGCCTCGCTAAGTGAAGAAAAGCCTGACCTCGTTAAATGAGGGAAAGTCTGACTCGCTAAGTGAGGGAAAGACTGGCCTCGTTAAGTGTGGAAAAGCCTGACCTCGTTAAAGAGGTCTGACTAGCTAAGTGAGGGAAAGACTGGCCTCGCTAAGTGAGGAAAAACCTGACCTCGTTAAATGAGGGAAAGTCTGACTCGCTAAATGAAGGAAATACTGACCTCGCTAAGTGAGGGAGAAACTGATCTGGCTAAGCGAGGGAGAGACTGGCCTAATTAATTTTTACAGTAAATTCTAAATATTAACATGAAAATGAAGCTTGCGTGAATACGTACCTTCCCTTCTCAACAGACAGATGACAGCAACGATTATGATGATGATTAGTACAGCAGCAACAATGCCACCAACTACAGCTCCCACAGCTGGAGGCGGAGAACCACTTTTCTCTGAACCAGCAATTACAGCGTGTTGGAAGATAACGAGAAATTAATCAAAGCTAACACGTAGACACACAAATCATGCTAGAGTGCTAGGAACATGAACTGCTATCTTTCCATTCTCACGTGAAGCATGACTGGAAGGATAATGAATCGAAATATCTCTGTTCTCGTTAACAAAATTGTTCATTCCGTTTAGTAGCCAAATCAATAAATCAATAAATCAATCATGTGCAATGCCGGAAAGCTTGGGCGGTCATGACTCGCCTTTCCGCTCGATCACCAGAGTCGTGGATCAGCTCAGTGTTCCTGTCTCGATCATGCCATGTGGCCAAGCCATCCAGGTATTTTCTTCTTGGTCTTCCCATTGGTAATTTCCCTTCGATCTTGCCAGTTGTCACTAAGTTCTCCAATCCATTTCTTCTCATAACATGTCAAAAAATTGTGACTGTCCACGTCTAATTTCTCTAATCAATTTACGATTGTCATTTGTCTCATGTATTACTTGGTCATTGGTTTTTTCTGTCTGTCAATTGGTATTCTTTGCATTTTCACGCAGAAACCACATTTCTGCGGCCATCAGATGTTTTTCAGCTTGACTGCTCATTGTACAAGTTTCACATCTATACAAAAGAATAGGCTCTATGTAGCCCCTCAATTCTCTTTTTCTTTTTTCAATTGACATCTTTTTATTGGTCAGTATGTTTTTCATCTTGCTAAAGGCTACTTTTTCCATGGCGATTCTTGTTTTAATCTCTTCAAGGCATATTCCATCAGATGTTATGACTGTTCCGAGATAATTGTAGCGATTCACTTGTTGAAGAATATTCCCATTTACTTGCATATTACATTGTGGTATTTCGTTTTTTCATAGTGACTACCATAACCTGTGTCTTTTTACAATTTAATTCTAACCCCAGTTGCTCACTGTGTACAACAACCGCATACGCTAATTGTTGCAGATCCTGCGCATTGTCTGCAATCAATACCTAATATATATATATATATATATATATATATATATATATATATATATATATATATATATATATATATATATATATATATATATATATATAAAATCTCATCTCAACATGTTCCTCTTGTACCTTGCGGTGTAGAGGTGAACTATAAACTTCGTGAGACTGCCCGATTATGGGCTTCATATATCGATATTCCCATGGACTCTGCTATTCCCTCCGTCAAACGTTTACGTAGTCGACCTCTTCCTCTGTTTCCATCTGGTCTGTATATCATTGCTTGTTGTGGTATGCTGTTGAAACCTACTGCATGGCAAAACCATTTGACTTGCTGCTTTCTAATAAAATCTAGTGCTGCTTTAACTCCCACTTCAGTCCTGATTTCTTCATTTCTGATCTTATCTCTTCTTGATACGTTGAGTATTGTTCTCAGGAACCTCATTTCTGTTTTTGTAATTTTTCCTTTCTCTTTTTCTGTCATTGTCCAGATTTGGCATCGGTAGCATATAGTTGGTAGGAAGATTGTGTTGTAAAGTTCTTTCTTAGTAGTTATTGACACATGTTTGTTCTTTAGTATTGGTGCCATTTGTCCAATGAGTTGACTTGCATTATTGCACCTATTTTCGATCTCGTCTTCTGATCTGCCATTTGATGATATTATAATTCCTAGGTATTTGAAACTCTTTACTTGTTTCAAGGGATGTTCGTTTAGGTGAATTGTTGTATGCAATTTATATGTTTGTTTTTCTGGTTGTTTGCGTGTTTGGATGTAATAAATCTACTAATCTAATTTCTACCCTATATTTCTAACTTATCTGTGTATGTATGTTAGTTTTTTGAGTGTCATAATTTTGTTCAATGTGGCCACAAGCAGGTGTATAACACTGATTCGTGACTACATTCCATTGTTATGAAACCCAAAATACTGTATTCTAAGTTCTAAACTATATCACAGACAACACATTCACACTAACACAATTTCACTAGCGAAAACCAACATTAACGCAAACACATATTAAAAGTCGTGGCAGGCAGCTGCAGAATTTGCTGACTGCTTGCATTCTCTCCCGTCTATCTTTCACTCATTCTCACTTTCACACTTCTGTCATACTCCTTTCACCCTTACTTCTATCACACATCACTCATCCCTCCATACTTATTCTTCTGCTTATTTAAAACCCTTGGAGTGAGACTGTACACGTTTGGCTCAGTTTGAGATGATTGAGCCTCATGACTGTGCGCTAGTCCATTGCACGAGTCATATATGTACATTATATTTACATGGGCGAGACAGGGTTGATGGCTTGTCCCTTTGATCTCATCATCTAGTATGTTACACTAACTTAAAGTATCATATTTTATATTATAATAAACTATTCTCCTTTTATAACTAAGTATTTAATGTGTTACCTAAGTTCTATTATGTTAATTATATTATCTGTTTATCCTACTCGTTATGTTTATCTAATCTAAGGGATGTAATGTAACTATTTAAATGTAATTAGTGTGATATGAGTTATGTACCTTAATTACCTGGATGATGTGAACATAAATTATGTACTTTTCTAATACTATACTATCTAATGTTGTTAGATTGAAAATGAATTATATGATTAATGTTCTTAATCTAAATTATGTAAATGATGTATGTAAAATGATAATACTAATTACTGGTAATGTTTGATCGATGGTATGGTTTTCCTTAATATGGAATAAACTAACCTAAAATAAAGCTAAATGAAATGTAACACTCTAAATGGTACTATTTCTATTAAAATTTTACTTTAGCTTGTAATTACCTATTTTTTTACGTCTAACCTAATATTTTAAGCTAAATAGCTGGGTTGATTACTGTACTAACTATACTATTTAAATAAATGAGACTTATTATATTACCTAATTCTATCTCTCATCTATCACTATGTTAAAATATTATCTTACATATCACATTAAGTTTATATACACAGTATTCAGTTCTCTCAGGTTAGTAGTTGCCTTCATGTTTGAATATTGGTATAGGCACAATATAACTACATAATTTGCCTGGGTATCTGAAATACATTTTACGGTCATAATAATGTTCATCGGTAGTGCACGTGTAGAGATTCGCTGGTGTCGTAGCTTAGTCTTTATGTGTCTGAAATTAAGCACTGTTCTGACACTGTTTTCTACATTTCACACAAATGATACACCGGACTGGAGCTTAGTTGGAAATGAGCTGTCCTGATTCACACGGTAGTATCTAAGTTCTGTAGCACAGTTCTTAAGTTAATGTCTACGGACACATGATAGTTCGTTGTACTTGGTACACTCTTAAGCACACCATGGGTGTATATGTAACCTATTTTACATAGCATATTGTACTGTATTCATGTACTAACTATCACTCTACATTATTATGTGGGATTTCAGGTATTATTACCTCAGATGGTAAAATTAGTGACCACCTGTATCTCCGGTCATTTTGATGCACACCACTTTCTATGACCGTGATCGGGGAGTTGTCGGTCTGGACAATGCAGTGAACATCCGTCAGAACTCGATGGAGCTTTCTCACTGCATAGATGACGCCTAGGGTTGCAACTGTGATATGCAATCTCTGGACTCAGCAGGTGTGATCTTACGGCTCACGTAGCAACTCGGGTGGAAGATGCCCTCAAAAAATTGGCCTAGTACTGCTAGCATCTGTCCTAGAATAATAAACGAGCCTAGGATTAGGCAAGCGGAGGATTGGAATATTTACAAAAAAGAATTTTCAATTTTTGACAATGCAGAAATTAATAATGCATCTTTCACATTTCATTCCACAAATGCTTTTAAAACATTGGAATATAGAATTATAATTTCTGAGTAATTTACTAATTCCAAAAGGCTTCTGACCTGTTTCTTTCTGTTAGACATGGTCAGATTCATAATTTTGGTACTAATTTTCAGGTCAGTCTATAGTTGGACTTGAGAAATGACATGACCCAAAAATGAATTTATTTTAGGCATAATTTGACTTTGCTTGGTTTGACAGTGAGACCGAAGAGTCGCACTCTGTCAAAGGCATGTCTCAGTTTCAGTAGGTGTATTGTCCAGTCATCAGTATTCTGATTTATTCATGTGTATTCTGTAAGTTCACTACCTGTATGCCCCTCGTCGGATTTGCCAGTCTCACTAACTAGTGTAGTTGCGCTATGTATGTCTGTCGTCTGATCACTTGGTGTTGTTGCAATATGTTCGTCTGTCTCTACTTCTGTCTGTTGTCTTGAAAAGTAAAGTTTACGCATGTTGACATGGAATATCTCTAAGTGTATGTTTATCGATATTTCATAGTCAACATGTACCATGGTTATGTACCACCTTGAATAGTCGTTGCCATTTCGTTGGTATGGAAGTAGCCTAAATCTGTCTTGATCAAGTTCAAGATCACTGGTTCTTGCACCGTTGTTTGTGTGTTTGTGGTAGAACTGACCCTTCCTCTATCAAATGGCTTGGGAGCCAGTATAGAAGGTTGTACTTCAGTTGTAGGATGTCTACCCTTAAACTTTTGTACCAATTGTTGACAGACATTACACGCAAATACATTATGAAAACATAATTTTATCTTCTTGAAAAAACCTGGTCTGGTGTTGTTGTATGCAAGATGACCAGTCACCGGTGTTTTATGTGCATATTTTGGCATAGTTAACCGGTGTTGTTCAGGTAACACCTGTTCATGGTTACCAGTAGCATGACCTGTAGTTGAAATGCCATTCTTACGTCTAAATAAACAAGATGCATTTTTGGTCACTCTGGCTTTGACCTTTAACAATTTTAAGTATGGAGACACATTAAGAGTAGATTTCTGGTGGTGTAAAAGTTTCTGTTTGTTTGTGTCATCTGTGCTGGTTGTAGAAAGCATCAGTAGTGTCTCATCTTGTAATATGTTATGATGTTTTGAAGTGTCTGTTTTGGCTGTTGTAATAGTTGCCTTTACTTTTTCCCATGCAACTATTTCATCAATCGTACAATGTTTTAGTTGGGGTAAGCACCCCAGAATTAAATCAGTACAAGGGTTGTTCAGTATTGCACAGGTAAAGGTACCAGAGAGAAAAGGAGAGTCAATCTGGGCTTTTGCCAAAGGGTAGATTTCAATGTTACCCGAAAAGGTACGGCATTTGACAGTATCACCTGTGTAATCACCCGGATTCACCAGTTCTTTCCGAAGACCAATAAGGGTACTGCCGCTGTCCAGCAAACACTGGCATGCTACATCATTGACCATCGCATTGTGGAACACAAGATTGCCTCTGGAGGCTACTGCTGCGTTTACACTCTCAGATGAGCATAGTACTGTATGTCCACATTCTAGTTTCGCGTCTGTATGGAATTGGTGACATCGTTCACAGCTGTCGAAGCTCAACATATCGTATGCACCACAAACATTTTCTGCTTGGTTATTAGGTAAGTCACTTTCACTCTCAGACTCATTCTCACTACCACCATCTGAAGAGGTGTCAATCAAAATGGCATTACTGGCTTTCATACGCTGCCGGCCAAGGCACTTATTACTATAATGGCCATAACAGGAACAAAAAAAACATTTGATGGCACGCCTGTATGCAGATCTTTTACTTTGCTGTTTCTTGATCACATTTTCAAGATGCGCCGGATAATTTGGCGATTTGTCACACATAGCATAAGTGTCATGTAAAAGGTGACAATGGATACATTTTTCCATTTTCCTATCTTTCTTATCGTATTTCTGATAAGGTTTCCTATTACTTTGGTAGTTTTTAGTTTGGTCTTTGACAAAGGAAACTATTTCAGAGTCATTTGAGGTCTTAAACACATCTCTGTTAGAAGAAAAATATGCTGATCCTTTCTTTTCAAACTGCTCTATGTTTTCAATGTCTGACTGCTGCAAAAATTTGGCAAAAGGAGAAGGTATGGTAGATATAACCTTGTCCATAGCAATTAAGTTTTTTAATCTATCAAAGTCTTTTCCTATATTAGCTGCTTTCAGCCACCTGTCTAGTACACTCTGTACATTTGAAACATAATCAATAAAGGTTTCACTAGGTTTAGGTTTTAGGTTTGAGAACTGAACCTGATACCCAGGGGCATCAAGTAAAAAGTGCTGCATAATCCTATCATGGATGTATTGATAGCTAGATCTAAGCTCTGTTGGTATAGTTTCTATTACTTTAAGGGGCTCACCACTGAGATTTTTTGTATAAATTGGGGCCCACATCTCTAATGGAACTTGGTGGTATTTAAATTGATATTCTACATTCTCTGTCCATGCTGATATTGAGTCTTCTTTACAATATGGTTTGATAATATTTTTGTATTTGTTGAACTTATTTTCTTCTTGTTGACTTCTTAATTTAGTGGCAGAGATCTCTGCGTGTGAGTCTACATCCATGCTTTTCATCTTTAACTGTGTCTCTGATTCTACTTGAATTTGCTTTTTTCCTTAACATCTATTTCTTTTTGCTTTAGATCTAATTCCCTTTGTCTTATTTCTTTCTCCTGATCTAACTGCTTCTGTTTCATCTCCTTATCATGTTCTCTATCTCGTTCTTCTTTTTCCTTTTGTTGTTGTAATTGCTTGTTGCTTAATTTGTTTTTCATCTTCTAGCTGTTTTTGTTTTGTTATCTCAGCTAGTTGAGCAATCTCTTTTTGATGCTGTCTTTCTTGTTCTCTTTCTCGTGCGCGTTCATTTCTTTCAGCATCTTCTTTTCGTATGCGATCAGCTTTTTCAGCCTCTTCTTTTCGTATGCGATCAGCTTTTTCAGCCTCTTTTGCTTCTTTCTCAGCATCTTTTAATTCTTTAAATTTCTGATCTGCATATTGCTGTAGTTCTTTCCCTGTTAATTCTAGTTCTTTACCTGCTTTTATGAAATCTGATAAAGTTGCCATCTTAATTTAGTAATTGGCTAGCAGTGACAGACAATGATCTTTTTATTAATTATTTATCTTTGATATGTTATTTTTATTCACCAATGAGCGCAAAGACTTGTACTCTTTGCTTGTGCCCTGCAAAATTTAATGCTGAAAAAACAGAGCACAAAAAATACAATAGTGTCTCAAAAGCTGAAAAAGAGATGCACTATTAATCAAATTGCATGCCAAAATATATAAGTGTACTCAGCTTTAACGTTCCCGAGGATCGGGGAACGGAACTCCGTTGCCACAGGTCACCTTGGTACTCTAGGGTGGAGACACGTGTCGTTACCAGCAAACTATATTTGGTACACAGGGCCGTAATCAGGTGTAGTTCGCCCTTTGATATGCAGGGCCGTAGTAATCAGGCCTATTACACGATATGTTAACCCAGACCCCTAAGGACAATGACTTAGACAATGACAGACAGGTTCACGAACAACTAGAATATGTATTAAATAAATTAAATGTCAATGTCCTGTCTTTGCTCTATCAGTTATTGCCTTACGTTACTAATCTATTTAATTTCTGTACGTGTTGTGCAGGCAAGTATCATCTGCCTGGCCAAAAAATAGTTCCATCGTGACGGTAAACACAGGGAAAATATGACCGAAAATATGCATATCTGCTTTTAAAGAAATAAAAATAACATCATAATGTTTAAATAAATAAATATATTCCTTTAGTAGTTGAAATAAATAAATATTAAATGATATAACGTACCGATTCAGGCGAGCAGCTGTTTAGCAATTCTCTACACACTCGATTGCTGTATGCTAATGAGCCCAGACGACTGTTTGTCAATCATCTGACGTCACAGCACAGCGCGATGAAAAATCGATATTGTCGGCTGGCTTTTGTATCGCTCCGCCGTGAATCATTTTTGGTACTCATTTCTCAACAAAAAGGTAAATATATAAATAAATATGAGAAAGCAAGAATATTAATACTTACAGCTTTGATGAATACATAATCTCACTAAATAAATACTTCATAAACACAATTAAACAGTTTAATACGTCACGATAGGCACATTTCTAGCTTGCAAAATTCTCTCGTCTGCACAAATCACCGTCACTACACAAATTAAACCCTAGTCTAGAGCCTCGTGGACGAGTGGAGTAGCTTGAATATTACATTCAAGCTTCACTTCTGACAACCACAATTACCATTTACTGTGGGTATTAGCTTGGCGCTTTCGTCCAAGCACCACTTTCTTGACACCACAATTACCCTGGCCTGTCAACAACTTAACTGACAGGCATCATCGGGTACTTCTCACACACTCATACAAGACAACTTGCAAGTCGTGTGGGAGGCAAAATGCATGGTCCATTTTATTGCCGTTGGCTCGCTTACAAGCGGTAAACAGTCGCTAATGCAATTACACAATATACAGCCACAGAATTATCTAACACAAACTGCTAACCCTATGCTAACTCTATCTATTAGTGAACACAAAACTCCTAACGCTATTCTAAACGATGTGAACGCCCCAAGTCCAGTCTCCCGTCTGCCCAACATCTCCCCCGTGGTTACACACCACGCGGGGGTGACCTTCTCCTTCGTGCGTGTTACCTCACATCGCACGCTGCTGGCCAAACGTGGCCTGTTGAGTGTCTACTCAACTGTGCTCTGGCTTCATGAGGTGTGGTGGTATCGTGATTAGAGTGCTAACTCTCTGCACACCGCCTGCGTGTATCATGAGGGAGTGGCTAACCTTCCACTATTCCCTCATCTCCCCTGCTCTTGCCTCGGGCACCGCATCTCCTCCTGGTCCCTCCAGGATTGACCGCTCTCCCTGGCGGAGGGGATGTGTGTGAGTCTTTGACAGTTGTTGTTTGTTCTTAAGTAGTTATAGTCATTACCTCTGTTTTGCTTGTGCTAATTTTCATGTTAAGTTCCCTACACATTTCGTGTAGATATTAATGCTATGTAGAACCAGTTTTGTTGTATGGCAGTGAATATTGGAATGTAAATGAACAAATTAAGAAGAAAATAGAAGCAACAGAGATGTGGTTCCTGAGACGAATGTGGCGAATTCCTTGGACTGCCAGAGTAACTAACGACGACTGCCTGAAACAGGCTAATGAAACTATAACATTATATACAACAATAAGACAGAGACAAACAGCTTTCCTCGGTCATGTGATGAGAAGAGAGGCTTTGGAGAACATCGTAACAACTGGAAAGATCGAGGGGAAGAGAGGCAGAGGTAGACCAAGAGAAGTGATGCTGGATGGATTGAGACGGTGGCACGGAGGAATATCAGCAGCAGAGTTGATCCAGAAAACCAAAGACCGAGATCTATGGAGAGCCATGAACGCCTACGCCAGCCGGCACGGCACTTGATGATGATGATGATGATTCATGTGGTCTTGTAATTCAGCTTCTGAGTTTGCTATTAGTGCTTGGTCGTCCGCAAACAGGAGTTCTCTAATGGTTAGATTTGCAGATGGTTCTTCTTCTGTGTTCTCGTCATGCGGTCTGAGCCCTTTTCTGTCACCAATGAAGTGAAGCAAGGCTGTGTCCTGGCACCAACACTGTTCAGCCTCATATTATCAGCTATGCTGACGAATGCTTTCGAAAATAATGACATTGGAATAGACATCAACTACCGCATGAATGGAAAGACCAAAACTACCAGCGACACCGTCAGAGAGCTCCTGTTTGCTGATGACTGCGCTCTATATGCCAACTCAGAGGCAGACATGCAACACTATCTTTCAGCTTTCTCGTATGACTGTGCCATCTTTGGGCTCAATATCAACTTTTAGAAGACTGTAGTTGTGTAACCAGCAAGCTCCAGGGATTAATCACACCGAGCCGAATATCAAAGTGAATAGTCACAGACTAAGTGTTGTGGACAAATTCACATATCCTTCAGCACTGTGTTCCAAGCTGTCACAATTAATGACGAAATGAATATAAGAATCTCCAATGCCAGCGCGGCCTTTGACAGACTGTACAAGAATGTGTGGGACAGAAATGGAATAAGTCTGAAAATAAAGCTGAAAGTCTACAAATCAGTTGTATTATCCACACTGCTATAAGCTAGGACACGATAGGAAATAAAAACCACTTCTACACAGTCTGCCTTAGGAAGCTATTGAAAATTAAATTGCAAGACAAGATCCCAGACACTGAAGTCCTAGAAAGCGCATCCATGCCCAGTATCCACACTCTACTAATGAAGAATCAGATTCTCTGGGCTCGTCACTTGACTCGCATGCCAGATCACTGGCTCCCTAATGTGTGGTGTGCATCATTACGCAAGGGTGCAGTACTTGTGCAGCAAACAGAACTGCAAGAACTGTGAAAACAAGGATGGACAGAAAAACCAATGCAGGAGATCCTCCTACTGGAACGTCAAGCATTCTTTGCCCTCGTTGTCAAAGAACATTTCGAGCCACAATAGGCCTTATCAGCCATCTTAGACCTCACGGCTCCATACTGTCAACCCCACTTGGTGACATGAATGGTCATCATCACTCTTGATGGACAAACAACAACAACAACATCTGTTGGACAAGTAGCTACATCCTATCTGCTGGATACATCTATCTGCCGGATAACTAGCTACATTCTATCTACCGGACAACTAGCTACATCCTATCTACCGGACAACTAGCTACATCCTATCATTCGGACAACTAGCTACATTCTATCTACTGGATAACTAGCTACATCCTATCTACTGGATAACTAGCTACATCCTATCTACTGGATCACTAGCTACATCCTATCTACTGGATAACTAGCTACATCCTATCTACCGGATAACTAGCTACATCCTATCTACCGGACAACTAGCTACATCCTATCTTTCGGACAACTAGCTACATCCTATCATTCGGACAACTAGCTACATCCTATCTACTGGATAACTAGCTACATCCTATCTACTGGATAACTAGCTACATCCTATCTACTGGATAACTAGCTACATCCTATCTACTGGATAACTAGCTACATCCTATCTACTGGATAACTAGCTACATCCTATCTACTGGATAACTAGCTACATCCTATCATTCGGACAACTAGCTACATCCTATCTACCGGATAACTAGCTACATCCTATCTACCGAACAACTAGCTACATTCTATCTACCGGACAACTAGCTACATCCTATCTACCGGATAACTAGCTACATCCTATCTACTGGACAACTAGCTACATACTATCTACTGGACAACTAGCTACATCCTATCTACTGGATAACTAGCTACATCCTATCTACTGGATAACTAGCTACATCCTATCTACCGGATAACTAGCTACATCCTATCTACCGGATAACTAGCTACATCCTATCTACCGGACAACTAGCTACATCCTATCTACCGGATAACTAGCTACATCCTATCTACCGGACAACTAGCTACATCCTATCTACTGGACAACTAGCTACATCCTATCTACTGGATAACTAGCTACATCCTATCTACTGGATAACTAGCTACATCCTATCTACCGGATAACTAGCTACATCCTATCTACCGGACAACTAGCTACATCCTATCTTTCGGACAACTAGCTACATCCTATCATTCGGACAACTAGCTACATCCTATCTATTGGATAACTAGCTACATCCTATCTACTGGATAACTAGCTACATCCTATCTACTGGATAACTAGCTACATCCTATCTACTGGATAACTAGCTACATCCTATCTACTGGATAACTAGCTACATCCTATCATTCGGACAACTAGCTACACCCTAACTACCGGATAACAAGCTGCATCCTATCTACCGGACAACTAGCTACATCCTATCTACCGAACAACTATCTACATCCTATCTACTGGATAACTAGCTACATCCTAACTACCGGATAACTAGCTGCATCCTATCTACCGGACAACTAGCTACATCCTATCTACCGAACAACTAGCTACATCCTATCTTTCGGATAACTAGCTACATCCTATCTACCGGACAATGAGCTACATCCTAACTACCGGATAACTAGCTACATCCTATCTTTCGGATAACTAGCTACATCCTATCTACCGGACAACTAGCTACATCCTATCTACCGGACAACTAGCTACATCCTATCTACTGGATAACTAGCTACATCCTATCTACTGGATAACTAGCTACATCCTATCTACCGGACAACTAGCTACATCCTATCTACCGGACAACTAGCTACATCCTATCTACCGGACAACTAGCTACATCCTATCTACTGGATAACTAGCTACATCCTATCTACCGGACAACTAGCTACATCCTATCTTTCGGACAACTAGCTACATCCTATCTACCGGACAACTAGCTACATCCTATCTTTCGGATGACTAGCTACATCCTAACTGACCGGACAACTAGCTACATCCTATCTGACCGGATAACTAGCTACATCCTAATCTAGCGGACAACTAGCTACATCCTATCTAGCCGACAACTAGCTACATCCTATCTTGCCGGACAACTAGCTACATCCTATCTACCGGACAACTAGCTACATCCTATCTGACCGGACAACTAGCTACATCCTATCTGACCGGATAACTAGCTACATCCTATCTAGCCGGACAACTAGCTACATCCTATCTACCGACAACTGAGCTACATCCTATCTGCCGGACAACTAGCTACATCCTATCTGCCGGACAACTAGCTACATCCTATCTGCCGGACAACTAGCTACATCCTAATCTGCCGGATAACTAGCTACATCCTAGCTGCCGGACAACTAGCTACATCCTACTGCCGGATAACTAGCTACAATCCTAACTGCCGGACAACTAGCTACATCCTATCTGACGACAACTAGCTACATCCTATCTACCGGACAACTAGCTACATCCTAACTACCGGACAACTAGCTACATCCTATCTACCGGACAACTAGCTACATCCTATCTACCGGATAACTAGCTACATCCTATCTACCGGACAACTAGCTACATCCTAACTACCGGACAACTAGCTACATCCTATCTACCGGATAACTAGCTACATCCTATCTACCGGATATCTAGCTACATCCTATCTACTGGATAACTAGCTACATCCTATCTACCGGATAACTAGCTACATCCTATCTACTGGATAACTAGCTACATCCTATCTACCGGATAACTAGCTACATCCTATAATTCGGACAACTAGCTACATCCTATCTACCGGATAACTAGCTACATCCTATCTACCGGATAACTAGCTACATCCTATTTACCGGATAACTAGCTACATCCTATCTACCGGATAACTAGCTACATCCTATCTACCGGATAACTAGCTACATCTTATCTACCGGATAACTAGCTACATCCTAACTGCCGGACCAACTAGCTACATCCTATCTGCCGGACAACTAGCTACATCCTATCTGCCGGACAACTAGCTACATCCTAATCTGCCGGACAACTAGCTACATCCTATCTGCCGGACAACTAGCTACATCCTATCTGCCGGACAACTAGCTACATCCTAACTGCCGGACAACTAGCTACATCCTATCTGCCGGACAACTAGCTACATCCTAACTGCCGGACAACTAGCTACATCCTAACTGCCGGACAACTAGCTACATCCTAACTGCCGGACAACTAGCTACATCCTAACTGCCGGACAACTAGCTACATCCTAACCTGCCGGACAACTAGCTACATCCTAACTGCCGGACAACTAGCTACATCCTATCTGCCGGACAACTAGCTACATCCTAATCTGCGGACAACTAGCTACATCCTAACTGCCGGACAACTAGCTACATCCTAACTGCCGGACAACTAGCTACATCCTAACTGCCGGACAACTAGCTACATCCTATCTACCGGAACACTAGCTACATCCTATCTGCCGGACAACTAGCTACATCCTAACTGCCGGACAACTAGCTACATCCTATCTGCCGGACAACTAGCTACATCCTAATCTGCGGACAACTAGCTACATCCTTAACTGCCGGACAACTAGCTACATCCTAATCTGCCGGACAACTAGCTACATCCTAACTGCCGGACAACTAGCTACATACTAAACTGCCGGACAACTAGCTACATCCTATCTGCCGACAACTAGCTACATCCTAATCTGCCGGACAACTAGCTACATCCTAACTGCCGGACACTAGCTACATCCTAACTGCCGGACAACTAGCTACATCCTATCTGCCGGACAACTAGCTACATCCTAACTGCCGGACAACTAGCTACATCCTAACTGCCGGACAACTAGCTACATCCTAACTGCCGGACAACTAGCTACATCCTAAACTGCCGGACAACTAGCTACATCCTAACTGCCGGACAACTAGCTAATCCCGAACTGCCGGACAACTAGCTACATCCTAACTGCCGGACAACTAGCTACATCCTAACTGCCGGACAACTAGCTACATCCTAACTGCCGGACAACTAGCTACATCCTAACTGCCGGACAACTAGCTACATCCTAATCTGCCGGACAACTAGCTACATCCTATACTGCCGGACAACTAGCTACATCCTAACTGCCGGACAACTAGCTACATCCTAATCTGCCGGACAACTAGCTACATCCTAATCTGCCGGACAACTAGCTACATCCTATCTGCCGGACAACTAGCTACATCCTAACTGCCGGACAACTAGCTACATCCTAACTGCCGGACAACGAGCTACATCCTACTGCCGGACAACTAGCTACATCCTATCTGCCGACAACTAGCTACATCCTATCTGCCGGACAACTAGCTACATCCTATCTGCCGGATAAACTAGCTACATCCTAACTGCCGGACAACTAGCTACATCCTAATCTGCCGGACAACTAGCTACATCCTAACTGCCGGACAACTAGCTACATCCTAACTGCCGGACAACTAGCTACATCCTAACTGCCGGACAACTAGCTACATCCTAACTGCCGGACAACTAGCTACATCCTAACTGCCGGACAACTAGCTACATCCTAACTGCCGGACAACTAGCTACATCCTAATCTGCCGGACAACTAGCTACATCCTAACTGCCGGACAACTAGCTACATCCTAATCTGCCGGACAACTAGCTACATCCTAACTGCCGGACAACTAGCTACATCCTAACTGCCGGACAACTAGCTACATCCTAACTGCCGGACAACTAGCTACATCCTATCTGCCGGACAACTAGCTACATCCTAACTGCCGGACAACTAGCTACATCCTAACTGCCGGACAACTAGCTACATCCTAACTGCCGGACAACTAGCTACATCCTAACTGCCGGACAACTAGCTACATCCTAACTGCCGGACAACTAGCTACATCCTATCTGCCGGACAACTAGCTACATCCTACTGCCGGACAACTAGCTACATCCTATCTTGCCGGACAACTAGCTACATCCTAACTGCCGGACAACTAGCTACATCCTATCTGCCGGACAACTAGCTACATCCTAACTGCCGGACAACTAGCTACATCCTATCTGCCGGACAACTAGCTACATCCTAACTGCCGGACAACTAGCTACATCCTAACTGCCGGACAACTAGCTACATCCTATCTGCCGGACAACTAGCTACATCCTATCTGCCGGACAACTAGCTACATCCTATCTGCCGGACAACTAGCTACATCCTAACTGCCGGACAACTAGCTACATCCTAATCTGCCGGACAACTAGCTACATCCTATTACTGCCGACAACTAGCTACATCCTATCTGCCGGACAACTAGCTACATCCTAATCTGCCGGACAACTAGCTACATCCTATCTGCCGGACAACTAGCTACATCCTAACTGCCGGACAACTAGCTACATCCTATCTGCCGGACAACGAGCTACATCCTAACTGCCGGACAACTAGCTACATCCTAATCTGCCGGACAACTAGCTACATCCTAACTGCCGGACAACTAGCTACATCCTATCTGCCGACAACTAGCTACATCCTAACTGCCGGACAACTAGCTACATCCTAACTGCCGGACAACTAGCTACATCCTATCTGCCGGACAACTAGCTACATCCTAACTGCCGGACAACTAGCTACATCCTAACTGCCGGACAACTAGCTACATCCTAACTGCCGGACAACTAGCTACATCCTAACTGCCGGACAACTAGCTACATCCTAATTGCCGGACAACTAGCTACATCCTTACTGCCGGACAACTAGCTACATCCTAACTGCCGGACAACTAGCTACATCCTAACTGCCGGACAACTAGCTACATCCTAACTGCCGGACAACTAGCTACATCCTAACTGCCGGACAACTAGCTACATCCTAACTGCCGGACAACGAGCTACATCCTAACTGCCGGACAACTAGCTACATCCTAATCTGCCGACAACTAGCTACATCCTATCTGCCGGACAACTAGCTACATCCTAACTGCCGGACAACTAGCTACATCCTACTGCCGGACAACTAGCTACATCCTAACTGCCGGACAACTAGCTACATCCTAATCTACCGGAAAACTAGCTACATCCTAATCTGCCGGACAACTAGCTACATCCTAACTGCCGGACAACTAGCTACATCCTAATCTGACCGGACAACTAGCTACATCCTACATGCCGGACAACTAGCTACATCCTAACTGCCGGACAACTAGCTACATCCTAATCTGCCGGACAACTAGCTACATCCTATCTGCCGGACATAACTAGCTACATCCTAACTGCCGGACAACTAGCTACATCCTAACTGCCGGACAACTAGCTACATCCTAACTGCCGGACAACTAGCTACATTCCTAACTGCCGGACAACTAGCTACATCCTAACTGCCGGACAACTAGCTACATCCTAACTGCCGGACAACTAGCTACATCCTATCTGCCGGAACACCTAGCTACATCCTAATCTGACCGGACAACTAGCTACATCCTATCTACTGGATAACTAGCTACATCCTATCTACCGGATAACTAGCTACATCCTATCATTCGGACAACTAGCTACATCCTAACTACCGGATAACTAGCTACATCCTATCTACCGGATAACTAACTACATCCTATCATTCGGACAACTAGCTACATCCTATCTACCGGATAACTAGCTACATCCTATCTACTGGATAGCTAGCTACATCCTATCTACCGGATAACTAGCTACATCCTAACTACCGGACAACTAGCTACATCCTATCCACTGGATAACTAGCTACATCCTATCTACCGGACAACTAGCTACATCCTATCATTCGGACAACTAGCTACATCCTAACTACCGGATAACTAGCTACATCCTATCTACCGGATAACTAGCTACATCCTATCTACCGGACAACTAGCTACATCCTATCATTCGGACAACTAGCTACATCCTAACTACCGGATAACTAGCTACATCCTATCTACCGGATAACTAGCTACATCATATCAACCGGACAACTAGCTACATCCTATCTACCGAACAACTATCTACATCCTATCTTTCGGACAACTAGCTACATCCTATCTACCGGATAACTAGCTACATCCTATCTTTCGGACAACTAGCTACATCCTAACTACCGGATAACTAGCTACATCCTATCTACTGGATAACTAGCTATATCCTATCTACTGGATAACTAGCTGCATCCTATCTACCGGATAACTAGCTACATCCTATCTACCGGTTAACTAGCTACATCCTATCTACCGGATAACTAGCTACATCCTATCTACCGGATAACTAGCTACATCCTATCTACCGGATAACTAGCTACATCCTATCTACTGGATAACTAGCTACATCCTATCTTTCGGACAACTAGCTACATCCTATCTACCGGATAACTAGCTACATCCTATCTACCGGATAACTAGGTACATCCTATCTATCGGATAACTAGCTACATCCTATCTACCGGATAACTAGCTACATCCTATCTACTGGATAACTAGCTACATCCTATCTACTGGATAACTACTCATCCTATCTACCGGATAACTAGCTACATCCTATCTACTGGATAACTAGCTACATCCTATCTACTGGATAACTAGCTACATCCTGTCTACCGGATAACTAGCTACATCCTATCTACCGGATAACTAGCTACATCCTTTCTACCGGATAACTAGCTACATCCTATCTTTCGGACAACTAGCTACATCCTATCTACTGGATAACTAGCTACATCCTATCTACTGGATAACTAGCTACATCCTATCTACTGGATAACTAGCTACATCCTATCTTTCGGACAACTAGCTACATCCTATCTACCGGATAACTAGCTACATCCTATCTACTGGATAACTAGCTACATCCTATCTACCGGATAACTAGCTACATCCTATCTACCGGATAACTAGCTACATCCTATCTACTGGATAACTAGCTACATCCTATCTACTGGATAACTAGCTACATCCTATCTACTGGATACCTAGCTACATCCTATCTACTGGATAACTAGCTACATCCTATCTACCGGATAACTAGCTACATCCTATCTACTGGACAACTAGCTACATCCTATCTACTGGATAATTAGCTACATCCTATCTACCGGATAACTAGCTACATCCTATCTACCGGTTAACTAGCTACATCCTATCTACTGGATAACTAGCTACATCCTATCTACTGGACAACTAGCTACATCCTATCTACTGGATTAACTAGCTAAATTCCTATCATACCGGTAACTAGCTACATCCTATCTACTGAATAACTAGCTACATCCTATCTACCGGATAACTAGCTACATCCTATCTACCGGATAACTAGCTACATCCTATCTACTGGATAACTAGCTACATCCTATCTACCGGATAAATAGCTACATCCTATCTGCTGGATAACTAGCTACATCCTATCTACTGGATAACTAGCTACATCCTATCTACCGGATAACTAGCTACATCCTATCTACCGGACAACTAGCTACATCCTATCTACTGGATAACTAGCTACATCCTATCTACTGGATAACTAGCTACATCCTATCTACTGGATAACTAGCTACATCCTATCTACTGGATAACTAGCTACATCCTATCTACCGGATAACTAGCTACATCCTATCTACCGGATAACTAGCTACATCCTATCTACCGGATAACTAGCTACATCCTATCTACCGGATAACTAGCTACATCCTATCTTTCGGACAACTAGCTACATCCTATCTACCGGACAACTAGCTATATCCTATCTACCGGACAACTAGCTATATCCTATCTGTCAGACAACTAGCTACATCCTATTTGCCGAACAACTTATACATCCTACATCCTGTAAGCCTAACAACCATCCCCATTCTTTGCACGACACAACCATCCTCATCCAGTACACTGTACAACCAGCTAAGTCTCAGTGGTAAGTATAAAGTAGGCCGTACTAGCTGCCAGCACATTTTTGGATATTCTGTTCACTAGGCTGTGTTTAGCAACAAGTTTGTATGGTCACGAAAAATAGCACCTAATGGTAGGATTTAAATTCAGGGTCACGTTGGCGCCAATAACGTAAACAGTGACTTGCATATTCTTTGCATGATGTCACAGTCAACCCTAGCATTCTTTGGCTGTTTGTGATTTCTTGGCAAATATACGTTAAGAATTGTATTCGTAACCTCACAAATCAGGCAAGTACAGCAGGATGTGTGTTATGTGTCTCCTTGCATTTAATAAGTTCACCCACTGTGAACGAACATTTACAGCGCAAATTGGCCTTATCAGTCACATGCGCTACCGCCATAGGTAAAAGTTATTATGCCTTTTTAAAGCACAAACTATCGTCTGTCAAGACCGCAAGGTGCCAATGTGTGTATGTGTGTGGCATTTAATAATAAACGGAAAGCAAATATCACAGTAGATACAGCCATTCTGGTGTGGAGTGCTCTGTCTTGATAGTTTCTAGGCCAGGACATAATGATGAAGTTGCACCTCTTTCCCTAACAGTTCATAGGTACCATTTTAATGGGGTGCGCCAAAGCTTAGTGGGGGGAGAAAAGGATCTTGTCACAGCCAGGGATTGGATTTCAACCATTCTCTTGGTGGTCAAGCAGTTTGGCTACTGTGTGACAACGACGGATATTAATTACAGGTATAACATACATAGGTAGCCGCGGTAGAAAATTGTCTCTACGCATTTTTAAAAATCAACAGGACTCTGGGATCGATCCCGCCTGAAATGAGTACTAGAAAATGTTTTGGGAAGTAAATGCAACCAGTGTGCTGCTGACTACATCACTCACCGAGTGGCGACTGGTCTATACAAATATGGGTGTAACACCATATGTCCAATGCTCATCAAGGTGTGTAAAAAAAAGAGTGCTTTACTTACTGCTACTCTAAAATACTCACCAGTTGCTGAAACAAAGACACGTATGTGGGTTGACCCTGATTTGAGGACATTGGTGGCTAGACAAATCAACTCCCCAGAGAATGTGTGGTTCAGCTGCAGTGAGATTCCATCAGGCAACATCTCGAGGGTTTCATTGTCACGTAGGATCGCGACCTCTGGTGTAGGATACCCGCTAGCCTGGCAGGTCACGTTCAGCGTGTTGCTGGTTTCTGGGATTGTCACGGATGTGTTGTTGACATCCAATAAGTTGTGTTGCCATAATATGGTTTCTCTTTGATCGTCCAACAGTTGGAGAGTAAACCACTTGATAACAGGGGCAGCTGTAAGGAAACGTGTAATAGCGGTCAACGTAATCATTCAGCAAGTTAAAAAAAAAGTTCATTACTGGACGTTGCAGTCATTACTGGACGTTGCAGTCAACACCAACATTTTTGTTCTTGTGAACTCTAGGCAAGATTACGTTCAGTAGTTTGCCATTGCTTTCTGACCGATCGGCAACAAATACCATTTCGTAAAAAATCAACGCAAGGCGGTCTGCTGCGAAATCTCTCGCAGCTGTGTTTCGAACGCGGGTATGCTAGATTACGATCTACACCCGTATCTTCTTCGCCACGAAGACGGCGACATTGAACAAGTAGAGATATGAAATGTTGTAAATTTAAAGCATCTGGTTTAAACTCAAGAGTCAAATGAAAAGAATTAGACATACGAGTACACTATCTGCATGTCCTTTACAGGAAGTGGTAATCAACCTCAGCAGTTTTTGCTCTATGTGATTTAGTAGCCAATTTTTACAATCAATAATTTGCCATTTCTGTCTGAACGATGGACACCATCACATTCAAGGTAAGTCGTCAGGCTTCCAAATCATCTGCAGCTAGTTCGAACCGTAGTCTCGACATTTTGGGGAATTGTTATAGGCGTTCACGGCCCTTAAAGAATAGCGCTGGCTCGAGTACACGCTGGACAACATAAATATAGAAAGTTAGAGAGAACTATGAATCGAGCCAGCCACCCCCAACATGATGTATGTTTATATAGGTCTTGGTCATGTGATGAGAATAGAGGCATTGGAGTACATCGTGACAATTGGATAGATTAAGGGGAAGAGAGTCAGAGGCAGACCAAGAACAATAATGCTGGATGGACTAAGACAGTGGCATGGAGGAATATCTTCTGTAGAGTTGATCCATAACATCAAAGGCCGCTATCTGCAAGCTGGCAGGGCACTTAATGATGATGACATGTAAAGCCATTCTCTCCGTGTTAGCTATATTGAAGAATATAATTTTAATACAGCGTTAGAATGGAATACTGTTAATTATCATCATCTTCTTATAGTCCATGCCGTTATCATGATTGTCTACCGCCTTCTGTTGCATGTACTACCAGACGTTTCTGGCAAATTTGTTCCTCCATGTTAAATTGTCGAGAGGTCTAACGTCTTCCTTCTTGGTCGTCCCCAGACACTCTTTACCTCCAACCTTTCCGTTGTCACAACGTACTGCAGCTTACTCCTTCTCATCATGTGCCCAATACCACTGCGTAAAACACAAAAGCAGAGACTCGAACACAAATCAATCACCATTGCCGTATTCAGTGTGAGTTACGCCGTGATTATTTCTACGTGTTAATTCTGGTGACTTATGAACACACGTCCCTGGTAGCTGAAATCATTAACGTCCCATTGTGTTACTGTAGCATGTAGTCTACGTAGCCGTTCTTACTAGGTTTTGCCCAGGCAGGGGTTGCTGCAGATCTGATATACTTCAACAGTTCCTGGACTTACATTTCACTGACCCAGTTTCTCCATCTGTAGAATGTTGGAACAAGTCAAGCCTACTTGCCAACAATATGACGGTTAATCTCTTAGTAGTGGCAGAGAGCCGGTCTCTCTGGCTGTGGGGTTACAACACTTTCTCTCTGTAATCCCGTTTATCACGCAGAGTCTCGTAGCGGAGCGAGAGCTGAGGCGGTTCGACCCCCGCTCGTGACTTGCGGGATACTGAGCCGGCCGCTCAGAAAGCAATGGCAAACTACTGAGCGTAATCTTGCCAAGAGATCAACATACAGCTGAAAGATGCTGGTGTTGACAGCTAAGTCCTGTAAAAGGATATGCTAAAAAAAAAAAAAGTGGCAGAGACCTCATGGACAGCGGTTGGATTGTTAACAAAGATAACTAGGATGTTACAGGTAGGGACAACATTAAGAGATGGGGTTGGGGAATCCGTCATGAAGGCACTATTAAGACGCATTAAAGAATGTGCAGAAGACTTATTAAAGACAACCTTCTGTGTGGAGATTGCACCTAATGAGGATAATAATGTTGAAGATGCTGGGGTTAATGATAGGGATAATGACGTGGATAATGGATGGGGGGGGGGGGGATGATGTTAATTATGTTGAACCTAATCCTAGATATCCAACATAATGACGGTTTACATCTTAGGAGGTGTAGAGATCAGAAGGATAGGGTCGGGATTATTGGAAAAGATAATTAATTTCAGCGTTACGGGTGGGGTGGGTGTTGTTGTTGTTTTTTTTTTGGGGGGGGGGAGTGGTGGGGTGAGGTGGGGGTGGTGTATAACATCAACAATGGATAAGAAAAACACAATTGTACGAACGCACCATGAAGATGTAGAAAAGAGGCATCAACACAACCAAAGTTCAATGCGGAGATGACCCTTGGTGATTGTCAGGATACGTATGTGATTGATGGCTCAACCCCACAGAGATAAATGATGAAAAATCATTTTTCCCAATGTGATCCTGCCCGTTTAATTAATTTAGCTGTACTGACTCAATTGTTGAGACCAGAAATAGAGTTTTGGAGAACCAAGGAATACCTTTAGGAAATACTGAAAAAGTTGTACCCCCTTTTATACCCAATTTATTCCTTAAGTGGTTCCTTGCCTCTCCTCTACCAACTAATTAATTCTATCTATGGTAATTTAAAACAATTTGATCATGACAAGTAAAATACAATCAATACATGACATGACCTCAGTTTTTATGATTTAATAAACACAAATATGGATTTTGTAAATTGCATTCAAAATTACAATTTCCTGTCATAAAATAAGGACATATACATATACATAATTATACAGAATTGATGTGCCAATGATAAGGTAGATATTAACAGTTATATTTTTCCCAGTCCCATGTAATGCTAATCTTTTACTAGCCTGGATGATCTGAAAAAAAGAACTGTCTGCAATCAGGATTCTCCACTTCCAGCTTTGGGAATCACTCTGGCTATCATCAATTGTAGTATTAGTGTTCCAGGGCGTAGTAAAACATAAGTTGGCACTTGGTTTTCCTTTGTTTTGGCAGGTAATTGTTTAAATAAAGATTACCTCTCCTATGAGACAAATGGAATGGTTGCAGGTAGATAAGTTTCTGCGCTACTCTATCAAGGGCATCACTCAACCATGTGCTCACTCAACAGGTGCTGCATTCAATCTTCACCAAGTCAGGTCTGGATTGACATGAATAAGACCACTACCTGAAATTCCATCAATCACATAATTCTAATAATATCATAAATATGACATTAGAATTTACATGTAAAAGTCTAAGAACATAACAAGTGAAAACAATAACATGAATCCTGTTCTTAGAGAAAATAAACATAGAAGAAAGATAGTCATGGTGTTCTCATGGAGTTATCACCAACATAGTTGTTTGCTCTCAATCCAATCTTCCACTATCAAGTGTTCAAGGTTTAACTAGCAGATGTGCAGTTTCATCATCACCTATGCCTGATCATCATCATCATCATCATCATCATCATCATCATCATCATCATCATCATCATCATCATCATCATCATCATCATCATCATCATCATCACCATCATCATCATCACCACCACCATTATCATCATCATCATCATCATCATCATCATCATCATCATCTTCTCCTCCTCCTCCTCGTCTTCCTCCTCCTCCTCCTCCTCATCATCATCATCATCACCACCACCACCACCACCACCACCACCACCATCATCATCATCACCACCACCACCACCACCACCACCACCATCATCATCATCATCATCATCATCACAATCATCATCAAAATCATCATCATCATCATCATAATCATGGTTTCCTTACATCATTGTAATTACAATCCTTATCATTATTATCATAATTATTACATTGTCATTACAATCATCATCATTATTATCATGCTTATGACATTAGAATTCATTACATTATTCTAACATTATCATCATAATCATTGTTATATCATTTTCATTACATTACAGTCATCATCATTATCTTGGTAGTACATTGTTATCATCACAATAGACCATATGTGTTAACATGAACTACAAAGTGGGATTTTGCTTAAATTACAAACACAGATGCTGGTGCTATGCGTAATGTATGATATGGTTTGTGTCGTGCTTAGCGCACAAAACTAGATAATAGGGATATGAATGATATTTTATACAAAGTGGTGTTATGCGCCGGAGTGTACTAAATTATTTTTTTAGTTTATGGGTTACACCGAAGCAGTTCTCTGGTGATAGTCAAGGCATTTCACATCAAGTTGCCGGCTACCGAGAGATTGACTGTTGGCTTATACTCCCTCTCTCTCACTCAGCATGTAACTTCACTCACTCACTCACCTCTTGACACCATTCATATGTATGTATGATCATTTCACTCAGTCTATAGACACATTCATATTGGTATGGATGATCATATATGAATCATTCATCACACATCCTTCATACTGTCATGTAAAGTGGGTACTTATGTGATTTCCAAACGACAACATAACATGTTTACATCATTGGCATCACAATGAGATCTCACCCATTCATCAGACAATCATATCTGTATGGATGACAATCATGCATATGTAGGTGCTTTATCCAGAATACCTTCACAGACTCAACATGAATGATATTACAAGGGAATCTCATCCTTCAACCTAACTTATACTATTTCATGGATATTCAGCATGCATGCTGATGGGGTTTCTGAAATGATACATTCACATCTGTTTAACAATGATGAAATCACACATGAATCCTCACAGACATGCTAAAAGCAATGCCATAGTGATCATTGTGATCATTAGACACACTTAGGCAATTCCCCCAGGATTTAGCAACAGGAAATCCAGGAGTTATCACATGTTCTCATAAAATACATACAATTTAGGTGATATATCCAATTCACATTCAGGCATCATGAATTAAAATACTTCTTGCATGGCGGTTGGTTACGCACTATTATGATGTGGCACAAACATTAATTCCATATGTTTACAACATTGAAAATACATTTGACTCACTGCATAGGTGCCTTAACTCAACACACAAAATTATGATACTTGTAGAATCTGGTTCTCATGGGTTCATGAATTATAAGAAAACTATTTGTTTGTCCATGTGCTCATGTAAAAACATAAATCTACTGACTAATGTGCTCAATCTACTTGACTATACACATTCCACTAAATTCTCTATTAGTGCTGGCACATGTAAACTAGTTTTTAATCTTACCAGTGGGCACATATACATTATGTCCTTCCCACTGTACTAAGAGTTCTGAGTTTCCTTAAGTCATTTTAGATTGAGTTGCTTAAGAAATAAAATTTACAACATGTGTCTAATGCTTTATACATTAACTAAGTTGCTTAGCTGGGAGAAAATAAACACTGTAGTTTTCTCCTAATGTACAGTTTATCTTATGACTATGATAACTGAGTATAATATTATCTAGTTTGTACTAGATTAAATTCTTTAAGGACTCATCATTCCAATCATTGTAGATTGAGTTGCTTAAGAATTAAATGTACAACTTGGATTAATGCTTTTTATACATTAAATCAGGTGTTTACTTTTGGGAGAAAATAACAGTCACTATGGGTATTCTTAATTAATAGTTTATCTATAAACTATAAAAATTAAATTAACTTCTTAATTCACCACACGTGTTCAACGAGTCTACTTACCAACTCCTCTTCTGGGAAAATAGGCTCACACTTAAGCTAAGATTTAAAATAATTATGTTCACCTCATCAAAACACGACAGCTTCACAATACGTGTCAACATTTGACATCACCAAGAAGTAAGGTCATAGATTTGGTTGTTTCCAAATACTGGCTGCTGGATGTATGGTCCTTCTTCTCTTTCTCACTTAGTCGTGGCGAGTTAAAAAGCTACCATTCTGCCGGCACATCTTGGTTTGTGACCAGTCGCTGTTTGTTGGTACAATGAGGCCGGAAATCGATTGTAGCTGTTTATATCTCAGCTTTCTCCGTTTCGTGCTTTTACTTTCCCGTGGACCATGAGTCCGTCCTTTAAAATATGGGATTGTAGTCATATGAAACAAACTTAGTATTTTTTGGTGGTGAACTCTGATTATGTCGTCCTGGAAATAATTAATGCGATGTTACGTTTTGTGAAAATATATCACAGTAATGATGATGATGAAGCTGTCTATCTGTGGTTTTTTGCTTGATCTTTCGCCCGGCGACGTGTGTCGGTTTGCATACTATGTGTGCACTATATTAATAAATGCAGTGCGTGAACTGTTGGACGTGAGGTAATCACTAGCTGTCTTGTTTATTCATGTCTGCTAATTCTTTATAGCCAGACTTTGTGGCGAAGGGATTAAGGACGCTGTTCGTAATCCCGTATACCCACGTACATTCAGCAGCGAATCGTCTCGCGTTTTGTTTCTTAAGGAAAGGTATGTGAGCCGGTCGTCCAGAAACCAATGGCAAGCTACTGAACACAAAAACGTGCCAAGACATCAACAGCAGCTGAAAATGCTGATGTTGACTGAAATGTCCTGTAAATATTATATGCATATAATATATTATATATATATTATTCATAAGATCGTCTTGCGTTGATTTAGATGGTGTGAGCATCGGTTTTTTAAACAGCAATGACAAACGAATGAACAAAACAATGTTCTAGTAAATAACACACAAGCAATCCTGGTGTTGTTTGACGTATCTTGCAAATGACATGCAACTAACTTTAATTCTTGATAACACTTTTGTCTTCATAAAATACGAGTATTTTATTTTTTACTGTGCGACCAGATTCAGCCGTGTATAATATTTATGGGTATTCTTATATTCTTATTCTTATTCTTATTCTATAATATTTAACACGGCAACAAATGAAAAACGTAAAATATCTCCTATTACGCTCGATTGATCCTCTAGTTACTGCTTGGCTGAGTTTGTTTGACGTAGGGGAGACTGGGGAGAAATGGACATAGGGGAGAAATGGACCACCCCCTCTCTGGCCCCTGGCTGTGATGCAATGAAAGTGAAACCATAATAAGTTTGTTTTCCACATCAAACATAGTCCGAATTTTTCATTTGCCATCGACTTCCTGCACAGGTCGTTCCCACGCAAAGTTTGAAAAATTTTCTGCACTAAAGTTTCTTTTTCGTGTTCCAGACACCATCGTAAAGCAGACGCATAGTCAGGAATCAGGACAAGGTAATTACGTTAATATCTTTATTTACTTGTTATTTAAGAGTTCATATAAAAAATATAGCATATAATATTAGATTTAAGAGACTTTATGGCTGAATAGTTTAATACATTGATGGGGGAGAAATGGACCTGTTCATTTCTCCCCATGGTTCATTTCTCCCCATAGAAGAAATTGACAAGACAGTCTATTGTTATTAAAAGTATTGAAGATTGCTTCGAATATCAGCATTATTGATTCTTTTTAATACTGGGGTCTAAATCTAGACCAATAAAACTGTTAACAAATTTGATTTCAGTGATTTATTAAAGATGCACGCCATTCGTGCTATGATCAGTATTTCTTTGCAAATGATAGGCCTACCATTCTAAATGTTATATAATTCTGTCACTCATTTGTTTCAGATGCCAAGATTGTACATCAGAAACACCAACAAGGGTCTCGTTACGGAGGAACGTATGAGAGAAGCTGTTAATGCTGTGAAAAATGGAATGAAAGTGAGGAAAGCTGCAAGGGAGTAAGGCATTGCTCACTCTACCCTCAATAACAATCTTACAAAAGACAGAGAAGGAAATGGTCTGCCTACTAGACTCGTACCAAATTATGGGCATAGCCTTGTTTTCACAGCTAAGCAAGAAGCTGATTTTGCTAGTTACTTGAAAGATTGTGCAAGAATGTTCCATGGACTCACAACTAAAAACGTTCGTATTTTGGCGTACGAGATGGCGAAAGTCAATAACATTGCACATCCTTTAACCTGGGATGAGCAAATGATGGCAGGGAATGACTGGCTTTGTGGATTTTTGCGACGGAATCCCGAGCTGACCATAAGGCAACCTGAGGCAACATCTCTGGCTAGAGCTACAGCTTTCAACAAACATAATATTTGCACCTTCTTCAACATTGTGAAGGAAACCATTACAAAACTAAATGTGAGTGGAGCTCAAATCTACAATTTGGATGAGTCAGGTCTGACCACTGTACAGAAAGTGCCAAAAGTAATTGCCCCACGAGGAGTGAAGCAAATAGGCCAGGTGACATCCAGAGAAAGAGGAGAACTGGTCACAATCTGAAATCACAGAAATAACGAACAGGCCCATCAGCAAGGACAGTGAAAATGCCACTTTAGAAAGCAATAAACAGACAGGATCAGCATCTCCACATTGTGGTACCAGCACAGATCAAACTGCACAAGAATTTCATGAAAATCAGAAAGAGTGTAATGTTGAGAACCTTGTAGATGACTTGCAGGAAATATCAGGGAGTCTTCAACATAAAGCTACTTCTTCCTTTACTTCGCCTCATGTTTTCAGAGGACTACCAAAAGCTGGTCCGCGAAAAGATTCAAATAATATGAGGAAAAGAGGAAAAACTATGCTGGCTACTTCTACGCCAGAAATAGATCGAATTAGGGAAAGAGCGGTGATGAAAGAAAAGGCAGCAAAAGTTCCACCCAAAAAGGCAACGAGACAGCTGCTGAAAGAGCTTGATGTTGATTCAGATCCAGAAACTGACATTTCGTTTTGTGATGACACAGATTCTGATGTTTCATTTGGTGAAAATGTGGAGTGTACGGTTAGCTTGACTGGTGTGCGTGAGGTTTTTGAAGGCCAGTGTGTGCTATGTGAATATGGAACAAAGAAGACTTGTGTTTACTATGTAGGAATTGTAAGGGGAGACATTGATGATGATGGTGATGTTTAGGTAGAGTTCTTGTGCAAGAGTGAGAAGGTTGCTGGTAAATTTGTTACGCCTAAGGTAGAAGATGTCGCCAGTGTCTCAATTACATGTATTAAAGCACAGCTTACTAGATCAACAATCACTGGAACCACTTCTAGGACCAAAGATGGCTATGTCTTCAAAGAAAGTCTTGCAGGCATAAATGTTCGATAAAACTTTATATTAGATTAATATATCATATTAAACTTTTTACTGTCGCTTAAAATAATAAAAAAAAAACTGCAAATATCCTTTTAATGATTATTTATTTCTTATAGCAATATGGATGAGTTGATGCTGCTTCTTTTTAAAAAAGGTCCATTTCTCCCCACTATGGTCCATTGCTCCCCACGTGCTGGTCCATTTCACCCCAATGGTGGTCAATTTCTCCCATGTTCATATACATTTTTGAAATGCATTTTGTAAAGAAACATATAGAAATAGATTGCTAAATTTTTTCCCCTTTTAAAATAAATGAATGTACAACATTTTAGTCATGGTTTTGTTATGTTACAAAAAAATAAAAATATAATAAAAAAATAATCGATAAAATCTGTTCCGGTGATGGGCAAAAATTGAAAACTACAAAATTGCTGGTCCATTTCTCCCCAGTCTCCCCTATGTGTGTGCTGCTTGTTGTGATCGGATCTCTGCTTGTAGTGGAGCAATGAGCGTCTTCATCAAACGCCCATTGTAGGATACACATATGTCCTTAATTCTTCTTCCCAGGGTAAGCCGCACGCTTGGTTATGCATCGCAAGGGTCAGTGTGTGCGACTTCAGTTTGAATGCGTTTTTGTATGCTTTCTCTAGATAGATTACATTCAGTGTTCTGTATACCCGTGGGTAGACTTCCTCATGGTAGATGCCATTCAATTGTCTATCTGCTCGTGGGTAGGATTTCTTTTCTAACAATTTTGCTATAACAGCGGACTTGTGGATTACTCTTTGCTATTTCAAACTGCGTGGTATGTTTAATATGCACATCGTGTACGCGGGACCTCCATGTTTAGCCAGTATCCGAGAGGACTGTGTACCCGATCTTAATGATCGACCCATAAGGGAGACGTGTGGTATTGATGGTGTTTAGTTTCGTTATCAGTTATAAGGTATATGTTATAAGTTTCGTGGAAAAATGTCCGCCCCTCCACTGGGATCTAATCTGCAACCTTCTGAGACGGAGGTGGATATCGTAACCTCTTAACCTCGGCTACCCCAGCAATAATTATGATAGTATTCTATGACTCAAAAGCCAGCAGATGTTTTTCTTCACATTGTTGTATATTTATTATGTGATTGTTGCTGTTCTTCACCGTTGTGTATATTTATTATGTGATTGTAGTTGTTCTTCACATTTTTGTATAATTATTATATTAGTGTAGTTGTTCTTTACATGGTTATATATTTATAATGTTAGTGTAATTGTTCTTTATAGTATTGCTTTTTCATTATGTTATTGTAGTTGTTTTTCATATTATTGTATAATTATTATGCTATTGTAGTTGATCTTCATATTGTTGTATATGTTTTATGTTAGTGTAGTTGTTCATTCTGACGCCCTCTGCTGCCATCATATGTACACATCTGTGAGCTGAAGAAATCACCATTTGGCACTATCCATTTTATGCGCATTGCTCCACATCGACGCATAATCGTTAAATCCACCACTTGTTAACACAAAAATTACTAGAAAGGACTTGTAATACTTAAATAGAATCCTCTTCGTGTCATCTGTGTCGTGTGACATTTGACACTATATCAGACTACAGCTTTCAGTCTCGTGTAATGCCATACATACGTACACCTTTGGGCATGTCACATGATAATGATGAATTGACGCAGCAAAATACAGAAGGGAAGGGCAAGGGTAAACAGTAAACAGTGAGAAACGTGACACAACCATTAACACACACTAAATTTAAACGTTAATGCTGTGAAGTTTAGTTAGATTAGTTTAGTCGACGGATCAACATCACGGCACACGGGTGTAAACCATAAGTGCTCCGTTCTACTCCTAACTCAAGCCTGAGTCCGGAGAATCTCAGCTCATTAGCACTCAGCTCATTGGGATCCTGAAATACTTTGGGTAGATTTTTAACTCGGAATGTCGCCCAGGCAGCGCCTTTAGGCTACTCATTTTTTTTTCTTCCGATTTCCAATTGTCAATGGATCTTTTACGTGCACAACAATACACACGGGCGTCTGATCTCACTACCAGGAGACCAGGGGAAATTTTGTTACTAGAAGTCCGCGAGAAAACATCCTGACCCTCACAGTGGCTTGAACCCGGGAAAATGCGCTATGTATTTCATCATGTTTATGTCAATTTAAGAAATTATATTATTGAATTGCATCACTATGTTTTCCTTTACACGATGTATAATAAATGCTTTTTTCATTTTGAAATTTTCCCCCCATTTTTCTCACAATGTGTGTGTGTTTGTTTGTGTGTGTGTGTGTGTGTGTGTGTGTGTGTGTGTTTAGGTAAACATTGGTCATTGAGTTTTTGATTGTGATTAAGTATATGAATATGCCAGTGAGTGTGTATTTGTGTGTTATCGAGTAAGTGTAAAACTGTAAGTTTGTACAAATGATGTAAGTATGTATTCAGGTATGTGTGTTTTTACGAATGTGCGTGTGCACGTGTGTCTGCCTGTCCCATAATATGATAATATGCATCGTTACTGTTTACAACATTCATTTGACAATGTTTCTTTCCTATGTGAATGTATCATGCACTATTGTTGTATGAAAGATGAGTGATTGGAAGGGCCGAATGTTAGACGGGCCTGTGTGCCCAAATTGTTACCCTTTGAAAATATAGTTCGTTCGTTCATTCGTTCGTTCGTTCGTTCGGTTGACCTCCAGCACGCGAGACGGATACCATATCTCGAGATCATTCATCCCCCTTAAATATTCATTATAATACTTATATACATATATAAAAATATAAATTATAATACTGAGAAACGTGAGGCTATTTTGACTTACCTATTTGATGTTTGGCAATCAAACACGGCAACTTGTTTGGCGACTGTGGATGTACCTTTGTCCAGTTCCGGGTGTCTATGTACCTTGCTCCACTCAGGTGTATTATTTTCACAGGGCTCAACTGAAGAAGATCTGCAATTATAATCAGTGGTTTACTAACAGTACATACTCCAACAGTAACCAAGGTAATTGACAGTAAGGTCTCAGTCTAATATCACAGAGCTACTGTATAACAGTCGAAGAAACTACCTGCGTCCTGTTAGTGCCGAATCTTGAGCGGCGCTTACCAAACCCGACACCCCATATTGTGCCAAAAGCTTCGGGCGTAGGAGCGCAAATGAGAGTGTACAAACCTTACCCTAGTGCTAGGAAATGCAACCGTAAGGCTAAATGTCATGGCAGGGCAAACCAGATTTTAAACCGTAATTTGCAATTTGTCTAGGATTGAAGTCCTGACAGACGGACAATTAGAGCATTCATTTGGAGATCCGGCAGCTTCCGAAAATGTTCTTGCTCCAGAAGTATTAGTGCTACCTTTCCTCTGGAGTAAACCAGGCAGGCCGAGAGAGGGATCATGCTGCATGGGCAAACTTGGTCTTTACAATTCAGCCCAGGCTGTGTGCTAAGGAGACATTACTTTGACTTGTTTTCAAGCCCAATGTAACAAACTATCGTCTGTCCAATGTGCTCAACCTGCATACGTGACCTGCTGCTGCCCCACCTTGTGACTGGACAGATCAGCGGTAGAAAAGGCAGAGACAGAACAGTCTAATATCTCCCAGCCCCCCTCTGTGACTGAAGCGTTAGTGAACGCGTTTCACATTTCCCGAGAATTCCATGACGAGGGTTCATCAGCCTCAGATAATCATGGAGCAAATCGCTCTGCATTAATTTTTATTGTATGAGCGTTGGCCGTTTAGAAAGTAATTTTAAACTACCGAACGTAAAAAGTGCCATATTAATAATAAACAGTCTCTAAAACAGAGGTTGACTGTGACGTCATGTAAAAGATCATGCAGCTGTCTTAATACGTTCCATACAATATAGGAAGCACAAACCGAGACAAATATTTTCTGATTAAAATTATACGGAACTGTATGTACATCCTTTATATTACAATAATACGGAACTGTATGCAAATGCCTTATATTATCAATCATAATGTAACCAGTTGTGACGAGGTGACGTCTAGATCGATATGAGTACATCGCGCATATTACGGTAGCACTGATGTACAAATTAAATTTGCATCGAAGTATGCTCATATTGGGAAAAAGTGACGTTATTCGACGGTCTGCGGTAAACAAAATACCGAGCAGTAGTAGGGACAGCAAACATTACCACGTCATACATTGAAGCTGACGTCGTATTTTCCCCTACCCCGTCTTCGACCCCTTGTCTTGCCCTATAAAGTCTATGTGACTGGGGATATACTTTTAACTTCATCAACAGGTCTTAGGGTACAATGCGATACGCTATGAGTAGTACTACTGTACCGCAAGTAGAAACTAACGACCTCCGCCCGTTTAAAAGCTGACGAAGAGCTGGTGAATTACAGTCACTCATTGAAGCTTCCTATTCACACCTCATATGCTTGACAAAAGCCAGATAAACTAGACATTCGTGTTATGTCTCCCTACATAAACGAGTGTTTTTCACCTTCTGCCTTTTGTCTCACAAGTCCCAGTCTTTTCTATCAGCACTATCCCTTTAGACCTCATTCTTCACACGAGCCACCATTTAATCAGACTGTCGGCTTACTCGTGGGTAGGGATTTCTGCCTATCATAGTTGAGATACCCTTACGGCCGGTGACACCAATTAATACGTAGGTGAAGTAACGGACACATTTGCATGCACTAGGTGCATAGAGCATATGGTGATAGACCCCTTTTCTTAATAGGTCAATGGTACTGGATGTGTGGTAGTATCACGGCAGCTGCTTCCACTTCCCATGACATTTCCTCGTACCTATTCTAGACTGGGTCGACTCAGAACCCCAGGTCAATTGTGATAATCTGACTCGATTCGGATTCGAACCCATAAAGACATGATCGGCAGATAAGCGAGAGAATGGGCGGGATCGCATAAGTTGATCTTAACTACTGTGAAAATAATCAAACCCCAATGGTTTCATTGTTATATGGATTGTTAGACACAAGACCTGACTGTGTCCGCGAAACCTTATCAAGCGTGGTGAGAAAACAATTCGAAACAAAACATAACTGTGAAACATAACATAAAAAGCTAACATAGATGCAAGCCAATGGTTCGACTAAAGTCTTTATGAACAATCCAGAAACACCACACAAAAGTGATTGGCTTTGAAATGGAAAAATCACAATCACACATCTGTAATCCACGTAGAGATACTGGTATAAGAAAGCGATAATAGTATAAAAAGTTAGTTAGTTAGTTAGTCGACAGATCATCCTCATTGCACATCGAACCATTCAGTCCATAAGTGCTCGGATCCCCTCCTCAGCAAATCCCGCAGCGTGTAGCGGCTAACGACACCAGTTCTATATTGGTTTGTCAATTCTTTGGCTTCCTGCGTAGTGTTCTTGTTTGGCCACACCTCTTTTTTAAATTTGCTGTTCTCGCAGTCTGGCCATGGTTGTAGATTCACAGTCATAACTTGGTTCTCGCACAAGTCTTACTTCTCGTTGAGCATTCAGAATGTCAGCCTGGTCCATGGCGCGTTCGCCCTCCACAGTAGCCTTACCTGCGAGCTTGTCAGTCCGCTCATTTCCTTGTACACCCTGGCAAGAAGATGAAACTAATCTTTGCCAGACGAGACCGCTCCAGAGACAGCAACCTCTCTTCAAATCCACCTCATATCTATCCACTTGAGCATGCTCATTGAGTCACTAAGGAAACATGCCCTAGTGAATGTCTGTGTCTTGAACCATGTTTTTGATTTACTTACTGCCATGACTTCAATAGTCAGGCTACTTGTGGTCTCAACAAAAGCACCCGAATCCTCCTTCACAATTCTCCCTTCGGCCTGAGCTGTAAAGGCCCATGAGCTTCTCACAGTCGGACGACAGACCCATCTGTGTAGATGACAGCATCACAGTCTAACGAATTCTCGAAAATCAATGCTTGTACTTCCGCCTCCAGAGCAGCCGGATTTTCTTGCTGCATTTTCTGTCTAGTTGGATGCAAACTGAAAAGGACGCACATAAATCTGTTGGCACATGTACCACCTCCTCGCCAGGTTCCATGTCCTCCAGTGAACACACCTGTTAAAGAATGTCTTCGCCTTGACCCATCCACGACCTTCCTCTTTTTAACCTGCTGCCCTTCACCTTCCTAATGTCACTATGCAGTGGATGGTGTGTGTTTGCGTTAACTCTGAGGTAGAAACGTGCTCTGCATATTTGTATTCTGTCTTCAATGGTTCAAAAATCAAGAAGGTAGCGCACCGCCCTGCATGCTGTATCTCTTGTACATCCAAGAATAATGCGCATAGATTCATTCTGTATTCTTTCCATCCTTTCTATCTGCTTACGGATGAGAGTCAGGATCTTCTTCTTCTTCTTCAGCTTTCCGAGCCATTGAGGTTCTTTGCTGCAAATACAATCCGTCTCCATTCGTCTCTCTGGTGGACCTTCTCTTGCCAGTCGTTGATTCCAAGCGCTTGTAGGTCTTCTTGGTCTACCTCGGGGTCTACGGTCATTTATTTCCTGAGTGTAAGCGAGTTTTGTTTCCCTATTATCTTCCATTCTTTCTAAATGCCCCAGCCATTGTAGTCTATTAGCCTTCATGATACCAGTGATTAGCGGGGACTTAAACAGATCATAAATGTCTTTGTTACTTCTTCTTTTCCACTCTCCACTTTGTGTATCCCTAATGGGTCCAAAGATGCGTCTTAAAATTTTGTTCTCAAAGGTTTGTAACAAGGCTTCGTCTCCTTTCGTTGTACTCCAGGTTTCAGAGCCATACAGCACAACTGGTCTGATCAGTGTTTTGTATATTTTGATTTTGGTGTTACGAGATAGCGCCTTTGATTTTAGTAGATGTTGTAGTGCATAGTATATCTTATTTCCAGAGTTGATTCTAGTTTGTATTTCTTCCCTTATGATGTTGGAGCAGTTGAAGATTGTACCCAGGTATTTGTATGTTTCCGTTCTTTTAATGGTCATATTATCTATTTGTATGTGGCCAGAGTTTTTAGCCATTCCGTCTCTTGAAATTACCATATATTCTGTCTTATCTTGGTTGATAACCAGCCCTCATCTGTTGGGCTTTTTCCTTTAAGTGAGTCAATATTTCCAATGTCTTTTGTTCACTTTGCCCTATAATATCTATATCATCTACATAACCAAGCAGCTTGGATGTTCCTCCAATATCACATTCCTCCTTTATCTTCCTTACAACTTTCTCTAGATCCAGATTGAAGAGTAGTGGCGATAGTGCATCACCCTGTTTCAAGTCCGGTGGTTATTTGGAAGGGGTCTGATTTCCTGCCTTTATATGTTACTATATTATAAGTATCTTCCATGCATAGTCTGGTCATGTTGATTAACTTCCTTGGTATTGCAAATTCCTGCATAGCATTCCATAGACTATTCCTGCGGACACTATCATAAGCCTTTTTAAAATCCACAAAAATGTTATGGAGATCTCTTTTATATTCCCAATGTTTCTCGGCTATTTGTCGTAAGATAAATATCTGATCTATTGTTGATCTGTTTAATATGTCTTCTGAATATGATTTTAGTCTATTTAGTAATACTGCGGATAGTATCTTATAGCTTGTGGACAGTAGTGATATTCCTCTATAATTTCCACATTGGAACTTGTCTCCTTTCTTAAAGATAGGTATCAATAATGACTCTTTCCAGTCATGGGGTAATTCTTCTGTCCTCCAGATTTTTATTATTAGTTCGTATAGCTTTAGATGTAATGCATGGCCACCTGCCTTTATAAATTCAGCAGCAATTCCATCAGTCCCAGTTGCCTTATTGTTTTTAAGTCGTGTGATTACATATAGGATTTCTTCAAATGTAGGTTCTTCAATTTGTGGTTCGCATGTTAGAACCTCTTCCTGTGGGAAAATGTTACTTGGAGCTTTACAATTTAGTAATTCAATAAAATATTCTTTCCATGTGTTGCACATTTCCTCATTGGTATTTATCATATTCCCATTTTTGTCTTTTAAACCATATGTGTTTTGTAAGTGCCCTCGTTTCATTGACTTAGTTCTTTAAAAAACTTTTCTGGATTAATTTTTCTGGTGATTAGTTTCCATATCTTTGATTATATTACTCATATATTCTCGCTTCTGCTGTCTGACTATTTTTGTAGCCTCTTTACATTAATTTCTATAATGCTCTTCCTTTTGGATGTTATTGATGTCATTTAACCATACATGTCTGGCATTCTTCTTCCTAATGACTGCTTCTTCACATTTTTGATTGAACCATCTGTTCTTTCTATGCGTGGTTAACACACCGAGACATTCTTCTGCGGCAGATTGAATTGTATTCTTGATGTTCAACCAAGTTTGGTCAACGCTTTCCTCCGAAGAGTTTTGCAGAGTTTCAAGTTTACATTTTATTTCATCTGTAAATTTCTCTTTGACTGTAATGTCTTGTAGTTTGTCTCTGTTATATGTTGGGTGTAATCTTTGTAATTTAGTATAGAAAGCTCTCTTAAGTTTTATTTTAAATTTTGCTCCAACGAGGAAGTGGTCACTGTGGCACTCAGATCCTCTATAACTTCTGACTTGCTGTATGTTTGATGCATTTCTGTTGTTAATTAAAATGTGATCTATTTGATTATAGGTTCTCTTGTCACATGATTTCCAAGTTTGTTTGTGTATATCCTTTCTTTGTAGTCTGGTACTGCTAATCTGCAGTCCTTTGGCTTCTGCCAGGTTGATGACTCTCCATCCATTATCATTTGAAGTTGTATGTAGGCTTTCCATACCGGCCACTTTTTTATTAGTTTGCTCTCTACCTATTTTTGCATTGAAGTCTCCCAGTACAATCAGGATGTCCTGTTTGGGGGTTTCTTCTATGACATCTTCCAGATCATTATAAAAGTCTTCTTTAATATCATCTTCTTTCTCTTCAGTAGGTGCATGTACATTAATCATCGTTATATTTTTCCATTTACCTTTTATTCGTAATTTACTAATCCTGTCATTAAAAGCTTTAAAGTTTAAAACGTTCCCCCATAACTCTTTTTTGATGACAAATCCTGTTCCTAATTCATGTTATATTTGGGTGTTTCCTCCATATATTATAATCATTCCATTTTGCTCTAAAGTACCCTCTCCTGGCCACCTTATTTCTTGAATTGCTGTTATATCCATTTGATATTCAACCAGCTCCCGGGTTAGTTCTTCTGCCGCTCCAGCTCGATATAGTGTTCGTACATTCCATGTTCCAAATCTCAAAAGTCCTTTAACGTTCCAAGGTCGTTGTCCAGATAAGTCAGTCCGATATCGAGGCTCATGTATTTGTTTCGTAACAAAGAAAGGTTCTTATAAAGGTGGGGATGTTAACCCCACGCTTCAACCCCCAACCTGGAGGACCAGGGTGTTTTTCTTTGTCTGTCCTCTACCCTTTGACCTGTCCGGCTTGGGAGGCCCTGCTGGTAGCTACGCTACCGCCGGCATAGCTCTCAGGGTCATTGAGAAACTCAAGCTCTCCCACCACGACAAGGTGGAAACACCATCGAGAGTCAGGATCGTCATCGCATATTTAAAAACAGACATGACTAGCCCCTCGTATAGAAGACATAGGTGGCGCTGCTCACAGTTTGCTGCCGCCATCACCCGCATCGCAGCCAAACCCCGCTTGGCCTTTGTTATCACCTGGTCTATATGCTTATTATAAGCAAGGCTTCGATCAAAACGTATCCCCAGGTAATTCAATGCCTGTGTTCTTTCCACAGTCTCTGAACACAGATTTACCGTTGGTGTTGGAGTGTTGATAATATGGTTATTTAATGAGAACCATGTCACTGTTGCCTTTGTTGGGTTGACCATTGCCCCAGCTTTAACACACCAAGTACTTATGCGATTGAGTTCTGTTTTTAGTTCCACAGCAACTTGATCTCTATCCTTACCCTGACGATACACTAAAACATCGTCGGCATATGATAGTGTCCTCCTCGGTCCATTGACCTGCTCGCTGGTGATTCTCACAGTGTAGGCGTCGAACAGCACCGGAGATAATGGTGATCCTTGTGATAGGCCGAATATATTGTTGTTGGTCCCGAAGTCCATCCGCCACATATGAAAACTACTTTCCATTGGAAGAGGGCTGTAGCGATACAACTAAGGAGAAAAGGACATACCTTGAGTTCAAGAAGCTGAAGCATTAAGAAATCAAATGGTACTCTGTTGTACGCATCCTCAAGATGAATCGCTGCAGCGAAGGTTTCAATGCCTGAGTGTAAACCAACATAGAAGTCACGGGCAAAATAGTATAAGAAACGAGAAAACAACAAGAATTATTAATTAGCACCATTCTAGATTTGTAGTGGCATACACTTACACGAGAAAAGGGAAGAATACACACACACTCACACACACACACACACACACACACACACACACACACACACACACACACACATGCACACACACGTACACACACATACACACACCAATGTTAGTTGCTATTCTTTACAGGACCTCACAATTTACTCCAGGCTGTTTATATTTTACCAGGTAATTTTAAGTTCCTTAGTTTTCCTTTGCCGTTCTCCATGGCGAAGGCGTTACGGACGCGGTTTGTAATTCCGCTTACCTGCGTTCAAACCACAGCTGTGTGCAATTTGGCAGCAGACCGAGTTTTAACGAATTGATATGGGATCCGGTAGTTCAGAAAGCAATGGCAAACTACTGAAGGTAAACTTGTCAAGAGATCACAACAGCAGTAAAATGCTGGTGTTGACTGCGATGTCCTGTAAAGGACACGCAAACAATTTTAAAAAAAAACATTTTTCCATTGCTTTCTAAAGGATCGACTTATATAGCATCGGAATCAACGCAAGTTTTGGTACTCTTAAAATTTGTTTGCTGAAGCCCAGCTTATAAAGGAGCATGAGAAATAGCAAACGTTCATAATATGGCTAAGAATCTCTACGCATGAAACAAACAAAGATACAGGCGAACGTTACGGCCGAACGCTTTAGCAACGGAACAAAAAGAACAACACGATTAAAAATATCTTTAAAAAAAGAACGAACAGCACAGATGAATACTCCCTTAAAAGCAGTGTTTATTTACTTCATTTTATTTTTTTATTGTTTATTTATTATTTTTCTTCTCGTGTGTCGTTCGTTATGTTTCTTTATGTAATCTTTATTACAAATCTCTCTCTCCCTCTCTTTCGATATTTCCGTTTTCAGTCCCCCCCCCCCTCCCCTCTGATTGGACACAGCGTCTTGAGAAGCACCCATGTATGTTGTTCGTGTGTTATATATGTGTTATATATTTGTTATTGTTGTTTCTTGGTGTTGCGTCGATAAAGATTTCGGTGGCAACGTTTGCTTGCATGTGTGCATGATCAACAACATAACGGTTGTGACGTATCCTGTAGAACAAACAAACAGCCAATCTTCAGACAACTGACCTGTCAAACAAGGTTTCAGAATCTCAATGCTGGTGACGTCTGCAACATGAGAGGTATTTACTGCAGCACACTGATCCCTGGGCGTTAGGTTTCTGTTGCCTATAAACACCGTTAAACAGATGTCATCGATCACGTGACATATAGTGTATCTACGTCTACCGTCCCATTGTCCAACACATCCTGCTGTTGTGTGTCTGACATCTGTCATAAATTGTGTTGTGTCTCCATCATCTGTAGTTAAGGGTTTACTTGGTGTAGTTAGTACTGCTGTATCCTTATCTGTGGATGGAAAACGAAAGCGGTCAGTACTGAATTAACAAATTATGATTGTCTAGCCGTCTGTAATAAAATGTAAGGTGTCACTGGTTTCCTTCCTAACAGTGATCATACTAGTCAGTGACCGCAGCCATTGTCTCTGTAAAGACATACTAGTCAGTCACCGCAGCCCTTGTCTCTATAAAGACATCCTTCGCTTACCGTTGTCAACTTGAAACATTTATCAACATCCACCTGCTTTCACAATCATTTCACAGCCTGCTCACATGGTTTTACATTAACCTGGTCGAGTGGTTACAAGGGTACATCACCATACCGATTAGAAGAGGACAGAAAGAACCTTACATCTCATAGGACGGGAATTTGTCATTCTATCAATCAACATTGATTTGGGGGGGGGGGGAAGAGAAACACAGGGAAGAAAAATAAATAAACTCCCTGATGTCTAGGGCACATGACATAGTCTGGACAAGATAACAGACATGATACTACACTCGTCATCGTGTGGGAGGGGAGCCATGACCGCTGATTCTTATCGGTATGGCACACACAGATGCTGCTGCTTCTGCTGCTGCTGTTGTTGCTGCTGCTGCTGCTGAGGATGATGATGATGATGATGATGATGACTGTCGCGAACGCAAGTGCGTCTCAGACGGGACAACACAGCACCAACTCTACCCCACCCCGTCTAGGTGGCTAGGCCACATTTTAAGGCTGTGAGAGGATTTCCGAGTAGAAGAGTTGGGACCGTCGTCTGGTCCTTGATGTTATATTTCGGGATTGTCATGAACTTCACAGGTCCCGAGAATCATAACAATTCTTTGAGTGGGCTTTGTTCTTTTCTGTTGTAAATAGCACACTCTGCTAAGACTCGGGGAATGCTGAGTTGCCGTCACTTTCGTGAGGTAATGCTCAGACGTTCGGCAGACCCCGGAGAGTGTGTTCTTCCGGGAGTTGACACGAAGAGGCCATTCGGTAGACAGTCATCAATAAAGAAGGCCGCTTCTATGGCCAGTTGTATAACTGATATCACGGGGAGATGGAGAATGTTCCAGAGCTAATGGTGTTGTTGCTATCCTTTCACGGCCGTGTCAGCCAGCTGTAATCTGTGCAACTCTTATAGAAATTTATCTGCAGTGGTGGCATTGTTGTCCTTGAGACGAGGGGCCGTGTCTTTGACCAGCTGTATCATGATATACCTTTTGATGACTCCAGAGGAAACCTACAGCCCAGAGCTTGATGAATACCGGGTCGATGTCTGTTGCATAGTTGTTCCTAAACTTTAAAGGTAACACTCTTGTATACTTGGCGTCGCTTAACTATAGTTGGTATTTCAGTGGTGAGTCAATTCTTGACCAGGTCGGCCAGTTACGCCGTATCCTGTGCTCTGGCCGATATTTACACGTTGACCTAGCGTCTGCGGACACCGGCTGTTAGTTAAACAGGCATGCTAGCTGTGTGGCAGGCCTGTGTGTGTACTATGACCTAGATTGAGTGTTCAACAGACATGGCAGAATGTATTGCGCGAGCCAGCTTAGTGGATCAGTCTGATTGAGGCAAACTGACAATGCATTCGATGCCCTATCTCAATAATGGAGTACCTGAGGGAATTAGGATTCTGATAGAAGAATTTCTCTTGAACAGAGCTTTAATTTGATTCCCTTAATGAATATGTTGGCATTAGTATGTTTCGATCATCATCATGTGGTGTGGTTGAAACTAGTACTTGTCAAGTACTCAGGTGACGAGTGAGAACCACATAAGTTTCTCATTACGGTGAAATCCAAATATGTAGGAGGCTATAAGCTAAGTTATTATCGCCATAGGCCTGTTGTTAATTAACTGGGCTTAGTCAGAGGGGAGAAAGATATCTTCACACCTACCAGGGATTGAACCGTGGGTCAGTATAGCGGTGGCGAAACACCCACTCATGTAACGCGTGGATATTTCATCAGTGTAATGGGACTATACAGTTCCTTCAATGAGAAAGGAATATTTGTCATGCGGGTCTATCTTTCTATTGTCTCTATACTTTCATCGGAACCGGATTGTATTGGATGTTTGAGTTGACACAATTCCTAGGCAGCCAAAGGAATTTATTCCGGTGATGAGTGTCTATATATTCATACACCCACACACAACAGAAATCCAGTTATCCGATGCAGAAGGGTGGAAAGGGACAAACACAAGAACACCACACTCTTCTGTTGCTTGTCTGGTCTTTAATTCAGTATTTCAGAATAGTTATTAATGTAGCTTGAGTATCTTCCATTAACATTGGAGGTGTAATGGAGTACTGACCTGAGGTATCCTGATAGGCTTATCTAATTTCCTGATGGGACAAAATGGTGATTAGGAAGGAGGATCCAGACCATAAAACTTGATGATCTCTGTAGGAGGTATTAAACTTTGCCATCCTTATGAATGGACCTGCCACTATATCTATTATCCATTAGATCTTAGATGACAGGGAATGTGTCATTCTATTTACTATTTACTAGGGATGAGACGCGTGGCTGAAAAGCTACTGACTTACGTTGAGATTACCAGGAGTCGTAACTTAACCCGTCGGTGAGACATGTGTGGAAAGTAAGACATAATACTATTGTGGTCTGAGCTGGAGGAACTGACCACAATTAAATGGAATGTTAGTGTGGTGGCATGTTGATGTAGTGTGTATTGTGCAAGGGTGTGATGGATGGGAACACCTGGCCTGTTCTTGCTTTACAGAAACCCCTTGGATGTTGCTGTGGGCAAGTGCCCTTTATTGTCACTGGTTGATGATCCTGTGGCTAAGTGCCTGTTTGCAGTGGCCTGTGTGCTGTTAACACTTTGTTGATCCCTGAGTGCCTGTTTGCTGTGGGCCTGTGTACAGTGACTTTCGTTTGTGCTAAAAGTCACGTGGCTAGTGGCTGTTGAACATTGATTGGTCAAGTTCCGAGGTTCCAGGAGGCATCATACAGGATCAGGTGAATGTGTCTTACCACCTAGTTCTACACACTGACATTCAATCCTGCACTGACATACCTATGTGGGATGATGAGAAGTTCAAGCAGACTACTCTCACCCAATTGACTGTTCATTGATGCATGCCTGTCTGTTGGTTTGTTCGTCTATGTGTTCAAGTCAGAATCTCCAATAAAGATTCTAGGTTTGCCTTTTTATAAGGTTGTTTTATTATAGTCAGTTAGGTGTCTTCTTGACTCCACTGTCGTCATATGGGTAGTGTCATCCGAGAACCGTCCTGGGGACGATCTAGTAAAAGGGAAGGCAGAAAGTAATTCGAACCCAAATAAATATATGGGCAACCACCGAGAACCAGGCCGGAGTTGTACACGTGACATATAAATGGTGGCTAGTGTGGGAACTAGATTATATCTAGTTCATTGAATATGGGGAATAGATACATTCTCCCTGTATGGGAATTAGAGCAATTCTAGTTCTATGAATAGGGGAAGATTATAGTTCTATGAGATTACAGTTCTAGAAGATTATAGTTCTGTGAGATTATCGTTCTGAGAGACTATATTTCTGTGAGATATGGTTCTATAGGTCTGTAATCCTGCTTGGATAGTATAGAACTATTGGATTAGTCTGTCCTGTCTGGATCAAGTCTCAGTTGAATTTTCTGTCTATACCTTTGAATGTCAGGGAAACGGCGACTAACTGCCCCTGTCGACTGATATTGACAAACACACACATTACAACTACTTAATCACATTATCAATCAATCAATCAATCAATCCATTTTTCTGTTGATTGATACGTTGTTTGCATATTGTGGTTACTTACTTCAGTTGCAGAAACAGCAGGAGAGATGGCGGATAAACGTCCCACTATCACAGAATTATGGGAGATGGGAAGCAAGATGGCTGAGTGGAGAGGAGTTGAAGAAATATGTCCTAGAAGTGGATGTTGAATATCGTCAAGCGGAAAGAGAGAGAGACGTCGGGCTGAGCTTGAGCAAGAGAATAAGAGACTCAAGCAAGAAGCTAAGAGACTTGAGCATGAAGCTCGGAAGACTGAACTCGAGCATGAGGCTAGGAAAGCTAAATATGAGCAGGAGAATAAGAAGATTGAACATGAGCTTAGGATGAAAGAGCTGGAGCTTAAGACGCAGCCAGTGAGTACAGAGGGTCTTCAGCGGGCCAGTCCTCGAATGCGGGCAACCTAGGATATGGTGTTACCCAATATAAGGCACTGATGTTCCCTCTGACGCCATATGATCCACTTCGGGAAAGGATTGATCAATTCATTTGTAAATTTGAAGCGATCGCTACCGCGATGGGACTAGGGAGAGAAAGATGGGCTCTTAAGATATCGCAAGCGCTCACCGGGGTGGCTTATGAGGTCTACTCTCAATTACCTCCCGGGCAAGAGAATGACTATGAAGTCTTAAAAAGAGCCCTGCTCCACAGATTTCAGATGAATGCGCAGAAATACCGGACTATGTTCCATTCTGCTACAAAGGCGAAAGGGGAGATGTACTCAGCATATGCAGAACGGCTTAAGTATTATCTCTCAAAATGGATGTCCCTAGCGGGTTTCCAAAAAGACTATGACAGTCTTGAGGAGATGATCATTGTAGAGCAAATGAAGTCTCATATGGATAAACAGCTCCAGGTTTTCTTGGGGAACAGGGAGCAGAGCGAATCGACGACATTGTTAGGTGGGCCGAACGCTACGAGATAGCCCATGGGGACTCCAGTAATCCCTCACACAAAGCACCTCAACAATCTAGTGTTCTCTCACACAAAACACTATCACAATCTGACAAAGTTAACGGTAAGCTTAATGGTAAGTATACCGATAAACAGCAAGCAGGAAAGCACAGCCGAAAACAAAAGGGGGGTTCCTTTAACCAGACTCCGGATAAATCCCCGGAGAATCCTAGTAAACGACGACCCGCAAAAACTGAGGGGTTGAAAAAGTTCTGCAAGGATCTCAGAGCTAGTTCTTGTCAGACTGAGGATTGTAGGAACAAAGCAACAGAAACCCAGTATGCAGCGTGCATGTCTGTAACTGGGATGACCACTCAGGAACGACGGATTCCTGAGGATAACCTACCGAAGGTGGTTGAGGTTATCGAGAGAAACCATCAGGAACGACAGTCTCCTGAGGATAACCGACCGAATGTGGTCGAGGTTATCGAGGTAAATGGACAACAGGTGGAGTGCCTGTACGATTCAGGACTCCAGGATGAGGGAATCATCTCTGCACACCTGGTAAGTCCAGAGAGTCTCACGGGGGAGACCATGGAATTGCAATTGGCCAGGAAAAGTTCCCAGGCTATGCGGGTACCAGTAGCCAAGGTAGACATAAAGTGTAAGTATGTCACCGGGACAATCAGAGCTGCGGTCTTAACTGATCCGTTTCCTCCCATGATCTTAGGGGCCAAACACGTGGTCCTGGGTGAACCTATTAGACCTGTGGTGGCAGGAGCCATACAATTCAGATCACAGGGGGGTATAGGTAGCAGCTGGCCAAGGTTTCCAACTCCGTCAATGGGGAGATGAGAGAGGCTCAACAACAAGATGCAACCATGCAGACTTGTTTTGATCAGATGGCTAAGGGTAGTGATCCTCTGAGGAGAGGACACCACTACAAGAAGAGCTATCGTGTGTCGTTCCCGGACGGAAAGGCACCAGAGAAGAGGATTCAGAGAGGTATTCTAGACGAGAGGACGACTCCGTCTTCCTTGGTAGGTATTGCCTCTGATATCTCGCTCAGACCTCTGAGGAGAAGACATCGTCGGTGGATCGACGGAGGTCCACCAAATCGATTGACTGAATCCCAGGTAGGACCCCTGCCCGATTCTAAGCTTTATTTTCCCAAGGATGAAAGGGGAAATGGTTCTGAAAAGCTAGTTGGCAGTGGAAAATACCGGAGGTCCTGTTAACTCAGGCGTGACCATAGTTGACAGTACGCATCCTTACGAGGGCGCTGGGGTATTGTCTAGGGACTATTGGTCAAGATTACACGCACCCTTACGAATTTATAGGGAGTTGCGTGGAAGGAAGAGAATTCCCGGCTGGGATATTCTAACCTGATTATGAGTTGGGGGTTGCCCGTGCTGAGACCACTTCGAGACAAAAGTTCGTTATACCTCACTTTTGTTTCGTGTGAGGGGCTATTGTCGCGAAACGCAAGTGCGTCTCAGACGGGACAACACAGTAGCGACTCTACTCCACCCCGTCTTGGCGGTGAGGCCATATTTTAAGGCGGTGAGAGGGGGATTTCCGAGTACAAGAGTTGGGACCGTCTTCTGTGTCCTTGAGATGTTGTGTATCGGGATTGTCATGAACTTCACGGGTCCCGAGAATCATAACTCAACTCCTTGAGTGTGTGTAGATCTTTTCTGTTGTAAATCGGACAGTCTGCTAAGACTCGGGGAATTCTGGGTTGCCTTCACTTTCGTGAGGTAATGCTCGGAAGTTTTCGGCAAAATCCGGTGAGTGTGTTCTTTCAGACCTGACACGAAGAAGCCATTCATTCGGTAGACATTCATAAAGAAAGGAGGCCGCTTCTGTAGCCAGCGGTATAACTGACATCAGAGCTGGAGAATGTTCCAGAGCTAATGGTGTTGTTGTAGTTATCCTTTCACGGCCGTGTCAGCCAACTGTAATCTTTGCAGCTCTTGTAGAGATTGATCTGCAGTGGTGGCATTGTTGTCCTTGAGACGAGGGGCAGTGTCTTTCACCAGCTGTATCATGATATACCTTTTGGGGACTCCAGAGGGAACCTACAGCCCAGAGCTTGATGAATACCGGGTCGATGTCTGTTGCATAGTTGTTCCTAAACTTTAAAGGTAACACTCTTGTATACTTGGCGTCGCTTAACTATAGTTGGTATTTCAGTGGTGAGTCAATTCTTGACCAGGTAGGCCAGGTGTGCAGTACCCTGTGCTCTGACCGATATTTACACGTTGACCTAGCGTCTGCGGACACCAGCTGTTAGTTAAACAGGCATGCTAACTGTGTAGTAAGGCCTGTGTGTGTACTATGACCTAGATTGAGTGTTCAACAGACATGGCAGAATGTATTTTGCTGAGCCAGCTAGTGGATCAGTCTGGTTGAAGCAAATTAACTAATGCATTCGATGCCCTATCTCAATAATGGAGTACCTGAGGGAATTAGGATTCTGACAGAAGAATTTCTCTTGAACAGAGCTTTAATTTGATTCCCTTAATGAATATGTTGACATTAGTATGTTTCGATCATCATCATGTGGCGTGGTTGAAACTAGTACTTGTCAAGTACTCAGGTGATGAGTGAGAACCACATACGTTTCTCATTACGATTATACCCAAATATGTAGGAGGCTATAAGCTAAGTTATTATCGCCCATAGGACCTGTTGTTATTTAACTGGGCTTAGTCAGAGGAGGGAAAGATATCTTCACATCTACCAGGGATTGAACCGTGGGCCAGTATAGCGGTGGCGAAACACCCACTCATGTAACGCGTGGATATTTCATCAGTGTAATGGAACTATACAGTTCCTTCAATGAGAAAGGAATATTTGTCATGCGGGTCTATCTTTCTATTGTCTCTATACTTTCATCGGAACCGGATTGTATTGGATGTTTGAGTTGACACAATTCCTAGGCAGCCAAAGAAATGTATTCAGGTGATGAGTGTCTATATATTCATACATCCACGAACAACAGAAATCCAGTTATCCGATGCAGAAGGGTGGAAAGGGACAAACACAAGAACACCAAACTCTTCTGTTGCTTGTCTGGTCTTTAATTCAGTATTTCAGGTTAGTTATCAATGTAGCTTAAGTATCTTCCATTAACTTTGGAGGTGTAATGGAGTACTGACCTGAGGTATCCTGATAGGCTTATCTACTTTTCTGATGGGACAAAATGGTGATTAGGAAGGAGGATCCAGACCATAACACTTGATGATCTCTGTAGGAGGTATTGAACTTTGCCATCCTTATGAATGGACCTGCCACTATATCTATTATCCATTAGATCTTAGATGGCAGGGAATGTGCCATTCTATTTACTATTTACTAGGGATGAGACGCGTGGCTGAAAAGCTACTGACTTACGTTGAGATTACCAGGAGTCGTAACTTAACTCGTCGGTGAGACATGTGTGGAAAGTCAGACATAATATTATTGTGGTCTGAGCTGGAGGAACTGACCACAGTTAAATGGAATGTTAGTGTGGTGGCATGTTGATGTAGTGTGTATTGTGCAAAGGTGTGATGGATGGGTACACCTGGCCTGTTCTTGCTTTACAGAAACCCCTTGGATGTTGCTGTGGGCAAGTGCCCTTTGTTGTCACTGGTTGATGTTCCTGTGGCTAAGTGCCTGTTTGCAGTGGCCTGTGTGCTGTTAACACTTTGTTAATCCCTGAGTGCCTGTTTGCTGTGGACCTGTGTACAGTGACTTTCGTTTGTGCTAAAAGTCACGTGGCTAGTGGCTGTTGTACATTCATTGGTCAAGTTCCGAGGCTCCAGGAAGCATCATACAGGGTCAGGTGAATATGTCTTACCACCTAGTTCTACACACTGACATTCAATCCTGCACTGACATACCTATGTGGGATGATGAGAAGTTCAAGCAGACTACTCTCACCCAATTGACTGTTCATTGATGTATGTCTGTCTGTTGGTTTGTTAGTCTATGTGTTCAAGTCAGAATCTCCAATAAAGATTCTAGATTTGCCTTTTTATAAGGTTGTTCTATTATAGTCAGTTAGGTGTCTTCTTGTGTCCACTGTCGTCATATGGGTAGTGTCATCCGTGAACCGTCCTGGGGACGATCTAGTAAAAGGGAAGGCAGAAAGTAATTCGAACCCAAATAAATATATGGGCAACCACTGAGAACCAAGCCGGTGTTGCACACGTGACAATGATGATGATAATGATGATGATGATGATGATGATGATGATGATGATAATGATGATGATGATGATGATGATGATGATGATGATGATGATGATGATGATGATGATGATGATGATGATGATGATGATGACGACGACGATGATGATGATGATGATGATGATGATGATGATGATGATGATGATGGTATGGTCGGGAGGGCATTTCTCTCGCTTATCGCCGTTTCCTTCCCGGACAATTCCCATGAGAGGTTGAACATGATCCACGACCTACTTCATGCAGCTGGGTAGACCCCAGAGTTGTAACAGTCAGAGAACAGAATGTATCCATGACTGGGGATTGAATTCGAACCAGTGGCTCTGTAGGCAATCACGCTGGCCACACGCACTCTTCGAATCTTGCGGGGTCACGCGTCAGCAAAAGGGAAACAAGGTAGCTTTTGTTGTTTGTTTCTTGTTTTTTTCGCATATCCTTTACAGGATATCGCTGTCAACATCAGCATCTTTCACCTGATTGTTGATTTCTTGGCAATATTACGCTCAGTAGTTTTCCATTGATTTCTGAGTGACCATCTCACATACCTCGTAAGTTATCGACGCGGAGAGAACCACTATCGATTCTCACGCAACGTCACGTTACTCACGAGAGTAAACGGGATTACGGAGAAAGTCTTGTAACCCCTAGACCAGAAAGACCGGCAAGATAGCTTTTACTATAACCCAATTACACAAGATATATTTTATATTTCTAATGAGGTGAATACACTAATAATATTTAGGCTGCAATACTAAATACACGGTCAGTGCTATTGTTTAAACGTGGAGTATGTTAATAGACATCCGAACAATATTCCAGATTATGCATTTAGTATTTAGCCAAAGTATTATTCGTTTATTCACTTCATGTGATATAAAGGATGCAGTTTTAATTTATGTGGGGCTTTTGAAAATATTGCCTTTCCACGTTACCTTTTATGCTGCATTGAGTTGAGTTGAGTTTAACTAAGAACATACATAACTGCACTTAGGACATTCCCAAATGCGCTCCGTCCCCTCGTTCAACATCCAGCGAAGAGTTACACTACAATCGTTCCCACCGCTAACTAATTGAAAGTTCTCCTGGTCTTCCCTCTCAGTTTTGAGATTCTATCATTGCATGAACTCCACAGAGGGTGAATACAAAATCTAGTATGGCAATCTTTTGAAGAACCACAGTCATTAAAAATATACCCTATATAACTCTACAGTATGCTCCTGACATAATACAGAGAAATATGCCAGAAAAGAAATTGTGGTTTCTGTATTTAAATTACAGTATATCTTCTGCTTGCCGGTCTCCCTGGCCCAGGAGTTAGCGACTTTCTATTTAATCCCATTTACTCTCGTGAGTAACGTGGCGTGCGCGAGAATCGGTGGCGGTTCTCGTCGCGTCGGTAACTTACGGGGCAAGTGAGCCGGCCGCTAAAAAAGACATGGCAAACTACTGAGCGTAATCTTACCGAGAAATCAACAAGCTGAACGATGCTGATGTTGACAGCGATGTCCTGTAAATGATACGCGAACAAAACCAAAAAAAATATCTTCTGCTTACGGTAACATTTACAATACACGACAGCACAATTGGACAAATTTGTTAGTTGGCTGGTTGGTTACTTGATTGAGCTGGTTTGAGTCAACAAACGACACTCCATCGGTCAGGATATTCCCACACGCGCTCTATCCACATCTTCTGTCTGGTCTCCCTACGGTTTACTTAGTGTCGGCCAGATCCCCTAGCCACAGAGTGGTTGGTTAGTCGGTTGGTTGTTTTATTTGTTTGTTATACAGTCAAACGGTTCTATCACAACTTTATCAACGAACAAGAACAACAAAACAATAAATCGCAGATAAAACAATAAATCACAGATACAACAATAAATCACAAATTAAACAATTAATCACATATACAATAATCAATTGCATATAAAACAATAAATAATAGATAAAACAATAAATCACAGATAAAACAATAAACAGCAGATTAAACAATAAAACTGTCAACTGTCATTTACTGCCAATATACTACCTTGCGGTGTATGGCAGAGGGGTCTTTGAGCCTAAGAAATTAAGGCCGCCTGGCTAGTGCAGTCGCCGCTAACTGTGCAGGTTAGGATTTTCTTTTTGTACCCGACAGAAGAAAAAAAACCACACCTTACCGAGGGATCGAACCCGCAGTAACAGGCAGTAATAGTACTAATATGCTTAATGAAAGGCAATAAATGAGATTGAGAAACAGACAGAGGTATATCACTCTTGAGGCAAAATGTACGCAAAACTATTGTAACAAAGAACTAGACCAGTGGTTCTCAACCAATGGGGAATTCCCCCCATGGGGGAAGTTTTAGATTTCCAGGGGGGAAGGGGGGGGGGGGTGTAATAAAGTTGGCAGACTCAAAATGGCTTCAGACATAGTATACTGACTTTTATTTTTATATTGAGCGTTTTGTTTGATGAAGCATAATTTATGACATTCTGGTGCGTGTATTAAGTGAAAAATTCGTTGACATTTTACTACACCATATACTTAATTTATGCATGTAAAGGTTATGTCCAAATATGGAAGAAAATAAGGATTTTCAGTATTATAGGCACATTATTTTGAATGTACTTTTTGAGGCTGACAATGTTGGGAGGGGGGGGGGGGTTCTTCTTATTTCATTCGCTAGAAAGGGGGGAATGTCATTCTCAGATATTGTGAAAGGGTGCATGGGCCAACAAAGATTGAGAACCACTGAGATAGACCATAGTCGTACAACAGTTAAACAAAATAGAATTTTGTTTCATGAAAGGTACAAGTTGCACTATTCACACCAAGAAAAGTGTGTGAAAATACAACTGAATACAGTGACCAGCAGAATAGTGTGTTCGTAGACCAGGAAAAGGCCTTCGACAGATTAGATCAGTGTTTCCCAACGTGGGGCCCACACCCCACAGGGGGGCTATTCGACTGTTAAGGGGGGCAATTCGAATATGGAAGAAATCGGCTGAATATAACAAAACGGGGAGACTTGACACTGAAGTTAACTAAATTGGAACCTGACATAAGATCTCTTTGCAGCAAGCATCAAGCGCAAGGATCTCACTAAATTTAAATAATAAATAATTACTAATAATTAAAATAATATAGAAAAATCTTTCATTAAAATTATTTTGTACTTGAGTTTCAGTTCTCCATTATATGTTTTGAAAATTTACTTACTGTGTTTGCTCAATAATTACGTAGTGATTTCTTCCTAAAACCTATCATTCAAGTTTCTTTAGTGAACATTTCAATTTTTGAATATTAAAAATAATGTATATGTTGAGGGGGGCGTGGGGCAGGGGAGGGGGGGGGGGGCAATATGAATTTTAGAAAGGCTTAAGTGGGGCATGGCACAAAAAAGGTTGGGAAACACTGGATTAGATGGAACTATTCTCAAAGACTACGCAATACAAGGACAATTACTAGAAAACATAAAAGCCATATCAGGTATATCAGATATGTTAACAGTCAATACAAGAGTGTGACAAGGGTGTGTTCTATCCCCACTTCTGTTTAACATCTACATATGCAGAATAAACACAACAGCAAGCTTTGGGGTAATCGATCAAGAATATTTCGAATTCTTTACTGTAGACGAAATAGCAGATTCCCCAGCAATAAATGGGCTATTATTTTCAGACGATCAGTGCCTGTTTCATAGTGACAAGGGAAGACTGCAAAATCATATACATAACCTGAGCTAAACATGCACCAGATACAAGATGGATATAAATACAAGCAAAACTGAAGTAATGCAGATTAACAGATCTCCTGGTCCACTAAATGTAATGATAAATAGGACATCTCTGAAACATGCTAAAGAATGTAAATATATACGATGTAGAATTAGAGAAGATATAATAGACAGATAAATGGAAATCAGATATCAAAACGCTAGTGCGCTTTTATATCAAACATCTCCCATACCGAAATATCCAAATATATCGATGTCCTCAAAAAGACAGATAATACATGAATTGTTCATACCAATCCTATCTACCAATGCCAAACTTGGACATTATCCACATCATATTTACGCAAAATCAACGACTGCGAGACGAGATACCTGAGAAGAGCTTCCACTCAACTAATCGAGAATGAGTAAGACATTATATTATCATACAGACAGCGGGATGAGCACATTTGCGCAACGTACATTGAAAGATAGAAGATCAAATCGTTCTGACATCTCGTTAGAATGTAAAACCATCAAATATAGTCACTGACACTACATTAAAGAAGATCTGATGTGAGAGCATGAGGACGCTGGTGAAGAAAATGGATTGACGATATCAAAGACATTGTATAGTCACATAGAATGACACTATCCAGTGCCACCCTCGGGCGCTGGAACGTAAACTATTCCTCCCATTTGACGGCAAATTTGATAGATAATTATGATGATAACGATTTTTAAGGACCCGGGGTAGGCTTTACTAGCTCATGTTTAATTTATCCGATATATATCCACAACATACTAGGAACTGTTCTGTAACACTTAAGTTCACAAGCCCTGATTTTCTTCTTTATTCAAATTAATATTTGACTGCCATATTGTGTTTCCTAAGACGCGTAATGTCATAGTTTCAACATCTACATGGCTATGGACTACGTCATTGGGCTTTAGCAATTTTTCTAGATGCCAGGGTAAATGAATACACTGGTCTGCGGTACTCTCGTTAACATCACAGATCACCCCATACAGGTGTTCACTTACCCCAAGTGGATACTCGACATTACCAATGTTGTTATACTGTAACACACTCTTTATGCTTGGGTGTGATGTGTCGATCAGGCCTAATAAACTGGGTAGCATGTCTTTTACATTTCTATCGGAACAGTCATCAAGGTAAGCGAGACAGAGAACTGGTCACCTACATCTCGTTATGCCACTGGCCTATAATAACAGGTAGGGGTAGGAGTAAATGCTACTGTGTAAGGATGGAGAGTCTGGCGTTTGATATCAGGATTTCCAGAATGAGAATGGAGGTGAAGACAGTGAATGTGGCGTTCTGATGGCGGGATTGTTTTACAAAACGACTTGTTGGTGTTAGTGATAGACATGTAAAGCATGCTGGGTACAATCAAAAGTGGCATGTTCCGAGTGGAGAGGACGAAGCACTTGAGAGAATGTTTCGAGTGCCAGGATGTAGATTATTAATTATTTCATAGTTCATGTTTTCAGGAATGTGCTGCAAGGAGATATCTTGGAAGATCTCCCACAACCAACCCATGCCAGTCGTGTCATGTTTTGTATTGACAAAGTTGTTCGGTATTCCTTGTCTTTAAGCTTGCTCATGGCTGGGTGGATATTGCAGCAAGTGATGTCAACGTGAAGGGATGGCCTGCCTTACTGCCATAGGCGAAAAATGGTCGTTGTTACGTCCATGGCAGATACGTGGATAATTGTCTACTTGATGATATGTTGACATCAACGATACTTGGGTGAAACCCTTGGTCTTCTACCTCATGGACGAGGTCGCATCCCAGTTGAGACTGGTGGGCGCACAGAGCGTTCGTTCTGCCAGCTACACATCTTGCCCGATATTGACACCACGCTACAAGTAACTGGGGCGGTTTCGTTTTGGTGCATGTATTATATCTTTCTGACAGTGCGTTTGCACTTCTGTACCAATACATTTTTGCACAGCAATGCTGTGATCTTCTCGCTGTTGCTGTTTCCCTCATTCTCTTAAGTTCTGTTGAAACACTTCCACTCTGCACAATCTGTAACAACTCACGATTTAAACACAACTCAACATGTCTTGATAACATCACACAGGTGCGATTTTACGCTCTATATTGTTTGCAAATGTTACACGTTTTACATTGAACATTACGCTACACATTTAGCAGTCTTATTCAATATTTAGAGACTACAATTATTAAACACTCTAACTACTAACGTAGCGGCTTATTTTGTGGCCATAGCAACTTGTAACGAAAACTAAGGCCTAAACTTGATTGTGGCTCCAGCCCAACTGATAGAAGGTGACGTCCTTTCACGGAGCACCCGTAGCGTGGAAGCGATGGTCACGTGTTTGTGACCATCGCTCGTGGCGAGTCACTTTGTACGTTCTCCTCGCATAGATCACACTTTATCCATCCCATGCCATGATCTGTTGTTTTTCTACAAACTGGATCATGACACTTACACCAACCCTCCTTCATCGCCTCTTACGACATACATGGTAGTTTACAATATTACTCTTGCCATGTACCGATATGAGGCAGACAGCGGTAAACTGGTGTACTAAGAGTAAGTTTACCGTAGAAGAGGAATTGTCATAGTGAGAGCAGTTCACGCGATCACTATGAACTAACACGCATGAATAAGTCAAGGAAAATCAGTGCGGAACTCATGATGATGCTGGATAACTAAGGGAAACTATTCACAGAAATTGCGTATCACGTGACGATAGTTGGGTATTCCTAGGGAAAGGAGACAGCTGGACGCAATCAGTCAGGCCAGAGTCTCGATTGAAGAAGGACGTGAAACTGAGTTGAAGCCAAGCAAGATCATTTGGCATTACTCCGGTATTGTAATGATGCTTCAGTCAGAAGTGAAAGTGTTTCATACAGTTGTGCGGCTGATTGAATAGCCATGCAAAGCCTGTTTACAGTGCGCCGAGTTGAAGGCGTTTCAGCAATGCCCCACGCCAGACGTCAAGGGCAGATGACAGTAAGTGTGACCTTAGCTTAGTCAGCGATTGTGTTAGAACTGGGCAAAGGAGACGAGTGTCTCGCATCAACGTTACGAAATTGAGTATGCACGTTTATATTCTTATCACATGCCATCCCGCACCATTCGGGAGGTTTTGACGTATTATAATCTGAAGTTAGTTTGCTGCGATAATCGTCAACAATTAATATTGGAGAATGCAAGGACATCAGGTTGTTCAGTGTTTATATGCTATGAATGTTCCTGCTATAAGTCTGTCATTGTGGCTGAACAAACGAGCCAGTTATCAGCATCATGGCAGAAGTGGGGAGCTCTAGTTATCAAAAGCAAGAACATACGAATGCAAGGTCATCATCAGATCAAATACAGCAACAACCAGTTACATGATAAACAAGGTCACCTTGGGCGCCATTTGCAATTTTCAAATTAACTCATCAATAATCATTTGCAATTGTCAAATTAATTCATCAACAACCATTGGCATGATGAACATTTGCGCCACGGCACTGAATTCATCAATATTAATGAAACTGCAACTATTCGACAATGTTTACCCTGGCCGTGACCACGTTTTAGGTGTGAACTTCAAGTTGTACTATTTACAGGCAGTCACTGATCATATTAACTCATTGTGGACGAGTCTATGCATAGAAATTGTTAACTGCCTAAAGACAGTCAATAGCTGCAAGAAATAGCAGCCAGAAAATAGTGTCCACAAATACGAAGACGGCACATCATCAAGTAGCCAAATTACGGAGACATAACCCCATCACAGTCAGAAGTCACCACATGAACAGTAATATATCAAAACGGCGACGATGTCCTAACTTTGACTGTTAATTCTACATTATTGGCATATAGTAGTATGCAAGGCGGTTATCCAGACGATTTTATGGAGCACCCAAAATATGAACAATATACCTGAAAAGTCCCTAAGTTGATGGTAAAAAACAGTATTATGGTCACATAAGTAGTATACCAAGCTGTCTTCCACTCAAGCTGAGGATCCGAATTTTTTCCAAGAAGGTTGTCATAATTTCAAGTTTTGGCCTACAATCAACACTCAACGACCTATACAGCCTAGAGAAAGATACCGGACTATTGAAGGGCCTCAACACAACACCCAACAGTGAATCAGTAGTGTACCAAGTTTTTATCTACTCAAGTTTGAGCATCCGAAATATTCCTAGAAAGTTGTCTGAATTTCAAAACCTTGGTCTACAATCAGAACCCAACTACCTGGACAACTGGAGAAAGACACCGGACCATTGGAGGGCCTCAACACAGCAGCACAAAAATGATTCAGGCGAGTTAAATTGTCTGACTGTGTTTGTTTAATTTTGTGCAGTTGTTTAGAGTTAATATTCGGATACTTTCTCCATAGATTTTGTCGCTGTCGTCATTGTAGTTTCTAGGCTAATAACAGCCAGACTAATTGTTATAAGCTATTGAGCAATTGGACAGCTCAATAGTACATATCGGCGTTGTGGAACAATATCTACTCGTTGTAATCATAGGTTGTCCATCTTCCTTCCCCATGTAAACAAAAATGTCGTAGGCGTCATAGTTAGATTATATATTTTATAGGAGTAATCATTTGTCTTGTCTTGTGTAATATTGTGAACATTGTGACAACGGTATACCTCCACTCGAATAACATCTTTAGACAAAGAAGACTTCTTGTCCTGAACATCACTTGAGAATATCACAAAAACAACTTCTGGATATTCATTCCATCATTCATTATATACACAGAAACAACATAGGGTGTATACTATTGACACATTGCGTTACTGATATTCTGGTTAATTGAATTAGAAACACCAGAAGTAAACATGTCTTGACTACAAGACTTCATAGCTATGGGAGAGAAATGTGGCATGTCAGGGCCTGATCTAGCAGCATGGGCCAAACAGGAATTAAGCGCATTTCAAGCACAACAACGTGAAGATAGAGCAGCAGCAAAAGAAGTGAGAGAGGCACAAGCAGCTCTAGATAAAGAAAAGAGAGATGCACAAGCAACTCTAGAGAAGGAAAACAGAGAAACAATAGAGAGACAAAAAGATAAAGAACTGGAGGTAGAAAAAGAGAAACTAACCTTAGAAAAAGAGAGACTTGCCTTTGATAAAGACAAACTGGCAACCGAGATATTAATTAAGGATAAAGAGATTGAAGGCAACGTGAAGGTAAAGACTCTTGAGAAAGACAAAGAGTCATAGATGGCCCAAGCAAACATAACAGCAAAATCTTTGGACCCATTAAACGGTACACTGGGCTCATCAGAAACTTTACACAAGGCGATTCGATATCAGCCTGGGTAACCAACTTCGAAGTGCTAATGAACCATTATAAGGTCCCATCTGAAGACTGGGCCATACTCTTCCACAGGCATTTGGCCCTCGAGCCCTTGAAGGTCTTAGAGGTCATACCTGAGAACCTCTGCACCGACTATACATATGTTAGGAATCGGGTCTTAGCACATTTTGCGCTCGATCAAGCGGGGTTAAGAATACAATTTAAAACATTATTACCGAAGGCAAACCACACCTTCCTAGACTACGTGGCAGAAACAACATCACTCTTTGACAAATGGCTCAAGTCAGCCGATATAGGCTCAGACTTTAATAAGCTACGCGACCTCATGGTGAGGGACAAGTTGATTTCCTCTGTACCTAGAAGCGATGTCGACATTCCTGGTCGAGAACAAGTGTACGACTGTGCCAGAAATGGAGATCCAAAGGCGAGGCATTTTATAATGCCCATAGGGATATTTTCGCAGAAGGGGCGCAGCCTGATTAGCCTATAAGGGCGGCTGCCAGGTTGTCCAACCAAAGGTATAATGGCAAGACCATACAAGATTTCAACAATATGGTCCACAATATCGAGGAAGAGGACCATACTACAACGAATGAGAACACACAAAGAGAGCCATAGATAGTCAGAAAAGGTTACCTGATGCAATGTCCTCATTGCAAGCTACAACACGGTTCCCTTGAAATGTGTGACAACAACCCTGACTATGACACTTATCTTAAGAACTTGACATCACAAAAAGTCAGCAAATACACTACATACAAGAACCATGTTAAACTGTTATGTCTGCAATAGTTTTGGACATGTGAGTAAAGACTGTAGGATTAGAAAACTTGGAAAGAAGCCAACGCAGCATTATTGTTCACCAGTAGTTCACCGGATGAATATGAAGAAACAAACGCATTTAACATAGAGACTGATACAAACGACAATTATGGGGAGACCAGTAACAAGACTTACATACATGAAGCTAACTCGACGTACACAAGGGACGGAAACCTAGATGTACGACTAGCACTAGTAAACGGACTACCAGTTACAATGATAAGAGACACAGGGACTTCAATTATTGGGGTGCACCAGAACTTTGTGAATGACGAAGATTATACAAACGAGAAAGTAACATGTAGGACTTTTGGTGGATCATTAGAACAATATAATGTGGCATGGGCTGACATCAACTGCCCGTATTACCAGGGACGGGTGACAGTTGCAGTGTTACCACACCCAACAACTGACTTAATAGAAGGGAACATCCCAAACATAAAAGAGTGCACAAGCCAAGACATAGAGAAATGGGAAAAAGAATTCATTGATTTACAACAAGCGAATTGTGCAGAAATAGTTTTCCCAACAGAAGACAAAAAGATCAAAATATCAAATGACGACTTAAACACAGTAACAGACCAATATAAGACGGGTCAGCATGGATTAACGAAAAAAAGCAAGTTAAGGACACAAAAACAACTCAGAAATGCATAGCAATTAATGACAATGACAATACTGATACGGATAACTTACCGAGATGGTTAACATATACCAATATTGACTGGGATTCACTACCCCTCAAAGACAATTTAAGTACCGAAGAACAAGAGAAAGTAACTTTTGCAATTGAAACGTTTAGTCACCTGAATCCATTATTTAGTAAAAGCACAATAATAGTGAAACAATTCTTTGCACCATATTTAAATGATGAAACTGACAACGGTAATAATACAACATCAGAAAATATTCCAAGTGCAGTTGCATGTTCCGTAGCAAAAATTTTTCCCCACTCATATCACATATCTACTTCATCTTCTGATTAAGAAGAAAAATTACCCCAGTCAGTGAAGTCAAAAAAGAAGGTAAAGCCCCGACAAAGTGATGAGGTCAACTATACGGAAGCAGGCTGGCAAAAAAAGACCCCACCAAAAATACCTAATGTACGCTATACCAAAACTGACACATCAAGGAAAACTTGGAAAGACTCAGGTGTATCTAAAGCAGATATAAAGAAACGAATACAAAATATTAAAATAACAAACTGGGAACGATATTGGAAAAGCATAGGCTTGACAGAAGACGAAATAAAAGACAAAAGACAGCAAATAAATGAACAGGGAACCAAAGGACCAGGGAAAAAGAAATCTCGTTAACGACTAAAGGTAGACTGAACTGCTAACAAAGAAATTTGCAACCCCATACTACAATAGCAGTTCAACATAATGAACATATTTATTTTATTTTAAAACTGTGATATTAATTAAGGTAATTTTGACTTATACGCATGAACATCTGTCTATAAATACCTTATTATTTTACTTGGTTCTGTCTGATATACATCAAACTAACTTCACTATAAGACACACATAATAGACAGTAAATTCACAATTGAAGGATATAACATAACTCAAGTCAGCAGAGAAAACAACTCTTTAATAATCATCCAACCTTCAATCTACTTAACATCTCAAACTATGTCTCTTTACTGACTAATACAAATCCATATGTGGATACATACATTACTATCTGCTACATACTCAATAAGAACAATAACTTTTTAACTTTCTTATAACTAAACTGTACTATGCGGTAGTTAAACAATCTAAAACGGTTGTATCCAGAGTACATAAAGGGTAACATGGAGATACAGTTATCCGAGTATTAGTTAAAGCTCTGAACTGCCGTATAGAATGAGTACAGATCTCAGCAGTCAATTTGACATTTTAGGTTAATTAACTTAAATTGATTGAGATATGTACATATTTTTTCCACTTTATAAATTACCAGAATTGACAGAAGAAGAATGCGAGTTTAGTTGGACCGTGTAAGCACCACAATTTATCCAAAGTGGAATCTGGAAAAGGTGAAATTCTCTGTCTACAATCCAAGGGCACCGAACCAGCATGAGTGAACTATCAAAAAGACCAGCCCATGGTAAATAAGTATGACCAACCACACCTACTGAAAATTAATTGAGTAGTATTATTGTTATTTAGTAGTAATGTTACGTCATAAATCATATTGATTTCATATTCCATCTATCATGATCAAACTATCATATCATGAAACAGAAACACATTACTCATCTACCATCCGTACATCATAGAACGAGTGGTAACAAAATATACAGGTATAATAACCAGTATCCAGCTACCGATTGAGAGAAACCTGTGGTATGGAAAAAATAACACCACAAGCGTAAATGTTGAGAGTATTACAACATATGACAACAATATCAACCACAAATGTAAAGGTTGAGTATATTACAACATAGGATAACAACATCAACCATAAGTACAACGAGGAAATTGAGGTCATGATACTGGTGAAAACATAGCATCATATATATATCACAATGATGCTGGATCAATCTACTTTAAATTTTTGTCCTTGGTATCTTCACTTCTCAAGATATCATTGTATATTTCACCGATAAACGTAGCATGTAATATTCACTGGTAAAGATATCATCACATATATTACAATGATGTTAGAGTGATGATAAAAATATCTCTTTGTACCATTGGATAGGATAAGTTTTCATACACATGATCGTTTACATGAAATTTTTTCTACATGTGCAGATTATGTGTCGCTAACAGAAGACTTAATAGTGGATCTTTTGCAGTAATAGTGAAAGGCAACAGTAAAAGCACTGAAGACTAATGCAAGGGACACAAATCAGAGGTGATAACAAGGGTGGCAATGAAACCAACACGAACCAACAACGGTCAAGAAACAGATTGCAACGAATGACATGAGTGTATGGTGGTATCTAATTTTAATGGTAATGCTATAACATACAAGCATATATAGCACATTGATAATTTACATCAATGTCATATTTTTTAAATTTTCCTTTCAATTTATAATATGGCATGAGTATCTCAAATATATCAATGAGATTTAGTGCTAATAATTTTATTTTCCAATTGACATATTCCATGGTAAAAATGTTTAGGCATAGAAATGTACATACATATTTTTTAAATGTCATATCGCTATTGGTCAACACTAAACAGGTTTAGAACATCAACAGAAGGCCAGGAGATGGTATTTCAGTGAAATGAATGAACATTTGAGACAGAGAGAAACATTTCACAAGAAACAATAAGCGTTGTCAAGGCAATGAAGAACAAGATAAAATGAGCAACAGAAGGTGCAGTAACATCAACCAGCAATGGTGATAGACTATCAAAGTATTATAAACTTTGACAGACACGAATGTGTTCATAAATGAGTCTACAGCATACATCCATATGAGCAATAGACTGAATATGCGGTTACAAGATAAAAAGATAACACCTTTTACGAAGAAGAAGTAATCACCCTAGACAGACGAAATAGTACAAGTAAACCGCAAATAAACAACTGCGTAGGCAACAACTCCACTGGTGAACATAGGAGGTAAACTAAGTCAAACGGTAACCCCAAATGACAAATGAGAACCACAGCGGTATAGAGGTCATAGATATATTTGTCATATTCCACAATACCAAACACAAATAATAATACAGAGGGTCATGGTACCTATTAACCACGCACGTTCCCTTATTCGGGCGTAATGGCCTTGGTAGGATTGGGGATACTTGCCTATATGGCAAATGAGGAACTACTATGGGGAGGCCACGGGACCTTATGAAGCTCATAGTATGTTAGCCCAGGCCCCCCCCCCATAGGCTGGGCTACACGACGTCTGCGGAGGAATCAGATAGAAGGGCGTGTCTGACTATATTTTTATTCCATTGATTTTGTGGAATGGTTAATGGAATGACATACCATCTTATTATCAGAGAAAATAGGTATGTTGAAATACATAAATATAGAATATATTTATGAAATGACTAAGAATAACTGTGAATATCGCCACATGTCAGAAGTGTAAAAAACCGAATAGACTGTGAAAATGGCTACACCATTTTCAAAAACAGGGGGGGGGGGCATACTGCCATGTACCGATATGAGGCAGACAGCGGTAAACTGGTGTACTAAGAGTAGGTTTACCGTAGAAGAGGAATTGTCATAGTGAGAGCAGTTCATGCGATCACTATGAACTAACACGCACAAATAAGTCAAGGAAAGTCAGTGCGGAACTCATGATGATGCTGAATGGCAAAGGGAAACTACTCAAAGAAGTTGCGTATCACGTGACAAGAGTTGGGTAGTCCACGGGAAAGCGAGACAGCTGGACGCAGTTAGTCAGGCCAGGGTCTCGCTTGAAGAAGGATGTGAAACTGAGTTGCAGCCAAGCAAGATTAGTCGGCATTGCTCCAGTATTGTAATGAGGTTTCATTGAGAAGCGAAAGTGTCTCATACAGTTGTGCGGCTGATCGAATAGACATTCAAAGCCTGTTTACAATGCGCCGAGTTGACGGCGTTTCAACAATGCCCACGCCCGACGTCAAGGGCAGAGGACCGTAAGTGACCTTAGCGTAGTCATCGATTGTGTTAGAACTGTGCAAAGGAGACGAGTGTCTCGCATCTAAGGTATGATCATTGATTATGTACTTTATACTTATCACATACCATCCCGCACCATTCGGGAATGTTTGAAGTTATTTGCTGTGATAATCGTCAACAATAAATATTGAAGAATGTCAAGGACATCAGGTTGTTCAGTGTTTACCTGCTATGAATGTTCCTGCTAAAGTCTATCATTGAGGCTGAACAAACGAGCCAATAATCAGCTCCTTGGCAACTCTTCCTGGCTTTCTTCAGGGGTCTAAATATCATGGGCGAAACTGATTTAGTCAATAACTAAAGGACCCTCTTACACTGCTTAAAGTGTATTGGGTATATGGTGCTAGACCCTTATTTTACAGAAACATGGCCACTTTGTGGTTGATCTAGTGAGTGACACTCAGGTGATTTTTACCTTCTGAATGCATTGCTTGGCATCCATTTTATGCTGGCTTGACCTGGCAATTGTTTTAACTTAGTTGCATGTCCTTCACAGTAGTATCAGTCAACCCCAGCATTTTGCCTGTTCGTGATTCCTGGGCAAGTTTGAGTGAATTCACAAATCCGCTTCGAAGAGAACTCGAACCCAAGACCACTGGGCCCTGGGGTAGGCTGTTGTGGCCCTGGGAACTGTATTATCTGATTAAAAATGATCCTTCCGGCCCTCTCAGGGAAGCACAGAATATTAACACTGCAAGCGCTAGCCACGTTGGTGGAGACTGAGCTGGTAGTGTCATGAGCACGGTCGGACGTACGGTTGATGCCTGGACTCTCGTCGATTGTCAAAGTGAGGGAAAGACTGACCAACTATTCCTCATTATCTCCAAAGACTACACTTAGTGATGGCGTTATCATATCACCGACCCATAGCAGGAAAATGCTTTGACACACACAAAATCTACCTCGCGACTAATGCGACCAAGAAGGATTCTGCCACAGTGGTAACGGGACCATTACAGGAAGCACATAATAGTACCACACTGTCGTCTGCCATACAGGTCGCATGAGGTGAAGAAGAGGGGTTTGGCATGTCACTGACATGGGAAAACTTTAGCTTCAAAGTCAAATAAATCAAATTCCAAAGATGAAGAAAATAGTATAACCAAGCCAAGGTTCGGATAGGAAGGTCTTCTAGAAGAGACATATCGCGATCAGGTAGTAATCGCGATTCGTCCGGATTACAGATAATCTTCCTTACGTTTAGGGAAATTTCCAGAATTAACACCTAGAGAAAACATGAGAATAGAATGACTATAAAGGCCTTTCTGTTGAATCAACAGGGCAGATGACACAGAGGAGGACATGAAAACACGTAGAGAAGCAAAACAGAAATAGACACGTAACATAGGGAGGACATGGACAGAGATGCCTGGGACATCTAACGATTCTAAGGACAGGATGGCTTCGAGTTGGTTAGATAAGGGTCTATGTCCCAATGGGGAAAAGGGGACAAGAAGAAGAAGAATTATCCTTAAGCTATCAAAATCACATAGGGATACACCTTGTAAGGAATTACCTGTCTCTGTGTGGATGCAACGTACAAGGAATCATCTGTCTCTGTGTAGATACACAGAGCAAGGAATGATCCGTCTCTGTGTAGATAGGAGCGGCTGGTCGAGGGGCTAGACCGCCGGATTCTCCTTCAGGAGATCCGGGTTAGAATCCTCGGTAAGGTGTGGGATATTTTTTCTTTTCTTTCGGGGGCAAACAGCAAAACCTAACCTGCACAGTTCACGGCGACAGCACTAGCCAGGCGGCCTTAATTCCTCAGGCTCAAGCCCCCCCCCCCCCCCCCTCTTCCCTGTCATACACCGCAAGGTACTATATCGAGAGTAAAAGACAGTTTGGACAGTTTGGACATCACCATGGTGGAACATTAGAACACCCATCTAGCATCACGTTCCCTGGTTGGAACGAAAAGGTCGCATGAGTTGGATCAGATAGTCGGAGCATGACATACCCTAGCAACAACACGAATGCATCTCTTTCTCTGTTCGGCCTAGACACAGATTCCGTCCCCGCCTGGACAATATTGTAGCTTATCATCTGTCTCTGTGTAGAAACAGCGTGCTAGGAACTAATTGTCTGTGAAGAAACAACGTGCAAGGAACCATCTGTCTCTGTGTAGATACAACGTGCAAGGAATCGTCTGTCTCTGTGTAGATACAACGCTCACGTTCCGACCTTGCACGCTCCCATGGTTGTTATGTTTGAAAAGGGGGAAGGAGAGCTCTGTAGCACAGCGTATACGTAGATACGGGGTCGGGAAGAACGGTTCTAGGTCAACACGAGGCCAATAGATCCAAGCCATTCTGTAGTCACTTATGTTCACCCATGAATGTTTTCGCACCGACTCCATGACTATATTCAGGGAGATCCAGATTGGTGGGGCCATAAGTTAATGGGGTGAATCTCTCAGGAGGTCAGAACTGGCGACTATCTGTGTCGTTTTTCTTTTTGTGTGTGCAGGACACGCGGGTGTAAGAGTAAACGAACGACGAACAGATTGGCTAGTGTGGGAGGCAGACGAGCAAAATAACCAGGATGACATTGTGAACGCCCTCAGGGAGGTAGAGCCTGTAAATAACTCAAAGTATGGATGCAATTCTGTAATTGTGGCCCGACTGCAGGAACGTCAAGTCAAATGGTGATCTAGCTAGAAGGGACCCTTCGAAAAGTTAAAAAAAGAATAATCAACCAACACAGAACTGGAGTGGTCACTTGCTACATGTCAAGGAAATGAGATACTGAGGAGAGCATCCCAGTGGTTATTGTCTATCTTGCCATTGATCTCTGTCCTTGATCTTCTGGATCCATTCTAATGATGGTATACTTCCACGACACCGTCTCAGTCCATAATGTTTCTTGGTCTACTTCTGCCTCTGTTTCCACTTTATTACAATTAGTCTTCGATTAACCGTCACTTGTTTGACCTTCAGGTTCTGTTATCCGTCGACGTCTAAAAAGAATGCGCGAGTATCAACAAACACACATACGTCTTTAAAATTGTCCACTGATTATTTTTACACCCTATTGTATAAAGCCGGAAGTGACTGTACTGTATATTGGCGAGAGTGACTATCGTCTGTGGCGGAGAAGTTGAGATTGATCTGGTGAGTCACACACCCATCACTAACAAGTCGCTATTGTGTTACATACTGGTCTCAGTCGTGACAGTGTAGCTTGTGTGTTAGAATGAATGTTTTGTTTCATGTGACAAAATGGATGGAGGATTTGAAATTTTGAAGGATGATGACATTGTTGCTTGTATGGCTACCACTGAAGAAAAAATTGATGACGCTGAAGGATCAGTTTTAAACCAAAATCCTACAACTAGCCAGTCAGAAGCAGACAAAATGTTATCAAAGTGCATCGACTGGTTTGAAATTGCAAGAAGAGGCATATGCAACACAGATCATACTTCGGCGTAACATACGGAACATCCCGGGCAGAAAGCTCGAGCCTCAAATACACAGAAAGGGATTACAGATTATTTTTAAGTAACGTAGGTTTATAGTATTACAATACATTTGGTATATTACTACTCTTATATTGAAGTTCACAATGATCGTTATGTAAAATTAAATACACTGTGCATGTATTATTCACTTTTAAAGGATTTTATTTTAATTTTCCTCCGAAGCCCACAGTGAAATCAGTTACTGCACATATGCATTAAGATATTTATGTTATTCGTCTATTCGGTTATCCGACACAACCCAGGTCAGGAGGGTGACGGTTAATCGAAGTCTTACTGTACTAACTAACTAACTAACTAACTAACTAACTAACTAACTAACTAACTAACTAACTGATTGACTAACTATCTGTCTGTCTAACTAACTAACTAATTAACTAACAATTTATCTGTCTAACTAACTAACTAACTAACTAACTAATTAACTAACTAACTAACTAACTAATTAACTAACTAACTGACGAACTAACTGTCTAACTAACTAAACTACTAACTTACTAACTAAGTACAAATATGAATGAATCAATTATACTTACCTTCAGATAATGTTAAACAAAAATGGGCACACATTAATACAACCAACCACTGATAGCTAAATATTGTCCACATCCTTATGTTTTTATACTTCGAGTATGTATATTTATGACTATTAATATTACAGTAATGCCTGAACGTACTAAAGTAGTCCTCCTAATATGCTAGCATATTACTGTAGCTAATGGATTATAAGGCCATAGATAAATAATGTCAGTATTCTGTCTCTTAGCTGATGTGATATATTATAATATCGGGACTATCTTCTATATTATCTTTGATGTTCTCTTGCAACATCATAGAAAGTCTATTACAGTAAAATGAACAGTAAATTCACAAACAACAATCGACGCTTATAGAAACATCCACCAGTACCCATCGACAATGATATAGAAATAAAATAGTGTTACTCTGTGTTGCATGAGCCAGGTCACTGTACTACCTCTTCTCGTTATATTTACTTGTCTAAGTGCCATTTATGAATCATGTCAGCCTGTCGTTTTTTTCCCTTTCATGTCCTGGTTTGGCTTGTGTTAACACGTTGACAACAATAAGCTTCCTCTTTACTTATATTACCATGGTTATTCACATGTTGGTTTCTCCTTCTTTCTCTTCGTTCACCTTTGGACGTCAATATAAATGAATGCAAAGAAAGCAGCAGTAAACTTAAATCATGTTGACATCCCCATAGTGTTTCTTCTGAAATGAAGCGGGTGTAGGCCAACAGACTTTTCGAAGTTCTGCTTAGCCTGGATACTTCAGCAAGAAAAGTGTAGCTGTCATTTTACCGGCTCCACAGTTACTTCCGTCAGTACATCCAATCCTTTGTTTATTAAGCATCTGCTATTTCAGCCTGTAGTGATATGTCCACAGTATAAAGATTGTACCTTTTTCTTTCCGTTGAAATAGTGATTAATCTTTCTGGTGAGCCGAATGTCTGCATCTTATGAGCGCTGTTCCGGTTTCAGTGACATGCACTACCATATTATTGTATAGTCTCGCAGATCTATCATCATAATTTGGCCTGTGGAGTTTGAGGAATAACGGGAAACGTCTTCTGCTTCTTCTTCTTCTTCTGCTGCTTCTTCTGCTTCACATGCTTCGGTTGCGTCTTTGTCTTCGTCTTCGTCTTCTTCGTCTTCGTCTTCGTCTTCGTCTTCTTCTTCTTCTTCTTCTTCTTCTTCTTCTTCTTCTTCTTCTTCTTCTTCTTCTTCTTCTTCTTCTTCTTCTTCTTCTTCTTCTTCTTCTTCTTCTTCTTCTTCTTCTTCTTCTTCTTCTTCTTCTTCTTCTTCTTATGTCAATATGAATAAATGCAAAGAAATCAGCAGTTAACTTAAGTTTTGTGTGTATATCTACATAGACTGTCTCCATTCTGTTCAATATGTTCTCGACTAACACGAATGCCGTTACAAGAAATGATAGATATAACTGCACGAGAAAATTAAAACACGGGCCTCATTCTGTGTAAAAGCACTGTCAGAGTCTAGAAAGGGTACAGTGATGCAGTGACATCGTTACGCCCGCTAGGCGACTTAGCTCCCAGCAGGGATGCAGCAACTTCGTTACGCCGCCAGGCGAGTAGGAGTTACCGGCCTGCAAGATTGCTGGCTGACGAGCGACCAGCGGTCAGGCAAGGACGACGCAAGACGCACGCATGCCTCGTGAAGCCACCTCAGGTGGGAGGCAAGTTGCGAACTAGCGGCAGACAGCTCTGGGACTTCGACTCGGACAGACGTATGATGAGAGAAAGGCGTTGTGTGGTTTTCTGTGCTTGAAAGTCGAGTGTCTGGACATCTTGAGAGTCAGACTTGTGAGCTGTATTGTGGATGTAAGTGTATTGAAGTATCCAGTATATATTGTTGTGATCATCGTTCTGTATTTGATATGTGAATAAATCCATTGAACGGTGTGTCGTTGAGTCTTACGTCAAATCACGTTGTACTTGTACTGTCTCACATGTGTTAGGTTAGCGAGCCAAGTTTAAGACCCTGACATGTGTGGACGTGGTGGCATTCGTCCGGCTTTGAAATGAACGTGTTTATGTGATTAACGATTTAAAACTAGAGTTTGTGAACTTAGAATTTGTGTCAAACTTTATAGTACATGTAAATGTGATCGTGGAAGGCTCATTTTGATATATTATTACATTGTTTAAACATGTGTAAGACTATTTGTAATCGTACAGAGCATACATATTGTTTGATCTTGTAAGCGTGTAAAACATTTGTGATTTGTGAAACTTGTCACCGTTTTGACCTTGTCGACATTGTGATCTTGTCGCCATTGTGACCTTGTCGCCATCTTGTAAACTTGATGTCTATGTCCTTACTGAATGTCATCTTGATGTAAGTGATGTGTCATCAATGTTGTAGAGTGTTGAGATACATGTAGATTGTCTTTGTGCATTGAGTTGTGGAAAGCAGAAAGTTTTGGAAAGAAAGTGACTTGTGTTTTGAAAAAAAAAAATTGTTGACGGACAAACTTACGACCTACAATTACACTCAACGCCATACAAACCTAATCAATACTTAGTGACAAGCAGGCACACACCTACAAATAGACGCTAATTTATTTTCCTCCAAAAACAAAGCAGGTTTTCCGTACCATCCGAAACCTTGCCGTAGAGGTCATTTGTGTTTCGAAGTAGCGACCCTACAGTTTCTAGCCCGATTTCCAACCGTTCTTCACCGCATCCAGGGCACTTGAGTATATTTTCATTTTCATTTACTTTAAGGATGCAATTTTAGGCACGTATTGTCAATAGAAGTCAATTGTAAATTGTTCATCACTAACCACTTTTAACATATTTTGTGTGGCTGGTATTTCATTGACATTTTTCATCATGTCTTCATTATTTGATTTCATCGATATGGGGATAAAATTACAGTTGACAGGTGATGAATTAACAAAATGGAGTGAGAAGAATTACTCTGAATATTTACTAGTACAGGAGAAAGCTAATGAACGCGAAGAAAGAGCAGCTGAAAGAGCCGCCAAGCAAGCTCAGATAGATAGTGAACTTAAGAAAGCTGAAGTAGATAGTGCACTGAAAAAGGCCGAGATCGAAAAAGAAACAGAACTGAAGAAGGCAGAAATAGCAGCTCAGAGTAAGAGAGAAGAACTGGAGTTACAGTTGAAGATGAAACAACTTGACACTGAGACTGCGATTAACAAAGAGTCTAAGAAATCTGAGAGACTGGAGAAAGAAAACCAGTACAAGAAATATCAAGGTATTGTACGTAATTATACCTCGGGTGACTGCATCGCAGCCTTTACCCAAAATTTTGAAACTTTAATGGAACATTACCAGGTTCCACTGTCTGAATGGAATATTGTTTATATGAGGAGTTTATCAGGGGAACCTCTTAAAGTCATTGAAACCATCCCCAAAGACCTCAGAAAAGATTACCATTATCTGAAATCTAAGATTATGGCACATTTTATGTTAGATGAGGCAGGTTACAGAGAACAATTCAGTAAGTTGAGCCCAAAACCGACTCAAACGTTCTCTGATTACCTCTGCTTAGTCCGAGATATATTTACCAAATGGACTTCAGCAGCTAAAATTGACAAAAATTATCAGAGACTAGAAGATCTGATCATTAGAGATAAAATCATTTCATCCATTCCATCAGCATTTTCAAAATTTTTGCAAGAGAATGAATGCACTAGTGTAGATGAGATTGAGAGACGTGGTTCGGCGTATTACACAGCCAACAAACATTGTTTTGCCAGTGAAGCTACTGACATTAATTTTGTAGCAGCGGCTAACTATGACAAACCCTATAGTAGGCAGAAACCTCATAGGCCTACCTCTGAGAAGTTTAACCACTGTAGTTATTGTAAATTTTCACATCATCGGGGTGAAATGTGCGATAAGCACCCAGGATACCATACTTACCTACTAAACATGGTAAACAGACAAGATAAGGAGCGTAAATCCTTCACGAGTTTGCGAAAATGTTTCCTCTGTAAGGCGTACGGACACCATCGGAAAGATTGTAAAGGCAGGCAAATGACCAACAAAGCAAATGCCGCCTTGTTTGATAGTTCGTCGTCTGATGAAGAACAGCCAGAGAAACATCCTGTGAACTCAGCACAGGCTTTTGACATGTTCAGCGCAAATAAATGCTCTGTTTGTAACACCTTTTATGAAGATGGTATTTTAACATGCGGTCATGCCATCCCTATTGCCAATGAAGAAGCTAATTTGGTAGCAGATTCAAAAGGCAGAATAAACGTCCATCACGGATATGTGAATGGCAAGTCTGCTACAGTCCTTCGTGACACGGGCAGTTCACTTATTGGTCTGAAGAGAACGTTCATAATGCCTACAGACTATACAGGCAGGCACGTAACATGCAGAACATTCTCAGGCAACATTGAAAAATACCCACTAGCATGGGCATACATTGAAACACCTTTCCTCACTGGGAAAGTAAAGTGCGCTGCATTAACAAACCCAGTGTGTGATGTAATTATTGGAAATTTACCTGAGGTGAATGATAAACCTCATGACATAACATCTCCGTGTATTGATGATAACATAACATCACCATCAAATGTCATCATTGATAATGTCACACCACCTATTGATTGTATGGTAGCTAATGCAGCACTAACATCTCATGACATCATTGATAACATTGTTCCATCACCATCTGATATCATTGAATGTGTGAACGCAGTAACTAGATCTACTGCTAGAGTGCAAGATGAAAGTAATCAAACTGAGGCTATACAAATGCTCAGCCCAGTATCACTACCTACTAACACCATGAAGGAAACGTTTGTAACAGCTCAAAAAGCTGATCCTTCATTGTCAAAATACTTTAATCTGATCGGCCAAAAGCCAAAGGTAACCAAGAATGCAAAATGCATTTTGCTGTGAAAAATGATATACTCACCAGGTATTATACCAGAGGTGACAACACCACAGAGCAAACTGTTTTGCCAACTAATTATCGCAAGCAAGCCTTACATCTTGCCCACGATATACCTCTTGCAGGGCATATGGCATACGTTAAGACCAGATCAAGGTTACTGACACAGTTTCATTGGCCCAAATTTTGCAATGACATTAAAGAATATTGCAGAAGTTGTGACACCTGCCAGAAACTGGTAAAAAAAAGGTAAACACCCACAGGCAAAGTTACAAGTTACTGACTTAGCCAGTCGACCTTTTGAAAAATTATCTGTTGACATAGTGGGCCCTCTTAATCATACAACAACTAGAGGGAATAAATATATTCTAACTGTCATTGATCAATGTAGTCGCTGGCCAGAAGCTATTCCGCTAAAGAACATAACTGCCAATGATATAATGGAAGTGTTCTTCCATATATTTTCTCGGATAGGTTTTTCAGATACTATCCAATCTGATAGGGGCACTCAGTTTATTGCCGCATCTACCCAAGCTTTCACCAAAATGTTGGGAGTGAAGCAATGTTTCAATTCCCCGTACCATCCTCACTCTAGTGGAGTAATAGAAAAATTTAACGGGGATCTAAAGCACATGCTTGCAAAAGTAACGCAAGAGCACCCCAATAACTGGGATGTATATCTACCAGCTATTCTTTTGCTTATCGCGAGGTACCTCATTCTAGTACCAGGTTTCTCTCCTTTTGAACTTATCTATGGTGCCAAACCACGTGGCCCATTGACTATTTATCACCAAATGTTAACTGACTCTACTCCAGTACTTAAAACCCATATCATCATACGTATATGTTACATCATTGCGTGAAAGAATCATCAAATCTTGTATTATTGCAAAGAATGCACTAAAATTATCTGGTGCTACTTATAGACAGTATGCCGACAAAGGTAACAGGACAATAACATTGACACCTGGACAGGACGTTCTTCTTCTACTACCTAGTGACAGACACTTATTGACTGATTCTTGGCAGGGACCTTTTAAAGTGACAAGACAGATTTCACCTGTAGACTACGAAATCCAAATAAAAGACAAACACAAAATATTTCACATAAATATGCTAAGACCTTACCACAACAGAGACAACGAACAAGACGATACGACAGCTTGTACAGTGATAATAGATCATGAAGATGACGATGCTAGTGACGAAATTCCAACACCTGCATTAGACACGACAAACTGCTTGAAGGAGATCAAAATCAACCCAAAGTTAACTCAAGCAGAGACAAACAGTTGCAAACAGCTTATACAACAGTACAACACCATCTTTCCAACAACCCAGGACAAACAGAATTAGTACAGCATCACATCACACTCACATCAAACACACCCATAAGATGCAGACCATACACCATCCCATTACATTACAAAGAACATCTACATCAGGAGATCATCAACTTAGAGAAAAACAACATCATAAGACGATCCCAATCAGACTTCTCATCTCCAATGGTCATAGTACGCAAAAAGGACAATACAATAAGACTGTGTATCGACTATCGAAAGCTCAATAAAATAACTGTTCTAGATCTTGAGCCAATGGCTAACTCTGACGATCTTCTGACAGAACTGACAGACGCTAGGTTCTTTACGAAGATAGATATGACCAAAGGATATTGGCAAATAGCGGTAGACGAACAGAGCAGACATCTGACAGCATTTGCCACACCTTGGGGACTGTACGAATGGTGCAAACTTCCATTTGGGCTAGTCAATGCCCCAGCCAACTTCGTACGTATGACACTTCTCCTAGTAGACATTCCTAACATAATCTGCTATATAGACGATATCTGTGTTCACACAGAGACAATGACAGAGCACATTAAGACGTTAGAACAGACATTTGAACGTATTAGACAGCACGGACTGACGGTAAAGCCTGCGAAAGTAGACATAGCCTACCAGGAAATATCCTTTTTGGGGTACAAAATATCCAATGGCTTTGTCATGACAGACGATAACATTGTGTCCAAGATACTAAAACTCTCACTTCCGACTACAAAAAAACAAGTCAGAAGTTTGTTGGGACTGATAAATTATTACCGCAGTTCATTCCTGATTTTTCAGAACTGACCGAAGTGTTTACTAATTTACTAACAAAAGATAAGCCAGAGAAAATTGTAAACAATGAATGCCTAAAAATTGCATTCCATAAAGTACTAGCATGTTTTTCTGATAAGAGTTTAAATAATCTCATCCTAAAATTGCCCAACCTCCATTTACCTTTCAGATTGCGCACAGATGCTAGCTCCGTGGCGATTGGAGCAGTCTTATTGCAAGAGTACAATAACACGTCCACACATGTCAGGGTCTTAAACAGTCTCGCTAACCTAACACATGTGAGACAGTACAAGTACAACGTGATTTGACGTAAGACTCAACGACACACCGTTCAATGGATTTATTCACATATCAAATACAGAACGATGATCACAACAATATATACTGGATACTTCAATACACTTACATCCACAATACAGCTCACAAGTCTGACTCTCAAGATGTCCAGACACTCGGACTTTCAAGCACAGAAAACCACACAACGCCTTTCTCTCATCAAACGTCTGTCCGAGTCGAAGTCCCAGAGCTGTCTGCCGCTAGTTCGCAACTTGCCTCCCACCTGAGGTGGCTTCACGAGGCATGCGTGCGTCTTGCGTCGTCCTTGCCTGACCGCTGGTCGCTCGTCAGCCAGCAATCTTGCAGGCCGGTAACTCCTACTCGCCTGGCGGCGTAACGAAGTTGCTGCATCCCTGCTGGGAGCTAAGTCGCCTGGCGGGCGTAACGATGTCACTGCATCACTGTACCCTTTCTAGACTCTGACAAGCACCACTGATGTATTGGTCGTTAACAACAATAATGTCTTTCAGAATGCAACATCATTGTCAAAGGAATCAATCTGAAACAAGGCGGTATATTTAATTATTTGGTAACTTTGACTGTCTGCTTGGCGATAGAGGTTAATACTCTTGCGTTTGAACGTCATGTGCTCTGATGACGGAGGATGGGGATCGCTCCTTACACCGGTCAGTTGACTTCAACATTCACTTCCCGCTCAGAGAGTAATGACAAACTACTACACGTAGATTTGCCTAGAATATAATAGGACATGCAACATTGTGTAAAGTAATTTTAACAACAGCAAACGGAAGATATATGCAATAAAGTAAATTTATTATTATATGCTCCCATGACAAAGCAGCATTTCTAATCATTATGTCGAGAGGTGTGGGCAGTCATGGCTGGTCATCTCAAACCACCATCAGAGTCTTGGATCAGGTTCTTTGTCCTCCCGTTGCTCCTTTCCCATCAAGTTTGACAGTTGTAAATACGTTTTCAAGTTTAGTTCCTCTCATTATGTGCCAAGACAAAATTTGGAATGTCTACGGTTAATTTATCTAATCAATTTACTGTCACATTCGTCTTTCTGTCTAACGGTATTCTTAGCAAGTTCATAAGAAAACATTTTTCCACTGTTTTTCGTGTTCCCGGGCTTAGTTCCAATGTTGCGCACGCATAGACTAGAAACGTTTGTACACAGCACGTCAACACTATTTGTGTTACGGCAGTTGACAACATTTACTTCGTGAATATCGTTTCCATCTGGCAAATGGCTACTTTGTCGTAACGATTCTTTTATTTTTTCTATTCTCTATAAGATGTCTTCCTGGTGTTATGATGCAACAAGAT
>JACEFZ010003116.1:155000-165000 GCA_014155875.1 Cepaea nemoralis
ACAAAAGTGAACACAATGTCACTGTTGTGAACAAGTAAATCAATTTACGATGCTGAGATTACATCTAACAAGAATCCTCACATACAATTCCGTATATGGAAATATTTAACTCACAAAAGTTGTGGAAAACGTCAATGTTTTGTGAGTATTCTAGTATAGTCTTCTATCTTTCAAATTAATATTCATACACACCGGAAATACACAGCTGTGGTTTTAAGTTGACAATACCACACAGTACTTCCGTCTGGATGTTACATAAATAAACGGAGTAACCAGTTCTTGAAAACAGCTGTTGGATAGTTTCTTCGGTGTGGATTACAGTGTTCTTCTAGGATACGGCTGTCACAGTCTCTTTCACACGGATTAAAATACGGTGGGCCAATCTGTGGTGTAGGTACTCCGGATACTCGAAGTAGTTCAAGCACAGTAAGTTTTTGGATCCTGTAGTACTGTTCCATGACACTCGTAGTACATAGTTTAATACATATTTAAAACAATATACACATTCTATCACATATCTCACAAATATTCGATACACTCATTCACATAATAATATAATATACATAATATATTTACAATGGGAGATTAAATCCCTATCACATACATTGCACAGCGTTACTGAAAATTCTTTCAAATGTGGCTGTGGTGTTGAGCACTTACACTTTGCAGCTTACACATTATCTGCAGTGTGCTCAGGTGCTATATGGCTACTGGGTGAGTCGTATAGGCATCTAGAAAGAAGGGCGGCCAATGAATTTTGTGAGCCACTTATATGTTTGACTTCAAAGCTAAAGTCCTGCAGAAGCAGTGACCATCTTGCCACCCGGGTGTTACTTGGTGTCCCTCTGGTGATAATAGTCAATGGGCTATTGTCGGTTTCAACTATAAAGTGCTTCCCTAAAAGAAATCGGGAAAGTTTACGTACCGAAAACACAAGAGCGAGTGCCTCAAGTTCCGGCGTGCTGTAATTTCGTTCTCTGGCTTTCAACTTGCGGCTTACATAGTATACTGGGTACAAAATTTGATCGTGTTCCTGGAGAAGTACCCCTCGCATCACATCTTAACCTGAAAATAGAGTTAAGATCAGGTAATTTCAGAATAGGTTCCTTAGAAAAATAAGATAATACTTTCGAAAATGCAGGTCGTAAGCATTCGCTGTTCACAATAACATTTGGTTCTTTCTTTGTTAGTAGGTTAGTGAAACATTCGGACAATTCAGCAAAATGTGGAATAAATTGTCTGAAATAGTTTAGCAGACCTAAGACACTTCGCAACTCTTTCTTAGTTGTCGGAAGCGACAATTTTAGAATTCTGGACATGATGTTATCGTCAGTCGAGACAAAGCCATTTGAGATCTTGTAGCCCAAAAATGAAATTTCTTGATAGGCTATCTCGACTTTGGATGGTTTAACTGTCAATCCGTGTTGTCTGATTCTGTCGAATGTCTGCTGTAATGCTGTTATGTGGTCTGTCATGTTCTTCGTATGTATGCAAATGTCGTCCATGTACCAAATTATGTTAGAAATGTCTGTCAACAGAAGTCTTGTCATTCTTACAAAGGTCGCTGGAGCATTAACTAGCCCGAATGGCAACTTGCACCATTCGTATAGTCCCCAGGGTGTGGCAAATGCTGTCAGATGTATGCTGTCAGGGTGTACCGGTATTTGCCAATAACCTTTTGTCATGTCAAGTTTCGTAAAGTAACGTGAGTGTGTCAGTTCAGTCAGTATGTCTTCACAGTTGCTCATCGGTTCTAAATCCAACTGTGTGATGTTGTTAAGTTTACGATAGTCAACACAGAGTCTTATAGTGTTGTCCTTTTTCTTCACAATGACAATGGGAGAGCAAATATGTGACTGTGATCGTCTGATGATATGGTTTGTCTCTAAGTCAATAATTTCCTGGTGTAGTTTGTCTTTGTAATGTATGGGAATGGAGTATGGTCTGCATTTTATTGGAATGTCGGATGTCAAAATAATATGATGATGTACTAAGTCTGTCTGTCCTGGATTGTTAGAAAAAATAGTGGTGTACTCCTGTAGCACTTGTCTGCAACTGTCAGTCTCTGTCTGTGTCAGATTAGGATTAATCTTGATGTCCTGCAGGTTGGTTGTAGTGTCAAGTGATGGAGTCGGTATTTCGTCAGTATCGTCGTCATCTGTTTGGTCCACTATCGTCGTGCTTGCTGTAGTCCCTACCTGGTCCTCGTTCCTGTTGTAATATGGTTTAAGCATATTTATGTGGAATATCTTGTGTTTGTCCCTAACTGCAATTTCGTAATCTACAGTCGAAATTTGTCGTAACACTTTGAACGGTCCTTGCCATGAGTCTGTCAGTAGATGTCTGTCGCTTGGCAATAGAAGAAGAACGTCCTGTCCTGGCGTCAGTGTTATCGTCCTGTTTCCTCTGTTAGCGTACTGTCGGTAGATAGCACCTGATTGTTTCAGTGCTTCTTTGGCTAACACACAAGATTTCATTATCCTTTCACGCAATGATGTTACATGTTCATAAGATGAAATAGGTTTATGTACAGTTTCACTTTCGGTCAACATGGAATGGTACATTGATAATGGGCCGCGTGGTTTGGCACCATATACAAGTTCAAATGGTGAGAAACCTGTGCTGGCATGAGGCACTTCCCGGTATGCAAATAAAATAGCAGGTAAATACGTATCCCAGTCTTCAGGGTGTTCCTGGGTAACTTTTGAGAGCATGTGCTTAAGATCCCCGTTGATCTTTTCTATAATTCCCGTTGAGTGAGGATGGTAGGGGCTGTTGAAACACTGCTTTACCCCTACATTTTAGTAAAGGCTTGAGTGGCTGATGCTATGAACTGACTACCCCGATCTGAGAGGATGGTATCAGGGAACCCTACCCTAGCAAAAATATGGAAAAAGACTTCCATGATGTCTTTGGAAGTTATGTTTTTAAGAGGAATCGCCTCTGGCCATCGGCTACAGAGGTCAATTATCGTTAGAATATATTTATTCCCTCTGGATGTTATATGGTTAAGAGGACCAACTATATCGACAGAGATCTTTTCAAAAGGTCTGCTTGCTAAGTCTGTGATTTGCAGTTCAGCTTGCGGGTGTTTACCCTTTTTGACAAGCTTCTGGCAGATGTCGCAAGTTCTGCAATACTGTTTGGTATCACTGCAGAATTTAGGCCAGTAGAATTGAGTAAGTAACCTCGATCTAGTTTTAGCATAAGCCATATGCCCTGCAAAGGGTATGTCGTGCGCTAGATGTAATGCTTGTTTGCGGTGTTCTGATGGTAGCACCGTTTGTTCTGTAGTGCTAGAACCTTTGGTATAGTACCGTGTCAGAATCCCATTCTTCAGAGCAAAATGCCATCTAGCGTTCTTTGCTAATCGTGGCTTTTGGCCTATTAATTTAAAATATTTCTGCAAAGATCGATCGGCTTTTTGGGCTGTTATAAATTTCTCCCTGGTTGTTTCAGGAGATGTTACAACAGGGCTTACCATTTGTAAAGCCTCTGTCTGATCGATTCGATCTTGCATTTGAGCCGCAGATCTGGTTACTGCATTTGTAATATCAAGGTTATCAATCACATTATCAGTTGGTATTACATTCAGATCCATACATTCATGTGATGATGTTAATGAATTGGCAAACATACATTCATTTACAGGTGGTAATACATCATCCTTGTGTTTGTAGATCAGGAAAAGTCTTTTGATAGAGTAGACAGATACAAATTATGGACCATCCTTGAAGACTATGGGATTGAAGGGCAACTGCTAGAAAACATCATAGCCATGTACCACTCGAGCCAAAGTGCAGTAAGAACACAGGAAGGTATATCAGATATGTTCACAGTCAATACAGGAGTGAGACAGGGATGTGTGCTCTCTCCCCTGCTATTCAATATCTACATGGACAGAATTTCCAAAGAAGCAAGTCTCGACAGACCAGATTCAGAAAATTTAGAACTCTTTACTCCAGATGAATCAACTGACCCACAGGGAATAAATGAACTTCTATTTGCAGATGATCAGTGCCTGTTTTACAGCGACGAGGGCAGACTACAAAATCGTATTACTAATCTGAGTTCAACCTGCAGCAGATACAATATGAGTATAAACACAGCCAAAACCGAAGTAATGCAAGTTAGCAGATCGCCAGGCCCACTAAGTATACAGATAAATAACACACCTCTGAAACAAGTTAAAGAATTCAAATACCTTGGAAGTATGATCACAGAAGATGGCAGATTAGACAGAGAAATTGAAATCAGATGTCAAAAAGCTAGTGCACTTACATATCAACTGTCACCCTTACTGAAACATCCAAACATACCCATGTCCGCAAAACGACAGATAATAAACAGCATATTCACACCAACCCTATGCTACCAATCTCAAACCTGGACTTTATCCAAATTACACCTTCGCAAGATCAACACCTGCGAAATGAGATGCCTGAGGAGAGCTGCCAACTTAACAATCCGAGACCGAGTAAGAAATGTTACTATCAGACAGACTGTGGGATCAACACCTTGTGCCACATTTATTGAAAGACAGAAGATCAAGTGGTTTGGCCATGTTGTTAGAATGCAACATCAGCAACTACCATCACTGGCCTTACATCAAAGATCATCTGCGACGAGACCACGAGGACGTCCAAGAAGAAAATGGATTGACGACATCAGAGACATTGTACAACCACACGGAATGACACTATCCAGTGCCGTCCACCGGGCGCTGGAACGCAAATTATTCCTCCCCACGACGCTTGACGGCAGAAGTGGAAGATGATGATGATGATGATGATGATGATATGATGATGATGATGATGATGATGATGATGATGATGATGATGATGATGATGATGATGATGATGATGATGATGATGATGATGATGATGATGATGATGATGATGATGATGATGATGATGAATACATCATCAACAATGATTTGAGATGAAGGTGAAATTTTATCATCAATGCTACACGTGACAGAGGATGTAATACTGTCATGTGGCATATCATTTACTTCAGGAAGGTTACCAATAATATTATCGCAACACGGGTTCGTCAATGCTGCACATTTGACCTTTCCTGTAAGAAATGGTGTATCTATATATGCCCATGCAAGAGGGTATTTCTCGATGTTACCTGAGAAAGTTCTGCATGTAACATGTTTACCAGTATACTCTGACGGTAAAATATAGTCTATCTTTAGACCAATTAGAGTACTGCCGCTGTCACGTAAAACGGTGGCAGCTTTACCATTAACATATCCATGGTGGATGTTTAATTTACCTTTGGAGTTAACCACTAGGTTGGCCTCCTCATTGGTAACAGGTATGGAATGGCCGCATGTTAAAACGCCATCCTCATGGAAACGATCACAGATGGTACATTTTTTCTAGGTGAAATACATCAATGGAATGTGCTGAATTTACAGGATGATTTTCAACAATGTCCTCATCTGAGGAAGAGCTATTAAACATGGCTGCATTAGCTTTTCTAGTCATTTGCTTGCCTTTACAAGAGTGGCGCCAGTGGCCATAGGCTTTGCAAAGGAAACATTTGGTGAGACGTTTATAGCTCCTTCTTTCCTTATCTTGCTTATTTATGTAATTCTGCAAGTAGGTGAGGTACCCTGGATGTTTATCACACATATCATTTTCAATGTGTGGTAAATGGCAATATCCGCACTGATAGTATTTCTCAGTAGATTGCTTATAGGGTTTCTGTTTGCTGTAGGGCACTGACTTTGATCTGTCATATGTAGCTGCTGCTACAAAGCATGTGCTAATCAATCCACTAGAGAAACAATGTTTGTTGGCTGTAAAATAAGCCGACCCACGTTTTTCAATCTGTTGCACACTCTCACACTCACATTCTAATAGGAATTTCGAAAATGATGATGGTAGAGATGTGATAATTTTATCTCTAAGGATGAGATCTTTCAGTCTTTCAAAACTTATCATTCACTTTGGCTGCTGACAGCCACTTCGTAAAAATATCCTGTACTACTGAGACGTAGTCAGAGAACGTTTGTGTTGGTTTAGGTGACAATTTACTAAACTGTTCTCTGTAGCCTGCTTCATCTAACAGGAAATGAGACATAATTTTGGACTTAATATAATGATAATCTTTCCTAAGATCTTTGGGAATGGTCTCTATCACTTTCAGAGGTTCCCCAGAAAGACTTCTCATATATATAATATTCCATTCAGTCTCTGGGATCTGATAATGCTCCATAATGCATTCAAAGTTTTGGGTGAAGGCTGCTATGCAGTCACCCGTGGTGAAACTTTTCACTATCCCTTGGTACTTCTTGTACTGATTTTCTTTGTCTAATCTGACAAACTTTCTAACATTCTTTTCAGTTGTTGTTTCAGCTTTCAGCTGTTCAATTTTCAGCTGCATTTCAAGCTCTTCTCGTTTACTCTGGGCAGCAATTTCAGCTTTTCTTAATTCTGCCTCAGTTTCTGCCTGTTTAAGTTTCAAAGCAGCATCTGCATCTGCTTGTTTAAGTTTCAAAGCACTGTCTAACTCACACTGTTTCAAAGCCCTTTCAGCAGCTCTATCATCACGTTCTCTTGCTTTTTCCTGTAATAGGAGATGTTCTGCATACTTTCTATCACTATAGTTCTTCAATTCCTCACCAGAAAGATTCATCTTTAAACCCATTTCGATGAAGTCACTTAAACTAGACATGATGAATATGTCCGATGAATGAATCACAGCAAAGTTAATTATGTTGTTAGTAATTCAACTTCAACTGCTTTGTACAATATTTACTAGTACAGCTTATGCTTTGACCTGATTACAAAAGTATTAAGAAGAAAAATTTATACTCAAGTGTTTCTTGAAACCTGTTTCGGACAATGGCTGTTCGTTACTGCCCGCAAACACAATGGACTTTACTTCAGGTCGAAAAAAATGGGTGTTACAATCAACGGGTTCGGGTGACACAAAACAACCTGTTGTTTTTGGAACAAGAGAAATTAGGACGAGTACAAATGTGTGGTGTATGCGATGTCAACTAAGTTTTGAAGGTTTGTATGCAGTCAAGTATTTTTGTTAGTCGTTCTGTCGTCTTTTCACCGCAATCAACAACTCACTTTCCAACCTTTCCAAACTTTCCGCTTACACTACCGTTCACACATATTTTACAATAACTGTCAAGATGGATGCTATCACGTTCGCACTTATCTCTTAATTTACAATTGGTTCAACATACGGACGATGCCACCACGTTCGCACTTGTCAGGATCTTGCGGTAGGCAAGAACTCAGGCTCGTTGGCTGACAAGTGAGATACTAAATACTGTCACTAAATAACTCAACGTGACACACGGTAACAACAATTCAAACACTTTATTCTCGCAACGCGCACTTCACAATCAATGCATGGATCGCGCAATCACAATTCATCATACAATCAATACATGCAATCAATCAATACATAAATGCAATACACTTACAAGTCAATAACACAGGCGCTCAGTCTCCTACACTCGTACAGGCTAGCTATCGATTCACGCTCAAACATTCAATTCATTGCAAGCCCCATTCAAACCGTCTGTCCGCTACGACATCCCAAGCCTGTCTGCCGAGCCGTTCAGCATTCTCGTCAGTCGGAGTAGAGTCCCCCTGCGTGACCCACAAGTTTCACGCTTGCACAGACTGACCAGCAACGGGCTTAGCGTTGCTCAGAGTTGAGCAACGCTGGACTTCCCTGGCGCCGTCGAAGACGCCGCGTTGTAACTAGAGTGTTTAACATCGCTCAGAGTTGAGCCCGGTTTCATTTGCCTGGCATTGGTAAAGACGACGCGTTGCAACTATGGGTGAGAATCTGACAGTACCGTCCAAAACGAGAAACCTGGACCAATGCAGCAGTCTTTGCCCATGATGTCTATGAAGGTTTCCACTCAGGCATTGAAACCTTTGCTGCAGCAATTGATATTGAGGACGCGTTCAACAGAGTACCATTGGATGTTTGAATGCTTCAGCTTCTTGAACTAAAAATAAGTCCATTCCTCCGTAGTTGGATCGCTGCAGCCCTCTTCCAAAGGAAGGCATTTTTTAAATGTGGCAGTTGGACGTCGGAACATCAACAATATATCCTGACCTACCACAGGGATCACCATTATCTCCGGTACTGTTCAACGCCCACACTGTGAGAATCACCAATGAGCAGATCACTGGACCTGGCAGGACATTGTCATATGCCGACGATGTTTTACTGTATCGCCAGGGTAAGGATAGAGATCAGGTTGCTGTGGAACTACAAACCGAACTCAATCGCATAAGTACTTGGTGTGTTGAGGCTGGGGCAATGGTTAACCCAACAAAGGCAACAGTGATTTGGTTCTCGTTGAATAATCATATTGTCAACACTCCAACACCAACTGTAAATCTGTATTCAGAGACGGTGGAAAGTACGTAGGCAATGAATTACATGGGGATACGGTTTGATCGAAGCCTTGCTTGTAATGAGTACATAGAACAGGTGATAATTAAGGCCAAGCGGGGGCTGGCAGCGATGCGGGTGATGGCGGCAGCAAACTGTGAGCAGCGCCATCTATGTCTTCTGTACGAGGGGTTGGTTATGTCTGTTTTGGAGTATGCAATGGCAATCCTGACTCTCAGCCATAAGCAAATAGAAAGGATGGAAAGGATACAGAATGAAGCTATGTGCAATATTCTTGGATGTACAAGAGATACAGCATGCAGGGTGATGCGCTACCTTCTTATTTTCCAACTATTGAATACAGAATACAAGTCTGCAGAACTCGCGCCTACCTCAGAGTTAACGCAAACACACAACATCCACTGCATAGTGAAATTATGAAGGTTATGGGCAGCAGGTTAAAAAGAGGACGGTCGTGGATGGGTCAAGCCGAAGACATTCTTCAGCAGGTGTGTTCACTTGAGGGCGTAGAACCTGGCGAGGAGTGGGTTAAAGTGCCATCAGATTTCTGCACATCCTTTTCAATTTGCATCCAACTAGACAGAAAATGCAGCCAAGAAAACTCGGCAGCTGTGGAGGCGGAAGTACAAGCGTTGATTTTCGAGAAATCGCTAGACGGTGATGCTGTCATTTACACAGATGGGTTGGTCATCCGACATGTGAGAAGCTCATGGGCCTTGACGGCTCAGGCCGGAGGGAGAATTGTGAAGGAGGACTCTGGTGCTTTTGTTGAGACCACAAGTAGCCTGACTATGGAAGTCATGACAGTAAGTAAAGCAATAATATGGCTCGAGACACAGACATTCACTAGGGCATGTTTCCTTAGCGACTCAATGAACATCCTCCAGAGGATAGAGATGGGGGGATCCGAAGAGAATGGGTTCTGTATCTGGAGCGGTCTCGGCTGGCAAAGATTAGTTTCATCTTCGTGCCAGGGCATGCGGGAGTACAAGGGAATGAGCGGGCTGACAAGCTCGCAGGTAACGCTACTGTGACGGACGGACGCGCTATGGACCAGGCTGACATTCTGAATGCTCTACGAGAAGTAAGACTTTTGCGTGAACCAAGTGATGACTGTGAATCTACAACCATGGCCAGACTGCGAGCACAGCAAATTAAAAGAAGGGTGGCCAAACAAGAACACTACGCAGAAAGCCAAAGAAGACTGATAAACCAACACAGGGGATCCGAGCACTTATGGACTGAATGGTTCGATGTGCAATGAGGATGATCTGTCTACTAACTAACTAACTAACTAATTATAACTCGACACCATGAACGACATAGCGATTATAATAATTTTCATCAGGAACGGAACAACACAAACAGATCTACCAAAAAAAAAATGAAATTACAAAATGTAATAATAATAATAATAATAATAATAATAATAATAATAATAATATAAAATAATTATCCGTTTCTCGCATCCCGCTACGCCAACCTCCATTATCTCAGTAAAACACCCCTTTACACGCCCCAGGGCGTATGGGGTCTAGGTGATGAAGGTATTTTTAATAGAGCAATCTGCACTCCTGGGGTCAGCGTCATG
>JACEFZ010003116.1:170000-172500 GCA_014155875.1 Cepaea nemoralis
TACCTTCTAAATATCAATCGTGAGCCTCATTTTGAAATATAATTTTAGATGTATTTTATTTTCTGTTACTAGCTGCACTTTTTCTGGGAGTGGAAGAGATGGGTTGAATAGTGACATATGTTCTTTGCGGGTGGAACATATATTTGACAATATAATTTATAATACTGAACAACGAAATGGCTAACAAATGAATTACAAAAGACGCATAAAAATTTTAATAAAGGGAAGACATACACAAACACACACGCACATACGCACTCATTAACGATCTCATTAACACGAAATGGAACTCTTGGCTAGCGAATCAATAAGGAATTTCATGATTTTTGGATCTGATATATTAACATTTCTGCCACTGACACTGACAAATAACGTTAACTTTCACCCGGACAGTACTCACGACCTACACCTGAATTTCACACTTGTACTGGAACAATTATGCCCGTGGTTCTTTACTGACAGGGTTAATCTCTTTTCTATTGTCAGATGGCAGTAATAACCGTGAAACAAACGGAATTGGTAAGCTGTCTTTGTTTATTTATCTAATTCATGTACTCTTAGTCCAGTCGCCAAGCTGCATCTCATGTCTGTTAAATTTTTATTTAAATATATTCTCTGCATTTGCTTAACCCACGTTAGGCACTCCCGTCTCTGACTTGTCTACCTGTGCAGTTTGTGTGATCCAAACATATGCTGTCAATTTTTAAAAATGGGGAAATATGTCGGCATTTTCCACAGTAGATCGCAAAGATATAACGCATTTGCATCAAATCCTCTTATGCATCTGTTTACTTTTCTCGCTTAATTAATGTCTTATTTGCTTCACGATACCGTTGGAAAATTATCGACGGCCCACTAATGACATTATCCCTTATCATTTTGCGTAAATTATGTTTCTTTTTCGCGCACAGCGCAAAGCTACCATCTTTATCTAGAGTATTGGATAAATAGTGTAATGTAATTCCAGAAACAGAAATCGACTGTTTGCAATTGTCAATTCCCAAGTCGGCGTAAGCACCGACTTGACGTTCCAGTGCGGTTAAAAACAACAAAACATCTTTGATATGTGGCCACACAAGAATATTTATTAGTGTAGAAATGTGATTATCGTCTTAGACTCTTGGAAACACCTCATAAATTCTGCCTCGGAAATTTTAGCGGTTTTCTTAAAACTTGGATTAGAAAAGGACATTCAGTCACGGAATTTTAGTCTTTCTGTCGCTACACACAGACAGGAGTTATATCGTGTCTCAATTATTTTGAAGGCCTTAGTATCCTGGTCGATGAGGATTGTTATTAACATTGGTTGTGAAGCTGGAAGTACACCTCACAACCTCATGTTCTTTCAAGTAAGTGTCAATTCTTTCACTTGCTTTGTGCTGACTGTCAAATGCTTTTAATTGGCGGCGAATCGTGCGCGCAAACGTTCGTAGGATTAATCGGCAATTTAGCGTAGATAATGTGACATTTATATTACTAACTCTTGTGAATCACTGGTTGTAATAAAGCACTTAGTTGACGTAGAACCCGGAAAATTAGGTGAGACTACACGTGGTTCAGTGTGTAATGTCGATGAATCCATATAGACTTCAAGGTACACATATTTTGTGTCTACAGGAATTCCGTGATCAGAATCAAGTGAAAATATATATTTATTCCGGCGATAAACTTTATAAATTTTGACTTTTGCCACACCACTACTTCTGAGTTCGTGACTGGTCACTTGGTTATACAATTTCCAAAACTTTCCACATTTCGCACATGAAATAGTATTGGCGACATTATTGATGTTGATGGTGTAAATGAAATGCTGTTTGCAGATTAGTAGAAGCAATTTATCCGTATGCGCAATACTACTATTAAACTAAGGAATCATATGTATCTTATCGGAAAAAGCACATACATTCATAGGTATTCGAAAACATTCTTCCACAGCAAACATATCTCCTAATGTCCGTCCAGGAAAATTGTTTTGGGACTGTTTACCTGGACACACCCGACACTGTTTGAACAGTAGACACGTTTGTTTTCTAAGATATCAAACGGAACCACTTCTGCTCTAAATATAGCCAAACAAGAGAAGAAATACAATTTGCCTTTCTAAGCACTGGAGTGTGTGTCGATCAGGAGTATAGCTTTGTTCTTGGTGATGTAATCCGGTATATAAGCCATACAAGGTCCTACCGGGAACACAATTATTTGGTATAAGTAGAAATTTATTTCAGTAAATATTCACAGAAAAAATTAGCATTGGGTCTCATCAATCAATCAATCATGTGCCATGCCGGAAAGCATGGGCGGTCATGATTCGCCATTTCACTCGATCACCAGAGTCGTGGATCAGCTCAGTGTTCCTGTCTCGTCCATGCCATGTGGCCAAGCCATCCAGGTATTTTCCTCTTGGTCTTCCTCTTGGTCTGTTCCCTTCGATCTTGCCAGCTGTCACTAAGTTCTCCAAGTCCATTTCTTCTCATAACATGTCCAAAAAATTTTGACTGTC
>JACEFZ010003116.1:177500-200000 GCA_014155875.1 Cepaea nemoralis
AGTCTGCTACCAAATGTCGGCAATTATGTTTTGCACGCAGTATACGATATTACTAATAACTGCCCTAACCTCTTCGCCAAACAACACATTGTGTTGTACATTCAAGTGTACTATACACAATTTTGCCTTTCAAAGTACACATTGTACAGTAGACATCATGTTTGCAACGCCAGGATTATATCATTTATAAACTATATACAAAAATATATCTAGCCGCAACACATTAAGCACCACATACATTGAATCTTACATTGCAATGTTGACATATTGCTGATTTTTCCCTTTAGACACAGCAGCTGAAATCAAATATAATTAATCATATGTGTATGTTATAGCATACTTTTTCATGTGGAAGAAAAAATTCACACAATTCAATGTGTACTTGTGAGTCTAAGGTGTTAACATAGTTGAGGTAGTGTGGTTGAGGTCGGTAAAGACAGAATGTCGATGTCGCCTGTGCTATTGGCGAAGTATCAAGGGGATAAATGGACGCCTCTATGACGACCTTTTCTGTAAGCTAGAATGTCACATCGTGGGGTTCTCATTTACTCTCTGAGCTTACAAGTGAGTTTAAGTGTCAGAATATAGTCCAAAGCCGTGAGGGTGTGGAAAGCAAGGTATAGCAACTGCTCGATTGATAGTAGCGTAAAAGTTATTTTTCCATGATATATTTTTAGGATGATAATCCTCTGCATACCTTCTAAATATCGATCGTGATTTTCATTTGAAATATAATTTTAGATTAATTGTATTTTCTGTTACTAGCTGCACTTTTTCTAGGAGCGGAAGAGGTGCTTTGTATAGTGACATGTGCTCTTTGGGTGTGCAACAATATATTTGACAATATAATGTATAATACTGAACAACCAAATGACCAACATACTAATGACAAAAGAGACACAACAATTTTAATAAAGGAAAGACGCATATAAAACTAATATATATATATATATATATATATATATATATATATATATATATATATATATATATATATATATATATCTATATATATTATATATATATATATATATAATGAATATAAAAGCTTGTAATGATGCAATAAATTGAACATTAAAATAGATATAAAACAATAAATTAAATGGTAGGACAGGGTGCTGAGACGTTATTAGGCTAGACATTTCTCTTAATGTAGAAATGATCTTGATCGTAGGTAAAGATCCATGAGCCCATATATTTAAATCCCCTATTTGTTCCGCACTGGACTGTTGGGTTGTGAGTATACAAACAATTTTTCCTTTTCTAATTTCTTGTGGTTCTTAGTAAGACCCTTACTATATGTTTTATTACAGGAGCCGAAACAATCATATATTTTACTTCAAAAAGAGATCATACCATTCCCCTCATACTCTAGTTTACACAAAAATATAGAACTCCGTTTCTCATATAACTTGATATCTTCACAGTCCTGACAGTTACTCAAATGTACTTGATGGGAGGCGGAAAATTCGTTAGTACACCACTGAATGTAGATTTCAGAGAACTCCTCTTTTGTGTTACATTTAATAACATCAGAGAATGAATAGTCTCTAAAGGCAAAGTAGAATGAATCGGTGTCCATTTTGGTGAGCTGGTAATCAGATCTAGCTGCAAACTTAGCGTGAAAGTCGTAACTGAATGTCAGCATCCTAAACTTGGCATATTGGTACACAAAGAAGCCTACCTGGATGCGGAGATACCAGACATGTTTTTCTTTTGTAACATGTCAACCTCGAAAAGATCGTAGGTAACAGTGGTCTTGTTTCTAAAGCGGGGATATAATTCTAATTTGCTCGTATATGCCCCATGACAGTACGAGGCATCTGTGTGGTTTGATTTATTGGTTAGTGTCTTTAAGTAATCTGCATTAACTAGAAGTTTCATGGTTTCCACTGTAATAGTCTCAACCCTTTCGTTGACCTTTAGACACCATCTCTCCAATCTGTTTACAACGGTTATCAAGTCGGTACTTGATCTTTTGATATATATGTTACTATCAGACCATTTGACAGATACCAGATTTAGAGTGGTGTAACCAATACAAATTTCTTTCCCCTGTAACATATTATCAAGGTAGGCCGCGAAGTAGTCAGTAGGTTATTTTGTATAGAGTATTCTTTCATAAGCGTACCTATATAATCGTGGCTAACCTCCGTGTAATTTGAAATTGGGGGAATCTCGGACAAATACTCTTTTATGACATAGATACATGAATGTTCGATTTATTGAACCCAAACTCGCGTTCGTCTACTGCGTCGAGAATATGTTTCTTTTTTTTTTTTAATCAAGTAACCCCAGGGACGTTTTGATGGTGTAAATTTATCCATGAGGAAACGCGTGATTTTCGGATGTGATATTTTACAATGTCTGCCACTGGCACTCCGAAATATCTTGTACCATCACTTCTAAGTACCCACGACGTTCTTCTGAATTTCACTTGTGTACTCTAACAATTCTGCCAGTTTTTTGTTTTGGTTTACTGACAGGGTTAATCTCTTTTTCCTTACTCAGAGGGCATGAATAACCTTGTGAAAAAAAAGCCATGGAATTGGTAAGCTGACTTAGTTTTCTTATTTCATTCATCTGCCCGGATACTCTGGTCGCCAAGCTGCATCTCACAACTGTTAGATTTTGTTTTCAAACATATTCCCTGCATTGCTGAACCCACGTTAGCCACTTCTGTCTCTGATGTATGTGCTTGTGCTGTTTTTGTGATCTGAACATATCCTCGCTATTACTAAAAATGGGGAAATATGTCGGCATCTTCCCCAATAAGGCCCAAAGACATAACGCATTTGCATCACATCTTCTTATGCACCTGGTTACTTTCTTCAATTAATGGATGCCTAATTTGTTTCATGAAAGCGTTGAGAAATTATCGACGGCACACCGGCGACATTATCCCTATCCTTTTGCGTAAATGATGTCCCTTTTTTCGCACACAGTGCAAAGCAACCATCTTTATCTAGAGTGTTGAATAGCTAGTGTAATGTAATTCCAGGAATATAATTCGACTGTTTGCACATGTCAATTTCCAGGTCGGCGTAAAAACCGACTTGATGTTCCAGTGCGGTTAAAAAAGGCAAAACATCTTTGATATTTGCCATTCAAGAATATCTTTTAGTGTAGACATGTGATTATCTTCCCAGATATTTGACAAATCATATATTCTGCTTTGTTAATGTTGGCGTTTTTTAAAACTTGGATTAGAAAGGGACATTTAGGGGTAGGACTGTCTCCTTTAATTTACTTAGATCTGTTAGATACTCGAGGCTAAAGATGCTTATAGTCTTAAAAGCGGCAAGATTTTCGAAATGCTAAATCCAGGAGCTAGAAAGTTCGACACGTCAAGGAATTTCAGTCTTTCTGTAGATACACACAGAAAAGAGTTATATCCTTTCTCAATTAATTGGATGGCCTAAGTATCCTGGTCGATGAGGATTTTTTTCAAGATTGCTTGCGTTAAGTTAAGATCGTATCTGCCGGCTTTAATCCTAACAACCTGAAGTTTTTCAAGTAAGCTTCAAGTCTTTCACTTAATTTGTGCTCCCGCCAAATGCTTGTAAATTGCAGCGAAATGTGTGCGCAAATGTTCGTAGAATTTCTCGTCAATGTAGCTTAGATATTGTAACATTTATGTTACAACTCTTGCGAATCACAGTTGTAATAAATCATTTAGGCGAAGTGAAACTTGGAACATTAGGTGAGACTGTATATGTTTCAGCGTGTAATGTCGAGAAGTCCAAATAGACTTCAAGGTACACACACTTTGTGTCTACAGGAATTCCGTGATCAAAATCACGTCAAAAATAGATTCATTCATGCGATAAACTCCATTTTTATAAGTTTCGACTGTTGCCATACCGATACATCTGAGTTGGTGATGTGTCAGTTAGTTATACAATTTCCACAACTTTCCACATTTCGCACACGAAATAGTATGGGCTTCATTATTGATATTGTTGGTGCAAATGAAGTGCTGTTTTTAGATTAGGCAATTTATTCGTATGTGCACTACTATATTTGAGCTAAGGAAACATGTGTTTCTTATCAGTAAAATCAAATCCATTTATATGTTTTCGAAAACAATCTTCCACAGCAAACATATCTCCTAATGTCAGTCCGGCAAAATTGTTTTGGGACTGTTTACCTGGATAGACCCGCCAATGTTTGAACAGTAGACATGCTTGTTTTCTAAGATACCCCCTCATGCTCTGAAATTAGCCAGATAATAGAAGAAAAACAGTTTGTCTTTCTAAGCACTGGAGTGTGTGTCGATCTGGAGTGTATTGATAGCTTTGTTATGGGTGATGTAAACCGGTATATCAGAAATACAACGTCCCACCGGAAACGCAGTTATGTGGTAAACGTAAAATGTGACTGCAGTAAATATTCAACGAAAATTTTAGTGTTGGGTCTCGCCAGTAAAAGCATTATTGAAAACATCGGCTTAGTTGATTTTTGAAACACATTCAGCAAAATAAATGCAGTTGTTATTCAAAATGGTTACCTTGATAACAGAAGCATTGTAATGAGATGCATAGGAAAAAAGCATAGCTTTTCTCTCTCAGTGCCTAAGTACTGTGTAAAAACTGAAATTGATTTTACAACTAGTGGCCTGTTTGATGAACATAGGTAACAATCAAGCTTGCCAGTCGTTCCTTGGATATGCGTCGAGGTGGTTTAAGAAGGTACATACCGACATGTGGTTATTAATCCTATTGTGAGTTCTAATTACATCTCAATGCTGTGTGTAAATTTCTCGAACATCGGATTATATTTTCCGTCTGTTTCTTTTTTAGCAAGCGCAGTAGACGTGGATATAAATTTTGCTCCGATAGCACCAGTTTCCGCTTGGTGAGCAGATGGATTCCGTCGTTTAGGCGCCGGGGTGTCCTCTATATTAAACAATCCACTACAGTAAAACACAGTCCTATAAAGTAATACACAGTAGTCTACAATAAAACGAGGCCCCTACTGTGAAATACGGTCCTCTACAGTAAAATGCATTCCACTACAGTAAACACAAACCTTTACATTAAAATAAATTATTACATTATTCTGTACCTGATTCGTTACGTCTGCAAACTGTATGCCTGCAATAGGTAGTACAAAATAGTTTGTTGTCGGGTAATGTCACACACACACACACACACACACACACATATATATATATATATATATATATATATATATATATATATATATATATATATATATATATATATCTATATATATATATATATATATATATATATATATATCACTTACACAAACTCTAAAAGGTATGCACCCACTCAATAACACACAAATGAACACTCCGTAGTATAGACATATACTCACATTGTCTCATAAAGTGGCAATATGCATTGCTTTTGTTCACAGCTTTCATTTCATAATTTTTTTTTCAATGTAAATTTTCAATGCACAATATGCAAATCATGTATGAAAGTTGAGTGAATGACAGGGCAGAATGTAACACGAGTCTGCGTGACCAATTTGTGACCCTTTGAAAATAAACTTTCATCTGTCGTTCGTTCTTTGTCTAGCTCTTTGTGTCTCGCATTATATTTCTCTCTGTCTATCTCTGTCCCTCTGTCTCTGTCTCTGTCTCTGTCTCTGTCTCTCTCTCTCTCTCTCTCTCTCTCTCTCTCTCTCTCTCTCTCTCCCTCTCCCTCTCTCTCTCTCTCTGTTTTTCTCTCTCGCTCACTATACTTCTGCAAATTGTATGCTTGTATCAGGAAGTAGAAAATAGTTAATTGTGATTTACTGTCACACACCCACCCCTATCCCACACACACAGGCACAAACAGCCGAGCGCACACAATACACACACATTGTTTATCTACTTAGAACTACATGCCTACATCAATGTGGCACCATGAATACGTTGATAATTTAATTATGTTATTGTACTATCTTAAAAGTGGATAATATGAATAATCATTGAGTTTATATTGTCTGGCAAAGTTATAAGCATTTTCTCAATGACAGAGGCTGTTATAAACAGTGCTTAGTGTGCTTGCTTCCCAAGACAATGGTAACTATTCCATTCTCAGCAGTGAATGAATCCTTCAGTTCCAAAGAGCACGGTTCTCTTCGTCCAAGCCCCACAATGGTGGGCACTTGATGAAGTATAGAATTGTCTCAGAAGGAAATGCAGCAAAGAAGAGCACTGGCCAGAACTTCGTTCTAGTATGACCAGCATTTAACACCCCAGTAACTGAGTTTACCTGTATATTGTGTTTAATAGTTAGTTGCATATTCTTTACAGGATGTCGCAGTAAATCCCATCATTTTTAAGCTGTTAGTGATTTCTTGCCATCTTTATGTCCAGTAGTTTGCGATTGCTTTCTGAACGACCAGATTAGATGCCATTGTATGAAATCCAAAGCAAGACAGTCTGCTGCCAAAGGTCGGCAGTTATCTTTCGATCGCGGATTGCGGTATTACTAATATCTGCCCTAACCTCTTCGCCAAACAACACATTGTATTGTACACTTCATGTGTACTACACCAGGTTTTGTCCGTCCAAGTACGCATTGTGTTGTAGACTGCATGTTTGCTACTTCAAGATATATGTTGTGTATAAAACTTACACTAAAGTATATCTAGCAGACACACATTAAGCACCACACACATGGAATCTTACATTGCAATGTTGACATATTGCTGTTGTTGCCCCTTAGACACAACTCCTAAAATCAAATATCATTAATAATTAATGTATGGTATGGAATAGTATACATGTAGAAGAACAGACACACAATTCATGTGTACTTGAGGTTCTAATTGGGAATCTCCGTGGCGAAGTGGTCAATTCGTTTGACTTGGGCTCCGAAGTTTGTAGGTTATATTCCGGGCCGCGTCCTTCGGTTCACGAGTGAAATATTTCGGAGACTCCTGTGGGTTGTCGCTATAGCTATGGAGTTTCTGCTTTGTGCGACGCTTTCCGCACTGAAGAAAGAGACCGAGCCATATGGAATAAAGGAGCAGTGCAATGAAGTCGGCCCTGTCGACTTTTAAGCGACTTTTAAGTTTCTAATTGGTTATAATATTTGAGGCATATCTTTAGAGGTCGGTAAAGATATCGAGTGTTGATGCCGACTGCGCTATTTGAGAAGTTTCTACTTGAGCAAGTGCATGCCTCTAGGATGACCTTTTCTGTAAGCTAGAGTGCATCGTAGGGTACTCATTTACTCTCAGAGCTTAACTGTTTTCTCAAGTCTCAGAATATTGTCCAAAGCCGCGTGAGTGTGGACAGCAAGGTACAGCAACTGCGTGATTGAAAATAATCACCATAAAAGGAAACGAAATTTTCCGGCTGACGTGAGAATAACGTTCTGCAATGAATTTGATAATTATGAACGGTTCTCAGTTATTAAATGCGGGCTGTAAATGTGAAGCTGTAAGTTGTGGGTATATTCAGTGTCCATATGTTGTGTCTCAACTGTTCATCAGGAAGCTCTCATTCCACGTGGATGAAGTTGCGGGTATCGTGAATGTTCCATGTATGATGCCATAATATATGAATTCTGTACTTTAGTACTTTATGGGTTAATAGCATTACATGTGTGAGCCAGTCTATATAATAACAGCCACACACACGCGCGCGCGCACACACACACACACACACACACACACTGGAATCGAAATCATTGGTATCCAACTTAATTATTGTTATAGTATATGCAAACGTCATATGAATTTAGTAATAAGGCTCAATTAATTATGCTCGAAATATGAAATACATTGCTGACATATACAGTCTGTTTATTGAGGTCTGCATGGCCGAGATACTTCATGCCCTCGCGTTTAAACTTCAAACGCTTTAAAGACGGTGCTTAGGTTTATTTCCTAAATCATTCAGTTGGACTTCAAAACTGACTTCTCGTTTTGAAAGTAATGGCAAACTACTGAACGTAAACTTGTCTAATAAATCAATTGTAAAGCAACGTCCTACACAGGACACGCACCATATGTTAGTGTGTGTGTATAACGCATTTCTAGTGTGAACATACATGTCGTCACCATGCCACGTACATCCAGATGCAGTATGTGATGCACCAAATATAACTTATAATCCACACCATGAAGCACGTAATATTGGTATTGTTTCAAAATATGTTCAGTGACACAATATTATTACAACAAACATACTGGAGTATGTAGAGAGAGAGAGAGAGAGAGAGAGAGAGAGAGAGAGAGAGAGAGAGAGAGAGAGAGAGAGAGAGAGAGAGAGAGAGAGAGTGAGAGAGACAGAGACAGAGACAGAGAGCGAGAGAGAGAGTGACACACAGAGAGAGAGAGAGAGAGAGAGAGAGAGAGAGAGAGAGAGAGAGAGAGAGAGAGAGACCATCTCTGGGGAAACACAAACTGGCATGACCATTATCACTTTCCTATACGGTCACGATTTGTATAGACCCATTACCGTCGCTGGTTGCTAATCATAAAGCCCATGTTTTGCTTTCAAGACAATTAAAGTCTGCATGTGTTGTGTGAAATGTGTGTTGGTTTCCATGGTGAATTCAACAGATGCATGACAAATATAAGTCTTAATTACATAACCCATCTGTATGTCTTAATACGGTTGCTGAATATTGGGGAAAACAACAATATGCGGAGGTCACTGAACATTCAACATTTCAGTGTTGGAAATCCTAGTTACATAACAGTTATCTTCAGCGATTTATCGACACAGAGTAATTCATTTTTAAAGTTACATCTAAATAGCAACACAAAAATGCGCTTTGTGGGAATACGTACCTTTCCTTACCAAGCGACAGATGATAACACCGATTATGATGATGATTAGTACAGCGGCCACAATGCCGCCAACTATGGCTCCAACAGCTGGAGGCGGAGAACCACTTGTCTCTAAGACAGGTATAAAAGCGTGTAGGAAGATAACGAGAAATTAATCAAAGGTAACACTTTTACACACAAGCCAAGTTAGAGTGCTAGGAATAAGAACTTCTATCCCCCAATTCTCAAATGTAGCATGATTGGAAAGATAATGAATTGAAATGTCTGTGTTATTATTAACCAAATCGTTCATTCAGTTTCCATCCATCCATCCATCATGTACCATGCCGGTAAGCGTGGGCGGTCATGTTCTGCCATCTCACTCGATCAACAGAGTCGTGGATCAGTTCCGTGTTTCTGTCTCGACCATGCCACAAGGCCAAGCCATCCAGATACTTGTTTCTAGGTCTTCCCCTTGGTCTGTTCCCCTCGATCTTACCAGTTGTCACCAAGTTCTCCAAATCATTTCTTCTCATAACATGCCCAAAAAATTGTGACTGTCTATGTCTAATGTCTCTGATCAGTTTACGATCTTCATTTGTTTCTTGAAGGACTTGTTCATTGGTCTTTCTGGCTGTCCATGGTATTCTTTGCATTTTCCTCAGAAACCACATTTCTACAGCCATCAGATGTTTTTCAGCCTGGCTGCTCATTGTCCAAGCTTCACATCCATATAAAAGTACAGGTTCTATGTAGCATCTCAACACTCTTTTTCTCGTTTCAATTGACATCTTTTTATTGGTCAGTATGTTTTTCATCTTGCTAAAGGCTACTTTTGCCATGGCGATCCTTGTTCTAATCTCTTCAAGGCATCTCCCATCAGATGTTATTACTGTTCCGAGATAATTGTACCTATTCACTTGTTGAAGAATATTCCCATTTACTTGTATATTACACTGTGGTATTTCGTTCTTCCTAGTGACGACCATAATCTGTGTCTTTTTACAATTTAATTCTAACCCTTGTTGTTCACTGTGTGTAACAACCGCATCTACTAAATTTTGCAGATCCTGTTCATTGTCTGCAATCAAGACTGTATCATCTGCATATCTAATGTTATTGATGCATCGTCCCCCAATGTTGATTCCTTCCATATTTTCAATATTTCTGAAAATATTTTCACTGTACAGGGAAAACAGATCTGGAGACATTACACATCCCTGTCTCACACCTCTCTTAATAGGCTGATATTGGCTTACTTCATTATCAACTCTTATGGCAGCTTGTTGTTTCCAATATATGTTTTTTACAAGTCTAAGGTCTTTCCCATCAATTTGTAGATCTTCAAGCATCCTTATCATGTTGACATGTCTCACTTTATCAAAAGCCTTTGTGTAGTCAATAAAGCAAAGGTGTAGATCTTTGTTTACTTCTATAGAACGTTCGATTACGGTTCTCAGTATATACACAGCATTTACTGTACCCTTGCCTACTACAAACCCACATTGTTCTTCTCCTATTTCAGGTTGTATTTTCCTCCTAACTCTTTGCATGATAATTCTTAGCAAAATCTTCGTGATGTGACTCATTATACTAATTGTTCGATGTTGATCACATTCCAAGGCTCCTGATTTCTTTGGGATTGCAATAAATACAGAATTACATAACTCATGAGGTATATTTCCAGTATCATATATTGTATTAAGCAGACTGGTAACTTTATCTATTCCATATTCTTCTAAAGCATTAATCATTTCTGTTGTGACGCTGTCTGGACCGGGGGTCTTGCCAGATTTCATATGATTAAGAGCATTCTGAACCTCCGTCTTCAAAATTGCTGGCCCTTCATTGTTATTTTGAACAATATATTGTTCGTCTCTGTTATCGTCATAAAGGTTTTTCACGTAATCTGACCATACATGTAAAATCTGATCTTTTTCTATTACGACTCTTCCATCTTTTGTCTTTAGGCAGCCTGCTGATGTACGTGTTCTTTGATTAGTAATCTCCTGAATTTTTTTGTGCATTAGTTTCGCATTTTTACTGTTGTGTTGTTTTTCAATTTCTCTGCAATTTTTCTCAAGCCATGTTTCTTTAGCCTCCTTACATAAGGTTCTGACTTTTCTGTGAATTTCTTCATATTTGGCAGGATTATTTTTGTTCTGTTTTCTTGTTTCCATTAGTTGTAAAATTTCTTCAGTCATCCATGTCTTACAGCCCACTTTCTTTACTTTTGGAATAGTTTTTTCTGCTGCACAACTGATTGAATTCTTCAGCATTTCCCAATCATCATCTACATCTTGAAATAGGATCTCTAGATCAGACTCTAGATCATTCAGTTTAGTAGCCAAATAATTCAGTATTTTATTATTCTTTAGTCGAGTGTATTAATGCAACATATATATATATATATATATATAATATATATATATATATATATATATATATATATATATATATATATATATATATATATATATATGTGTGTGTGTGTGTGTGTGTTTGTGTGTGTGTCCAATTAATATATATATATATATATATATATATATATATATAGAGAGAGAGAGAGAGAGAGAGAGAGAGAGAGAGAGAGAGAGAGAGAGAGAGAGAGAGAGAGAGAGAGTCAGATTAGTCAGATATGAATCAGTTGCCGTATGACAGTAGACGATACTACCTGCTTTCTTGTACCACTGAATTTTGATCGGCGTTCACCGAACCGGACACCCCATATTGTGCCAACAGCTTTGTGCAAAGGAGGGCAACTATGAGACAATGGGGTCCCACAATGCTACATTCTAATTGTGTGCTCCTAAACTGCACTAGTGATTCCTTTTGCAAACAATAGTGCATTTATTTTGGTTCAACGCAGATCAGACGATTTATCGACGAAATATATGCAACCTGAAAATGTATTCTGGTTCAAATCTAGATCTTGAAAAACTTACAGCAGCCCTCAGCATAGATAAGCCACTGGGCATGACTTGCCAAGGTGATATGACGTTAATGATGAAAGTTGTGGACAGCATCACTCGTTCTCTCAGTTTAGCTGTCACATATAAACATTTTCCACACGTCAGCATTTTCCCACAACTGTTCGCGTGTACACACATGAGGGTCGGGTGACTTATATGTCATGTATCTGCCTCTAGCTGATGGACACCTGAGTCACTTCATTGTCTAAGCTGTGTGCATGTTCGTTTAATCGATATAAACATGGTGGTATACGCCCCTTGTTCCCAGAGTAGTGTACATTGCGTCTAGCCTTCTCAGAGAAGGGTGAACACTTCAGATGACCTGTGTGCATGTTAATGACCTGTTGTGCAAGTTAAATCCCTCTCCATGTGGACGTCGAAAAGAGGAGGCCGAATATATTGCTACCCGGGCTAAAATTTAAAAAAAGTAAAAACAACTATGCCGATGCACACAACAAAAGAATGTTTGCAGCGTGTACTATCCTGATTTATACATATTTAGACCATGGGTATTCTGTCCTGAAATTCTGTCTCTGTGGTCTATGGGAAGACCTGGGGCCGTTATAGAGAATCCCGCGTGCATTCTAAGTGTCCACAACTAAACGATTAGCAATACCATGTGAAAAACAAATGTACATACCTTTCTCCACAATCTCAAACGAGTAAGTCAGTGCTCCCTCAGTATTCATCATGTTCAAATAATACTTCTGGAAATAGCTGGCTTTGTTAATGTAGATCATCAACGACACAGTGCCATAGGGAGGTCCCTGTGTTATGTAGTTCAGTTTGTAGGATTCAGAAGAGAGGATGTATTCAGCACTACTCAAGGTCACAGTTGGTTCTGGGTATCCAAACACAGGGACACTAATGGACACTGTTTTATTTACTTGTCCTTTATAACTCTGACTCAGATTGTCAGGGTCTGTGAACTGTTGAACACCTGTAGAAGATATGACCAGCTGTGATCACAGAATGCATGCTAGAGGCCACAGTTTTATTAATAACTTGAAATAAATTAAGTATGCTTTAGCAGAAATACTTCTTTTTGAAAACATTGTCATTGATACTGTTTGTATGTCTTCTTCTTCTGCTGCGTTCATCCGGATTTTTTTTTCCGGATGTGACTGCGTTGTGCCTGTTTACAGCAGAGCTGCGTTCTTGCGCCGTCAGGCCGACACATCCGACTTCTGCGGGCATTTGTTGACCGGGTTAACCTTCCCGGGGCTGTTTGTATGTGATTTTACTTATTCACATCATATGCAGTATGCACCTGACAAGATACAGCTGTTGTTTGTGGCTTCTATATTTAAAATTGCATTGTTTTTATCCTGCCATGGATGTAAGTACGTCTGCTGTCCATGGTTTGACTTTGCACTAACACATGATTTCCTGCAAATTTTTTCTCTTGACGTGGCCATTTATTTTAGATCTGGATGCTGCACTTGTTAGTGAGATTAACATTCTAGAAAGGGACAAATGAGCTCCTTAGGTTGATATTAATGAACTGTTACATTTACAAATAGATGCTCAGATGTGAAGCACAGACGTTCTGGTTTCTCACACCAGAAATTCAAAGTCCTCAAGGTGTGAAACCTCCAAGTGTGAAATATGTGCTCTTTAATTTCACGGGTACTCTTTCTTGTATACATTAGGATAGCTGACATGTAATCGCATTCATTATATGTTGACTTCAATCGTTAGAGGACACGTGCCAAAGCATGAGGATAATATTGACAGATAGGTAGTCACGGTAGAAGAAGTAGATATTAGATGACACTTGTCACAGCTTAAGGATAACAATGACATGCACCCATGGTAGACGAAGTAGAGATTAGAGAATACTAGACAATAACAAATATTGGATTATAGTGACCACTCCTGAATTCGTACCTGCCACATCCAAAATATAGAAACAAGTGCATTTTACCCATTGTCAACCTGACACCAACAATCTCTGCTTCTTCCCAATATTTCTGTGTAAGCCAATAAATACCTGCCAACAAATTTATCGTTCCAGTTTACTTCTATCATTTGAACGATATTCGCCCTTGAGTGGACAGGCTAACACTTGGGCTCATGCATCAGTTATTTCTATAAAGAGACTATCATGTCTATCATGACACTTTCTAGCAACCGCCATACTTTTCTTGAAGTAAACACATTATATCCACATCTTTTTCATGTTTAATGTAGCACATTTGTTGCTTTCATTTACGGCGATTGTTAGAAAGAATATTGAGCTTTATAGTAGTTCAATGTTTACTACCGGGAGAGACTTGTTGGTTTTCGTCTGTGCTAAGAAAGACTCCACTAACATTGATGGATGTATTAATTGATTAATTGCCATGGGATGACCAATCGTCTTGAGCGACTTCCTGTATCTTTCATGGGCTTTTATTTAGTCAAGAAATTACAATATACTATATTACAACATGTCTATACTATTACCATATTAACAACTTTTACGTCGTAACTGTGACACAACTATACTGCCAATTTTTCGCCATCCGTTTTTGTTTGTTCAACATCTAATTTTTCTTTTGCACATAAACTGTTAAGCCATATATAATAACTACCAATACTCTTATTCTGCAAAAAGTGACCTTACATCATGTAGAGGATTTACCATCACACAGAAACATTCAGATTTGTGTCAGGGGGTTATACATATAGCACAACAAGCCCTTTTTTTGCTGGAGACACAAACCTATAAATGACGCCGAGCTGACATTGTACACTCACAAAATCACTATCAAGTGCCTTACAAACTAGCACGTCAACTAAGTTTCTAGAAACGTCTCCAAATGTGACGGGGTGATGCCTAGATCGCCATGAGGACATCACGCTATCTAAAAACCTCTGATGTAAAAATTAATCTATATGTATACAAGAGAATGTTTGTGTGTGTCTTTGTTTGTGTCTTTGTGTGTCCCTTATACGTTCGCGAACGGTCCATCCGATTGAGATGAAATTTTCTACAAATGTTCTTCTCATTCCCGCCAAGCCAACTGGCATAGTTTGTTAGTTTAAAAAAGGTTATTTACGTATTAAATTGAATTTAATTAAAACGTTACAAGGGGACTTAACTTAGGAAAAGTTATATCAATGACATAACGTTTAGTAGCATGTATTATTATGTAATTTAAATAATTGTTGTATTTGTCTTTAGTTTAATAAAATGTTTAAAGTGGTTATCTACAGTCATATGCGTTATAATATAATGATTACATCTTTAAGGCATTTTCAAAGTTGTCATAATAATAATGCATCTATTTTAAATACGTGAAAGTTTTCGAACCTATTTTCTCCGCAACGGGAACGGGAAAGGGCAGTTGTGTCTGGTATAAACACAGTCATATAAATTTGCATCTTCAAAGTTTTCGTAAAATTAATGGATCTATTTTAGATACGTGAACATTTTCGAACCCATTTTTCCCGCAACGGGAACGGGAAAGGGCCAAACACAGACAGACAGTCAGACAGCCAGCCAGCCAGCCAGCCAGCCAGCCAGCCAGCCAGCCAGTCAGCCAGCCAGCCAGCCAGCCAGACAGACAGACAGACAGACAGACAGACAGACAGACAGACAGACAGACAGACAGATTGATCACCCCAGGGGCTGGGCGAAGCCCGGCAGGGTCAGCTAGTTCTTGCCATAATGCAAGTCCTCTTAATTTACAGCCATGTCTTATCTCATTGACTTACACTATGGTATCGTTGGCTCATTAACAATAGGCAATAAAGATAACTTGATAAACAAATTGCCGACACAGCGTGAAACGAAATACACACGGGAGATTTATTCTGGTTGTCCAGAGATTATATACATAGGTAATAGCACACGTCTTAATGTCCCGAGGTATTCGGGGAGCGGTCTAAGTTACTACGGGTACTTACTGACCTTCGCATGTCCTCTGTCTTACCGTTATCATCTCCACAATATTTCCTTTGCTGAATCAATCTGTCTCTGGTGTTATCACTTGTGCCGAATCAATTCGTCTAGAGGTTGCCGGTCGTTCATTTATCCATGGCGTTTCCAATAACTGTTGTTAGATATTCGTAGTTCCGAATAAATCCGCTGACATCCTTCAATTTCTTGTAACCAGAATACTTCGTCCTTAGAAAACCACAAACACCTCCGTTTCCTTCTGAATTCACACAACGTATGGTTTGTTGTCAACTTCCGGTTGTCCGGTGAACGTGGTCGTGACGTCCTAGTAGTCGTGCGCTGTCCACTACACTGTCCACTGCAGTTTGTCAAGTTTTTTTTTTTTTTGGTTCCATGCAAGGTGTGTTTTTTCTTAGTAGGTATATATAAACATACCGTCTTTATTACAAATGATTAATTTATATGATTATCGTTAATGTTTACGGTAAAATACGCAGCAATACAAGTGACTTTATTTAATTACCAGGTCTTTTAATAAAAAATAATTATTACACAGATACAGAACTTACATTTAACATAAACAGCCACTGTTTTATTTGTAGCAGCCTGACCTCTCTCAGCGTGACACGTGTAAACTCCTGTATCCATGCATTCTGCCATGACCTTGTTGTAAGTCAGTGTAAGATTGAATTTATGAGTAGGATCACTAAACGTTTTAAGTTGCGTTTCATCTTTTCGCAAAGACAGACTTGGAGAAGGGTTACCCTCAGCTTGACAAGAAATGCTCACACTGGATTTCTTTTCTAGAGTTACCTCTCTTGAATTGTTGTTGGCTTCAACAATAACGATAGTGGGTAAAACTGTAGAGGTAAAAACAAGACATTGAGTCGTATATGTTTATACTAACAAAATAAACACAATTATACGCATCAGCTAATAATTCACTTGGAATGACTGATTCTGTCGTCACTTATTTATAATATGTGCATTACCACTGACTCACTCATTACTGAAACACTTTAGTGAGTCTGCTAGCCCTGTAGATATGTGCTTGTATCACCCACTCTTTCGTTAATGTGGCTAGGGACGGTGTGTATGCATTCGTTTATTGTATGCGTAGTACATTTACTATGTCTGTGCATACTTGAACCTCCCGGCCATTATATACAATCATTCCTGACCATCAACAGTAATTTAGATATGGTGGGGTTTTACAACCATGTTTCTGTGAATTGTGGTCAGTTCAGCTATCATCATAAGTGTGCGATTCTGGTCAAAAGCCATACATATAAAAGACTGTGATGTCTAGTTCATGCTGTCTAGTTCATGATGTGTAGTATTTGCAGCCTAGAAAACAGATGAATAGAGACCCGTGTTTTGTTTGTTTGTTTGTTTGTTTGTTTGTTTGTTTAACATATGTTCGTGTTTTAACATAATAGCACGGTAAACTCAACACAATAATAGCCAGAGGTTTGTTTGCATGATAAGGTTAAAGAATACCTAGATGAACTCACTTAACATTTTATTATATCATACGCTCATTGCAATGCCATATCTTCTTTCTAATGAGCTAAGGTCTCTAACCAATAATATATTGGTGGGTGTAATGTTGTGCATCAATGCTTCGCATCTTTATATTTGTCTCCATTTTCATTTAGTTATTATTCTGTATGATAATAACTTTTTAAGTTAGTTAGCTAGTTAGTCGACAACTCTAAACGATCCTGGCCGTTATGATCGATCATTTATATATAGTGCATCAGAACAGTGATCACAACGTAACTTAGATGACAGGGTGATATGTGGTGTATGTCTATTCTGGTCTATTCATTGAGGGAGCATGCAAGGACATGAGAATCTGAAACCGATGTTAATGAGAAAACAAGGCGCACTGGGAAAGTAACGCCCACCAAAGATGACATACATAACAAGAACAATTAATGTTGTGTTCTACTAGATAAATATGGCCATGGTGATGATTGCATGTCAAAGGGTTGTGACCAACCCAGTATATGTTTGATTTGAGAAATAAAACCAGAACGCGTGTTTATGTTTATTTTACTATTAGTACACAGGCGTTTGTATACTGTGAAGAGACTCGGTGTTTTGAGTGCATATGGTCATCTAATTGTTGGTCTCCCTGGCCGAGGTGTTACACGACTTTCTCCGTAATCCCCTTTATCCACGCAGGGTAACGCTGCACGCGAGAATTGGTAGCGGTTCTCCACGCGTTGATGAATTGCGGGATAAGTGACCCGGCCGCTCAGAAAGCAATGAGAAACTACTGAGCGTAATCTTGCCAAGAAATCAACAGACAGCTGAAAGATGCTGCTGTTGACAGCGATGTCCTGTAAAGGTTATGCAAATTAAAGGGGGAAAAGTCATCTAATTGTCAACTAATTGTCACATGTGTCCCCGTAAGATAGATTTATATTTGATGTGTAACAATTTCTACTTTTGATTCCAGCATGTGGTATTGGAGGTGAAGGGGCTGTGTGGTAACATATTGATGGCATTGTTGTCTTGCTGAAGCATAATGTAATTCGATGTGTAGTTTGTTGCGGGTCAGCACAGTCAGTGTCCATGTTTGTGCCACGAGGGTATTGTTTGTGTACACAACTGGTGCAGTAGCTGTCCTGTGGAGTCATTGTGTTGAGACAACTGAATGTCTGATGGTGGCCGAGTTTATAATTCTGTACGTTTTCATTTGCAGCTGTATGAGCCAGCATGCTCGCATTATGAGCCAACTTTGGTTTCTTGTAATAGATAAAAATATGCATCTTAAATAACATGTGTTCCCGTTATTGATTTGTTGCCCATGGTTAAATAGAGTCGGCCAAATGTCAATAAAATAATATTTGTATTATCATTGTTTATGATATGTTTAAGTCCCCTCTAATCACTGGTATCATGAAGGCTAATAGACTACAATGGCTGGGGCATACAGAAAGAATGGAAGACAATAGGGAAACAAAACTCGCTTACACTCAGGAAATAAATGACCGTAGACCCCGAGGTAGACCAAGAAGACGGTGGAGAGATAATATATATACAGGCCTACAAAGCACTTGGAATCAACGACTGGCAAGAGAAGGTCAACCAGAGAGACGAATGGAGACGGATTGTATCTGCAGAACGCTGTAGAAGAAGAAGAAGAAGAAGAAGAAGAAGAAGAAGAAGAAGAAGAAGAAGAAGTAGAAGAAGAAGAAGAAGAAGAAGAAGAAGAAGAAGAAGAAGAAGAAGAAGAAGAAGAAGAAGAAGAAGAAGAAGAAGAAGAAGAAGAAGAAGAAGAAGAAGAAGAAGAAGAAGATTGTTTTGATGTTTGGTTGACAGACCCTAGTTAGATAGGCAATGTGACTGGAACATCCTGTGGTGTAATTCTTTGCCTGTAATAAGAAAGGAAATGAATTGATTCCCTGCCGCCCGATCCTGGGAAATATCTCTTTATCCTATCCTTTTCTTGTTAAAAGAGGAGAATGTTTGAGGTGCTCTTTCTGTTCTCGTTTTTTTTATTATTCTTTCTTGGCTGTGGCTCGAACGCAGTCGGCGTTGCACTCCTTCTTCTAGCACCTAAGTATAGGGAAACTATGTCTTCCCTTTACTACATCATGTTGCTTCGTTTTCATATCTATCTATCTATCTATCTATCGATCTATCGAACTATATAGACAGACAGACAGACAGACAGACAGACAGACAGACAGACAGACAGACAGACAGACAGACAGACAGACAGACAGACAGACAGACAGACAGACAGACAGACAGACAGACAGACAGACAGACAGACAGACAGACAGAGTCTTGGATATTCACTTACAATATACTTGTACAGTTTGAGTTTTCTTTGTTGAAGTCCCATCAGGAAGCTGTACATGGCAGATGACCTCTGAGGGGACAAAATAATCAATCACACACATTAACATCATTTTAGAAAAAGTGTTTCGTTGTTATTTGGCATAGTGATTCTATATATTTTCATATATTTCTAGTAAATAAATGCACAATATGTCAGGAAATATGTTCCCTGTCACATGACACGTTCTGTCCGACGTCTTTTGGTTGACATATAGTGTACTGCTAACGGACTGATAAATCAACTCCTAGCTCCATAACCGTTTGGTATTAGATAATGTAATAATTACCACTACATTGTGTAAGTGCAATAATGGCACCTGCATTGCGCAAGTGTAGTAATGGCCACTGCATTCTGCAAGTGTAATAATTACCACTGCGTTTTGCATTATAATAATGACCACTACATTGTGCAAGTGTAATAATGACCACTGCGTTGTGCATTATACTAATGTACCTGTTGTTGTGATTTTTCTTTTCTCTTTTTCTGTCATTGCCCAGGTTTGGCATTGTTAGCACAAAGTTGGTAGGAAGATTGTGTTGTAAAGTGCTTTATTAGTAGTTATTGATACATGTTTGATCTTTAGTATTGGTGCCATTTGTCCAATGAGTTGATTTGCCTTATTACACCTATTTTCGATCTCGTCTTCTGATCTGCCATTTGATGATATTATACCTCCTAGATACTTGAAACTCTTTACTTGTTTCAAGGGATGTTCATTTAGGTGAATTGTTGTTGTTTGTTCTTCTTTAGTTATAGCCATTACTTCTGTTTTGCTTGTGCTAATTTTCATGGTATGTTCCCTACACATTTCGTTTAGACTATTCATGTGGTCTTGTAATTCAGCTTCTGATTTTGCTATTAGTGCTTGGTCGTCCGCAAACAGGAGTTCTCTAATGGTTAGATTTGCAGATGGTTCTTCTTCTGTGTTCTCGTCATGAGGTATTCTTGCTGTCTCTGCTTGGCTGGTGTCTTTACATATGTTGTCTATATATGTTATAAACAAGAGAGGGGACAGGACACAACCTTGTCGTACTCCAGATCTTATGGTGAAGGGTTCTGAGTGTCCTCCAGATGCTCTCACTATGCATTCACTATTGTTGTATAAACTTCTACATAGGTTTGTTAGATGTGTACAAACTCCATATTGTTTAAGGATTTCCCACAGCTTGTTTCTAGCTACCATATAGAATGCCTTTTCTTGACTTCTTAGTTTTTCTACGAGCAGTATATTGTGCAAGTGTAATAATGACCACTACATTGTGCAAGTGTAATAATGACCCCTCCATTGTGCAAGTGTAATAATGACCCCTGCATTGTGCAAGTGTAATAATGACCCCTCCATAGTGCAAGAGTAATTATGATCACTGCATTGTGCACGTGTAATAATGACCACTACATTGTGCAAGTGTAATAATAACCACTACATTGAGCAAGTGTAATAATGACCACTACATTGTGCAAGTGTAATAATGACCCCTGCATTGTGCATTATACTAATTACCCTTGCTTTGTGCATGTGTAATAATGACCGATGCGTTGTGCATTATACTAATTACCCCTGCATTGTGCAAGTGTAATAATAACCACAACATTGTGCAAGAGTAATACTAACCACTACATTGTGCAAGTGTAATAATAACCACTACATTGTGCAAGAGTAATAATGACCCCTGCATTGTGCAAGTGTAATTATGACCACTGCATTGTGCAAGTGTAATAATGACCACTACATTGCGCAAGTGTAATAATAACCACTACATTGCGCAAGTGTAATAATGACCACTACATTGTGCAAGTGTAATAATGACCACTCATTGTGCAAGTGTAATAATGACCCCTGCATTGTGCAAGTGTAATAATGATCCCTGCATTGTGCAAGTGTAATAATGCTCACTACATTGTGCAAGTGTAATAATGACCACTACATTGTGCAAGTGTAATAATGACCCCTGCATTGTGCAAGTGTAATAATGACCACTACATTGTGCAAGTGTAATAATGACCACTTCACTGTACTAGTGTAATAATGACCACTACATTGTGCAAGTGTAATAATGACTACTACATTGTGCAAGTGCAATAATGACCCCTGGATTGTGCAAGTGTAATAATGAACACTGCATTGTGCAGGTGTAATAATGACCACTGCAGTGTGCAAGTGTAATAATGACCACTGCATTGTGCAAGTGTTATAATGGCCACAGCATTGTGCAAGTGTAATAATGACCATTGCATTGTGCAAGTGTAATAATGACCATTGCATTGTGCAAGTGGACACACAGGAGGTAAAAGCGTTGTCCCCTTGCAGATGCTGCCGCTTGAGTGTGAGTTGTTGGGCCCCGACATATTCACTCTGTGATCTATGTTCAACTTTATGGAGCCAGTTGTAATGCACGTACACTGTGTCCGTGTTTAGTATCTCTCATCTTTTCGCAGGAGCTACTCATTCCTAGGTGTTTGTATGCACTTAAGTAGAATATGCTCGTATAATTGAGAGGCATTATGAAGAAATGATGATCGTGTATCAGACGAAAAGAGTGGGATCTTTCTCACTGAACACTCCAGGGCATGATTCATCGCTTTCACTTCACACATGAAACAGGCAAACAAGAGTTGTTACGTAGCAGATAGTGCCGTTGGAGTGTGAGTGTTGGTCCCCCACATAAGGAAATAAATGGTGTTCGTGTCAGCCTCCTCCACTTTACGGCCATGAGGAGCATTTCTCTAGTACCTCATTATTAGAATTAAAATATGAGTAACCCACTATTGCACAGAAACAAACATACAACACATGGTACTGAGCTGTGGTCTTCATTTGTAAACAGCTTTAGCACACCCACCAGACTTGGAGAAATCCCTTAGGACATGCATGGTGTGCTTCTGTTCGATTTCACTCAGCCTAAAGCAATATCACAAAAAGCGTATGCTACACAAGCCACTCTCTAGAAATTGAAGGCATCTGTAAAAAGCACACGGCGTCAGCCATCACCGATGTTGCTGCTCCTAGTGCGTGTCTACACTCAAGAACACAATATACA
>JACEFZ010003116.1:205000-229631 GCA_014155875.1 Cepaea nemoralis
ACTGCAAGAGTTTTCTACTTCTGTTCTAGGCATAGGACAAGATCTCTCCTTTCCTTCGTCACACTGTTGTACTACTTCACTTGGCTAATTGACTAGCACATCACACTAGTACAGTTGGCTAGAGACTATGCTCCTACTAACATTATACTTATTGGGAGTTTGTGTGATCCGGATCCAATGCCTTTTGGCCTGTCCTCAAATTGTTAATAAAACTAACAATCCATACAAAATTGCCTCTATTATGAGTACAATACATGGATAATATTCATGCTCCCATATAATATTTACTCCAACTAGTATACATGCTTTATGTGCTCTCGTTCACCTTTTTAGCTTCCGCTTGTAAAGAAATATTTCAGTGTTAAACTAAGGTTTTCATGATTTTGTTGTGTCCCTTGTTTAGAGTAGTTATTCCTCTTTGCAATAATTGGTGTATGCATCTTTATGTGTTAGTTTTTCTGGATGTTTGCGTGTTTCTATAACACTAATATGTATTTATCTTACTAACATGTGAATATGTCTAAATCTACGTGTATGTACTCTTTCGAGCGCCGTAAAGCGGTTTATTGTAGTCACAAACGAGTGTGTAAGTCTGATTTATGACTACCCTCCCGGTTTGTGATGCTCAAAATATGTTTCCTATCTCTATCATCCAAGTATAGCAACTACAAAGATAAAAATAGAACACCACATTGTCTTAACACATTGACAAATAGGCCAGATAATTGACAGGGAGGGAAATATAAAAGTCGAGCCACAACAAATAGCCTTAGCCTTTGAAGATTATTACAGTAACCTTTATACAGAGGAAAACACACAGGCTCACGTGCAAGAACACTTTATGAAATTCACAAAAGAACTCACAGAGGAACAGAAACTAACACTAGATACTGAATTAACACTAACAGATATAACACAAGAGGTTCATGGAATGCTGAAGGGCAAATCGCCTGGCCCTGACGGTATTACTGCTGAATTCTATCAGTTTTTCTTTCCTCTTCTAGGTCCCCTTTTACTAGCAGTATTCTCTGAATATTTCCACAAACATGAACTCCCATCCAGTTTCAACACGTCTTACGTCACTCTTATTCCGAAGGAGAACACTGACAAGACACTTTTAAAGAGTTACAGACCTATCTCGCTTTTAAATGTAGACTACAAGATTTTAACAAAGACTTTGACGAATAAATTGAAACCAGTAATGGCATCTCTCATTCATGAAGACCAGCAATGTAGTGTACAACACCGGAATATCCAGCAACACACACACTTCATAAGGGACATCATCAACTACACACATCTGAAAAACTGTCAGTCCTCAATTCTCTCTTTAGATCAAGAAAAAGCATTCGACAGAATATCTCACTCATACCTCCACAAAAACTCTCTCACAATGCAATGTGGGAAATTATTTTCGGACATGGGTCAAAATTTTTATATTTGAAACCGGAAAGTCGGATTCTATTAAACCATACCGTAACCAATTCTTTCAGGTTGACTAGGTCAGTGAGACAGGGATGTCCCTTGTCCCCTTTACTGTACGTTGTCGCTCTAGAGCCACTTCTAGAAAAGATACGACAGGACGACAATGTCAGGGGTACGTTCATACCAGGGAAGGGTGAACAAAAGCTGCGTGCTTATGCGGACGATACCATTTTCTTTCCGACCACTGAAAAATCTGTACGGATCATTTTGGAGACGTTCTCGTTTTTTCGGCAAAGGGAGTGGGGCAAAATTAAACGTCCAAAAATCTACTATAATGGGCTTAGGCAAATGGAAAAATAAGGCGGATTTTCCATTTGACTTAACATCAAACAATCTTATAAAAGTGTACGGAATAGTCTTCCAATGTCAACCAAATCAGACACACAATGACACTTGGCAAAATCTAGAGAAGAAAATAACAGATATGTTACAGAGATACAAATACAAAACAACTACCATATTTGGTAGAAGTACCATTGTTAATACATATATAATTCCAAAAATACTATATCTGTGCACAGTCCTAGATCCCCCACATCAAACTGTCACAAACATAAACAAAGAGATTAGACGCTTTGTGTTTGGCAGCACCATCTACAGTATCAAACATACTACACTCATGCAAGACAAAAAAGATGGAGGCATCGCCCTCCAAGACATAACAACCAAAATACTAGCACTTAGGATCAAACACGTAGGTGAAATCCTACAACACCCACAAAACACCCTTTAGCACACTATTACATTGGAATTAGGCTATCTTCTTTAAAACCTATTAGGAATACATCCTCACATTATTTTGGCACTCTCCCAACGTTCTACAAAACATGTATTTCTGCCATTAAAGGACATGAAAAATTACTACACAAGAAAACACATACAATCTACAGGCATTTAGTTAAATTACAAGCAACTCCGTTACATCTCAGAATTAAAAGAGGACATAGATATTTAATAAAAGATTATACCGAAATTTTCTCTAATATTCACAACAAGCAGATTACTCCAAAAGCAAGGGAAATTACATATAGGCTTGTTTACAGCATGACCCCAACAACAGAGAGAACAGCAAAAATAACTAAACAAATACTACAGTGTCAGCTTTGTAGACGGAACGTCCAAGAATCAGAAGAGCACATCTATTACGAATGCAACACAATCATGCCAACAAGAAATCTCCTACAAAACATCCTAAACACACATTCGAAACAAAGAACAGATGTTTATAAAGCAATCATGATAAATTCCATTCCTTACTCCACACAAGACACCCACACAAAGCTACTTGTTCTATTGGCAGAGTACAGAAATCTTATATGGACATTAAGAAACAAAGCACTATACAATTACAGAACAATCAACAAAGAAATTGTCCAACAACTTTATCAACAAAAAGTCGCAAACATTCTAATCTTAGCCCCACAAGCGCAAATCTCGTAAAATATTTGGCTGAAGACAGCACATATTACAGAAGAAGCAAATAACTTGTTTTAAATAAAGGATACTACAACTGTAAATGTATTTATTGATGGTATTAATAATCTTACAATTATATTATTATTATTGTTATTATTATTATTATTAATACTATTATTATTACTGCTACTATTATTATTAATTTTCCCGTTATTATATTTGAATGTCCAACATGAAATATATTGTGGATGGGTGTCTGTGCCGTTGGCAGTAACATATGTATGCGTCTGTGTGTGGATGCAGGTGTGTGTGCGTGTGTGGTGCATGAATTTGCACGCGCATGTGTACGAGTGTGTGTGTGTGTGTGTGTGTGCGCGCACGCGCGCATGCGTGCGTGTAGCAGTATTTAAACCAAGTCGGTATCTTAAGTATTAAAATGATTTTATACGGTAATGATATGTTTCAAAAGAAAAATATCCACCACCATGTATAAACAAATTCGATGATCCCTTTAAGTAACCAGTAAGCTAAGGCGGCTTTTAGTGGCCAGGTTTTAAGTCCTTCCCATTGTATATAAAACCCAGACACTATCACAATTTTGGACCAATTATCTCCCTGGAGACAGACCATGGACCCTAATTGCTAGTAGTAAATCCCTGATTCTTGTCCCCCAAACAAAAGACATCATGGACTAGATCGTCACCCTGAAATTTGTCATCAGGCAACAACACCAACGACCTTGGCCTTGGGCGCTTAGTGACCCAGAAATTACAAGGAAGCCACATTTTAATGGAAATGATAGTTTACAGTTTATTGTCCAAGCGCGGGGCATTTAAATGTACTGCGGTCTTCAGAAAGCATGAGATTGTGTGTGCGTGTGTGTTTGTGTGTATGTGTGTGTGTGTGTGTGTGTGTGTGTGTGTGTGTGTGTGTGTGTGTGTGTGTGAGAGAGAGAGAGAGAGAGAGAGAGAGAGAGAGAGAGAGAGAGAGAGAGAGAAAGAGATATTGACAGGTGTGTCAGAGCCTAGCTATGCAGCAACATCGTTACGGCACCCGGCGGACAAGAGTTGTCGGCTGGCAAGATTGCTACCTGACACGCGACCAGCGGTCAGGCTGACGACAGACGCACGCAAGCCACGTGACCCCACCAGAGGCAGTGGGCAGTGTGCGTGATAGCTCAGACCGAGCTGGGACAGGAGACTGGAAGGACTGTGTGACGAGAGCAAGGCGTTTGTGTGAATCTCCGTGGTTGAAAGCCGAACGACTGATATCTTGAGCGTCAGACCTATGAGCTGTATTGTGGTTGTGAGTTATATATTGTAGATCGTTGTAATTATCGTTCTGTATTTAATGTGACAATAAATCCATAGAACTTGTGGTGCTGTGTCTTACGTTGAATCACGTTATACTTGTACTGTCTCACACGTGTTAGCCAACGAGCCGAATATAAGATCCTGACATGTGTGGACGTGGGTTGCTCGTCTTTGTTTAAGAACCTAATATATTTAGACGTGTGTTACTCGTCTTTGTTATTTAAAACTATAATTCTTGTACGTGTAAAATTTGTCAAGGTTATAGTTATGTACATGTGATCGGAAAAGTCTCAGTGTGATCCATTACTACATTGTTTAAATATATGTTTAAAATCTATTAGTAAATGTGCAGTACATATTGTTTGATCCTGTAAACGTGTAAAACATTTGTGATTCGTGAAACTTGTCACCGTTTGACCTTGTCAACATTGTGATTTTGTCGCCATTTTGACCTTGTCGCCATCTTGTAAACTTGATGTCTATGTCCTTACTGAATGTCATCTTGATGTAAGTGATGTGTCATCAAGGTTATTGAGTATTCAAATACAGATAGATTGTTTGTGTGTATTGAGTTTGTGGAACGCAAAGAGTTTTGGAAAGAGTGTAACTTCTGTTGAAAGAAACACTGTTGACGACAAATTTACGACATACAATTACACTCGACGCCATCCAAACCAAATCAACACTTAGTGACTTGCAGGCACACACCAATAAATAGACACTAACTTATTTCTCTCCAAAAACAAAGCAGGTTTTTGCGTACCATCCATAACCTTGCCGTAGAGGTCATTAGTGGTTCCGAAGTACGACCCTACAGTTTTCTAGCCCGATTGTCCCAACCGTTCTTCACCGTATCCAAGGGCACTTGAGTATATTTTTCTTTACTTTAACTTTACGTATGCATTAGTGGGCACGCATCGTATAGTCAAATCAATTGTAAATTGTTTTTCTACTAACCATTTACAACATATTTTGTGTGGTTGATTTCATTGACGTATTTTCTCCATCATGTCGTCATTATTTGATTTCATTAGATATGGGGTTAAAATTGAAATTACAAGGTGATGAATTAACAAAATGGAGTGAGAACAAATACGCAGAATACCTACTTGTTCAAGAAAAAGCTGCCGAACGCGATGAAAGAGCAGCAGAAAGAGCTCTAAAACAAGCAGAAATGGCTGCCAAGCAAGCAGAGGCAGAAACAGCCTTGAAACAGGCAGAGATTGAAAAGGCTGCCAAGCAAGCAGAGGCAGAAACAAAAGCAAGCTGAGATAGACAGTGAACTTAAGAAAGCAGAAATAGCAGCTCAGAGTAAGAGAGAAGAACTAGAATTACAGTTGAAAATGAAACAACTTGACACTGAGACTGCAATTAATAAAGAGTCAAAGAAATCTGAAAGACTGGAGAAAGAAAACCAGTATAAGAAGTATCAAGGTATCGTACGTAACTATACCTCGGGTGACTGCATAGCAGCCTTTACCCAAAATTTTGAGACTTTAATGGAACATTACCAAGTTCCACTTTCGGAATGGAATATTCTATACATGAGGAGTCTTTCTGGGGAACCTCTTAAAGTCATTGAAACCATCCCCAAAGACCTCAGAAAAGAGTACCATTATATTAAATCTAAAATAATGGCACATTTCATGTTAGACGAGGCAGGGTACAGAGAACAATTCAGTAAACTGAGTCCAAAATCAACTCAAACGTTCTCTGACTACCTCTGTTTAGTCCGAGACATTTTCAGCAAATGGACTTCATCAGCCAAAATTAACAAAAATTATGATAAATTAGAAGATCTCATCATTCGAGATAAAGTCATTTCTTCTATCCCATCATCTTTTTCTAAGTTCTTACAGGAGAATGAATGCACAAGTGTGGAAGAAATGGAAAGACGTGGGTCGGCCTATTATACGGCCAATAAACAGTGCTTTGCCACTGAAGCTACTGACAGTAACTGGGTAGCAGCAGCCAACTATGAGAAAAACTATAGTAGGCAAAAACCATACAGGCCTACCTCTGAAAAATTTAGACATTGTATTCACTGTAAAATGTCTCACCATTTGAACGAGATGTGCGATAAAAACCCAGGGTACCAAACATACTTGCAAAATATGGTAAACAGACAAGACAGAGAACGTAAATCGTTCAAAAGTTTACGTAAATGTTTTCTCTGCAAAGCTTACGGTCACTATCGTATGGATTGTAGAGGCAGGCATATGACCAACAAAGCTAATGCCGCCTTGTTCGATAGCTCAGCGTCAGAAGACGAAAATCCAGAAAAACATCCTGTACATGCAGCACAGGCTTGTGACTGTATTTAGTGCTAACAAATGCACTGTCTGTAATACCTTCTATGAAAATGGTATCTTAACATGCGGGCACGCCGTCCCTATTACCAATGAGGAAGCTAACTTGGTAATAGACTCAAAACGCAGTTCAGCAAAGAACGTAGGAAAAGTGAACATCACAGAGACGAAGACAAGACCAAACACTGCAAAGTCAGAACAAACTGATTTTCACCCATCAGACTTTGTACCATATTTTAATAATGTTGTTAACATCACTCAACCTCATTCCTTATGTAAAGAGGTCAATACTCAACAAGAAGGTGAGAAAATTAACAAAACCTCAAGACTGTCGTTAGGAAAACTAACATTCCATGAAGGTTACATCAATGACACAGTATGCACATGTGTACGCGACACAGGGTCTTGTCTTATCGGTCTTCGAAGACCCTAGCTGATCCTAAAGACTACCTAGATGAGTACATTTATTGCAGAACTGTTTCAGGGACAGTAGAGAGATATCCCATGGCTTGGGCCAATATAAAATCACCTTTCCTATCAGGCAGAGTAACTTGTGCTTTATTAGACAATCCATGTTGTGATTTATTAATTGGAAATGTATTAAATGTGACAGACTACACAGAGTCCAAAAATCACACACAGAAAAAAGTTAACACAACAACAAGTACTGCCTTAACTACACCACTCATCATACAACAACATGATGAACAGACCAAAGTACCACACCATACCATCTTACAACAAGAAGAAACAGAAACTGGTGTGTATCAGCACATAGAAAAAGGTGCAGAAAACAAACAGTTCACAACAGCGAGGAAAGATCACAAATCATCATGTTATATACTATACCTCCTGTACTCCCTGTTAACTACACACATAACCAAATGCACACAGTGGATGGTTATACTTGCACTACTCATTGTAAATACAAAACAAATGTCTTCACAGACAATTTCATTTCCACATTATCATGACACAACACAGATGATAGTACTCATGACAAACCAGCAGACTTTGTTACTTACATCATTACTGTTGAACCAAATTTTGTTATTGCCACTCATAATCTCTATGTTAAATCAACTCAAACACATACCTATGCTGAACAATGTAAAGCATCAGTCGGTGAAATTACTGACAAAAATCAGAAAAAAATTACCCTACATATTTTGGAAAATATACACAAATTGCAGAAGATCATACAAACATGCACGATTATATTTCAAAACTATACATGTGGTATTATTATTGTTTGAACTATTGAATGTATACACACATGTACGAGTGCAGGTTTGGAGATAGCACTCAAAATGATCTCAACATGAAATGTGAATATTCCCACCTTTGGGAAAATTTTAACCGTAACCCACTTTATATCCTTAGATCCAGTAACTCCAGAGTTGCCTTGTCTGCTGTTCGACTCCTCCTATCTGACATTCCTAATATCATTTGTTATATTGACGACATCTGTGTCCATACAGAGACAATGACGGAACATATAAAGACACTAGAACAGACACTAGAACGTATCAGACAGCACGGACTGACAGTGAAGCCTTCAAAGGTGAGCATGGCTTACCAAGAGATATCATTTTTGGGGTACAGAATATCCAATGGCTTTGTCATGACAGACAACAAAATTGTCTCCAAAATTCTAAAACTGTCACTTCCAACAAATAAGAAACAAGTCCGCAGTCTGTTGGGACTGATCAACTATTACAGGAACTTTATTCCTGATTTTTCAGAACTGACCTGAGGTTTTTTCTAACTTACTAACCAAGGATAAGCCTGAAAAAGTTGTACACGATGAATGCCTACGAAATGCATTTCATAAAGTTTTGGCACACTTTTCTGATAAAAATTCGAATAACCTAATCCTTAAATTGCCCAACATCCGTTTACCTTTCAGATTGAGAACAGATGCTAGCTCCGTTGCGATTGGGGCAGTCCTGTTGCAGGAATACGACAACATCCTGCATCCAATTTGTTTCATATCAAGAAAACTAAGGCCTCGAGAGCGTGCATGGTCCATTCCGCAATTAGAAGCACTGGCCTTAGTAGAAAGTGTGACGAAGCTATCCAAATACCTTCTAGGACGTCACTTTATCATCGAAACTGACAACAGTCCATTACGGTATATAAATGCCGGAGTACCATCCAATAATATGATTGCTCGCTGGTCCTTGAAGCTTCAAAATTTCAGTTTCGAAGTTCGCCATATTCCCGGCAGAATGAATGCAATTGCCGATCTTTTGTCCCGTTGTCCGACCGACCCAGTAAGCAACTGTCTGAGTGCACTGTGTGTAATACACTCAGACCAACACAGCCACCAATGAGTGAATATTTTTGTCATTCACCTACTGTGTAAGGTCTATAATTCAAAGTGTGATACGGTTAAAAACCGACATGTATAATATACTTATTTTAATCAAGTCATGTAATGAGTGTAGTATAATTGTGTAGTGTGTGTTAGAAAGAGAACAATATTAATTGTAAATATACACTAAAACAGTGTCACAGAACGCTTAAGCACTTACCAGAAGCGAACTTTACCATTGTGACCGCTGTGTAGTGATTTTCTTCACCGTGATATTTTAACGACATGTGCAAATGTGGACCGAACATTGACTCCTACACCACCTCTACAGCGAATTTAATCCAAATTGTTCGACGTTTGAACATCCGAAATAAGAACAGTCGATCATTATCCATAAGTTGTGAACACATCGGAAACAAGAACATTCCACCATAATCCGAGAGTTGTGATACTATAACATCGAACACGAACTTTGATAACATTTTACGATCTGTTAAAACCGGAACAGTTGTGTTCAAACAGTGTAACAGCAACTAAATTTTGCGTTTCGTGTGTATTTCCGGTGTAATTTAAAAAGTATAGCAAAATTAGCAGACGATATACAAATTTTCAAAAATGTATGACGATTGTAAAATCCTTGTGAATCTATAAAATATAATACAACAATTGGATACTTATTTATTTTGATTAGTGTAATCTTAGAATCATATCTTGATTAATGTATCCATATTACCGACTTTTTCTCGTTAATATGAAGAAACGTCAAGCAATGACGCTAAGAAATTAAATAATTATTGTAATGTATTCAATTTCTTGAATGTCAAAATTACTTCCCTTGCATTTGTGAATTACATCAAGGGCCATAATTTGAAACATATTCATTAATGTGTATTGTATAGATAGACATTTTGTTGCTCAAATGTTTAGCACAGCAGGTAGGCGTCCACTTAGCATGTCATAGAGCTGCCAACATTGCAAACCAACATAAGAGCTCCTGGCCAAATGAGGTCAGAGTTTAAGTGTTTAATACGACTAATACAAAGCCGTATTTCAGTCTGGCTAGATGGACTGTTGCAAAACAACCATATTATTACGTTTTTTTTCAAATTGCTGCGAGGTAGATGCGTGAAGCTGGTACTACTGATCTGACTGGGTATTATTGCAATGGAGGTAACCAGGCATCAGGGGGATGAAACCTGAGTTGTGTTAAAAGTTGTACTTCATTTGTCATTTCAATGCAACTTACATTTTTTGTATATATTTCTATGCCATATATGTATTTTCATGCATAACACTGGGAAAGAGTAGTCTCTGACATGAAATTAACACTACCCCAGTATATACATACATCATGAATGAAAGATGGCATCTTTCATTGAGGTACCCGGGGAGAATGTCAGAGCCTAGCTATGCAGCAACATCGTTACGGCACCCGGCGGACAAGAGTTGTCGGCTGGCAAGATTGCTACCTGACACGCGACCAGCGGTCAGGCTGACGACAGACGCACGCAAGCCACGTGACCCCACCAGAGGCAGTGGGCAGTGTGCGTGATAGCTCAGACCGAGCTGGGACAGGAGACTGGAAGGACTGTGTGACGAGAGCAAGGCGTTTGTGTGAATCTCCGTGGTTGAAAGCCAAACGACTGATATCTTGAGCGTCAGACCTATGAGCTGTATTGTGGTTGTGAGTTATATATTGTAGATCGTTGTAATTATCGTTCTGTATTTAATGTGACAATAAATCCATAGAACTTGTGGTGCTGTGTCTTACGTCGAATCACGTTATACTTGTACTGTCTCACACGTGTTAGCCAACGAGCCGAATATAAGATCCTGACAGGTGTTTCATGCATTCCGCTTGCGGAAGTGGAAATATGCAAGAAATGTGTATCTACATGCACTATGCCACAAATGTCATATTATCATAACTGTATATATGTATGTATATGTTTTATTCACAATGTCACACTTAACACTAACAAACGGCAACGCTCTGTAATATACACAAACAAAAGAAATACACACTACAACTTGTAAATACACATTGCTTTGTATGGAATAAAAGTTGGAAAAAAAAAAAACCATTCACTTTCGGATTGATAAGACTGTGAGGGTAAAACCGTATTCAGCTGCTTCGGTAGCTGTCTAGTCACAAGACTATCTTTCTGACCCGGTGATGGACCCTACTTAAAAACCAAAAAAAAAAAAAAAAAAAAAAAAAAATTAACACATTGACACAGACGAATTACAACAACCCGCATTGTGCGGCGAAAAATATTTCCGCATCCTGTTTCACTCATCTGTATTTGGTTCATTCTCTCTCTCATTCATACATCTTTCATTCCTCTTTCATTCTACACAGGTTTTTTAAAATACATATTATGTCATTAAAATATGGTTGTAGAAAAATGAAATAGTTGAACAATATGTATGTACAATAAATCGTTGGCTGAATTTAAACAAGTTTTCAAGCCAAATGACTGTGTTCTGTTTTTACACTCGTCATTTCTATACAAAAATATACATATTTAAGAGGATTGTTTGCTACCAATCCTGTGGTTACTACTTAATCTAGCTAAACTATCCTAAGTTGGTGTGCTGCGCTAAACTAACCTAAGGGAACTAATCTAACTAAATGATGAGAATGAGGAGAAGTGTTTTAGTTACCTTATTGTGCGCTAATATATAAAATGATATTAATTTCTAAATGATGGGATTACTTTATCAATGATGTTCTAATTAACTAACTGTCTAAGAAAGTATGTTTACATGATGATAACTAAAGTAATGTTTCCTAAGTTGAAAAGTATGATGTAGAAGTTAAACTAAATGAGTTTTAACTAAATGTAAATGACTTTTAACTATTAAATGATGTAAATAAGGTTATAAAGGTGGTTCTACACTCTATTCTACCAAAAAATTAATATGTTACATGCAACTGAAATAAAAACAATATTATACATATCACATATACTTAATTTATCTAAACTATCTAATTACATCCAGGTGTGTTGACGGAGTAGCGTCCTCTGTCGATTATTGATGAAACATAGAGTTCATTTAGACAAAGTCTGAAAAATACGCTCTCATCCTGGGTAACGTTGAAATATCGTTCTACTCACGGGTTGCATGCATGGTGGTGGCGTCGACAACTCATAATGTGTCTGTTCATTTTCACTAATACTGACACAGTTAATACTTAGCAAATTTAGGCGATTCACGATCGTAAGCGTACTACAGTGTCTGTCTTCATCACATAAGGCACTAGTTAACTACAGTGTCACTGCTTTTGGTGATGTTGGATCGCTCTCTTCTCGTACTTGTGGTATATCGATCTGAGAAGGTCGGCTAAGTGTGTCTGCCAAAACGTTCATGTTCCCCTTGATGTGTTGTATCGTGAACGCATAATTTTGCAGGATCAAAGACCATCTGTAGATCCTGTTGTTACGGTGGACCCCCGACTGCATCACTGTCAGCGGTGAATTGTCAGTTTCAATGACAAACTTGGTACCCGCTAAGAATCTATGAAGCTTCTGGACGCAATAGATGACGCTTAAAGCCTCTAACTCAGAGACTGAGTATCTCGATTCAGCAGGGGTTATCTTGCGGCTTACATATACAATCGGGTGAAAGATTCCCTCATAGAACTGTCCTAAAACGCCAGCGATGGATATGGCACTTGCGTCTGTACGAAGGAAATACGTAAGATTGGGATTAGGTAAGCACAGGATAGGTACAACGCTGAACATATGTTTTAATTTTGATAATGCACCAATTAATTCTGCATCCTGTACATTTAATTTCACAGATGCTTTCAAAACATTAGAAAAAACGCTGGTGATTTCAGCTAAATTGGGTATGAACTTATTATAGTAGTTCACTAGACCAAGCAAGCTTCTGACCTGCTTCTTGGTCGTTGGCATGGTTAAGTTCAAAATTTTGGTGACAATTTTCTCATCTGTCTTAAGTTGGCCTCGAGTGATCGTATGGCCTAGGAAATCAATCTCTTCCATCCCCAACTCGACTTTGGTTGGCTTTACAGTCAGACCGAATAATCTCAATCTATCAAAGACATGTCGCAGTTTCTGTAGGTGTGACGTCCAGTCTGCAGTATGGACACAAATGTCATCAATGTACGTCGCTGTATTTGTCACTCCATGGAGAAGGTCCCTAGTGAGTCGAACAAAAGTGGCTGGGGCATTACGAAGGCCAAAAGGAAGGAATCGCCACTCATAAAGACCTAGAGGTGTTGAGAACGCTGTTAAATGGATAGACAATGGATGCATCGGGACTTGCCAGTATCCTTTCGTAAGGTCAAGTTTAGAAAAAATACGAGAGGTGGACATATCAAGAATCAGATCCTCACATGATGGAATAGGCTCTGCATCGACCTTGGTGACATTATTTAACCGGCGAAAATCGACACAGAGGCGGATCGTAGAGTCCTTTTTCTTCACAAGGACGATAGGAAAAGAATATTCTGACTGCGACTTTTGGATTATTCCACTCGACTCAAGATTTAGAAGTTCTTTGTCGAGATTTTCCCTATAACTCAATGGGATGGAATAAGGTCGGCATTTGATAGGGGTGTTATCAGTAAGAATGATGGAGTGTTGTATTCTGTCAGTCCTACCTGGAATGTCGGAAAAAATGTCCTTGTATTCTGTCACTAGCTCTATTGTCTGTCGTCTTTGCTCATCAGTGAGTCTCGGTTCTATTTGTATACTCTCAATTGTCCCAGTCATGTCTACTGTCGGGACTGGTAGTTCTATGTCATCGTCATCTATCTGATTGAGTACTGTGGTTGTACTACCTGTGTGTTCTGTTTCCTGACTAAGTGTGTATGCGCTGTCGTCATCTTCTGTCGCTCTGCCTAGTGTAGTTACGTTATGTACGTCTGTTGTCGGGTTACTTGGTGTGGGTGCATTCTGTTTGTCTGTCGTCGGTTCTTGTCGTGAAAAGTAAGGCTTCAGCGTGTTGATATGAAATATCTTTAATTTTTTGTTTATCGATATTTCATAATCGACATCTGATATCTTTCGTACCACTTTGAATGGCCCTTGCCATGAAGTTAATAATAGATTACATTTATCTGGTAGTAAAAGTAGAACCTCTTGATTAGGTTCAAGGTGAAGGGTTTTGGCACCCTTATTGGCGTAATGCCGGTAGATCTGGCCTTTTCTCTCCAAAGATGATTTGGCTATTACACACGCCTTTATAATTTTATCGCGTGTCTCTGTTACCATCTCGTACGGTGTTACTGGGGTTGGACTATCTAGTGTACTCGTGATTAACTGATGGTAAATCGTTAGGGGTCCACGAGGGTTCGCCCCATACACTAACTCAAATGCTGAGAAACCCGTACTCGAGTGCGGAATTTCCCGATAGGCAAACAGCACAGTTGGTAATAGAGTATCCCAATCAGATGGGTTCTCTGCTGTTACCTTTGCCAGCATATGCTTTAGATCCCCGTTAATCTTCTCTATGATTCCATTGCTGGTAGGGTGGTAGGCAGTAGTACAATGTTGTTTACTTCCTAGTAATTTCGTAAGGGCTTGCGTGGCAGACGATATAAACTGGGTTCCCCGATCTGATAAAATGGTTCGAGGAAATCCAAATCGATAAAATAGATGTAAAAATACATTAGCTACATCTTTGGAGGTAATATATTTTAGGGCCATCGCTTCGACCCACCTTGTACAGAGATCCACGAGGGTTAGTATGAATCGGTTTCCTTTGTTCGACACCTGATTCAGGGGTCCAACAATATCCACCGCTACATTTTCAAACGATCTAGAGGCCAATATAGAAGGTTGGACCTCAGCTGTTACATGCTTTCCCTTTCTCACTAAATGTTGGCAAATGGTACATGACTGACAAAATATTTTATATCGTTACAAAACTTAGGCCAATAGAAATGTGCCAAAATTCTGGCTCTCGTTTTGTCATAAGCCAAATGTCCAGCAAACGGTGAATCATGTGCCATCTTTAACACAGTTTGTCGATGTTTCAAAGGTAACACCGTCTGCTGAATCTCATGGTTATTGGTGGTATAATATCGCATGAGAATTCCATTGTGGAGCTTAAAATACCAAGAGGCGTTTTTGGTTAATTTGGCCTTTTCACCTAATAATCTAAAATAAGGTGCAATGGTTGGATCGGCGTGTTGTGCCTCGATAAACTCTTGTCGAGTGGTATTGTCAATAGTACCGCTAGGTGTTAGTAATTGTAACATTTCATCTTGTAGGTCAGTTTGATGTGTTTGGGTCTCTGACCTAGTTACTGCATTAGCCATGTTGGTGTGTTTCCATGGCTAATATTTCGTCATCAGTGCAGTGTTTTAAATTTGGTAGGCATCCTAAAATGAGGTCAGTACAGGGGTCTTGTAAGCTAGCGCACGTAAATGTGCCGGAAAGAAATGGGGTGTTTATACGGACTTTTGCAAGTGGATATTTTTCAATATTGCCAGAAAAAGTGCGGCATTTAACAAAACCGCCCGTATAATCCTCTGGGTTAATCAGTTCTTTCCTTACGCCGATTAATGTACTCATGCTGTCAAGTAAACATTGTCATGGATATTCATTGACCAGTGCATCGTGGAACTTTAAATTGCCTCTGGAGGCTAAAGCTGAATTAGCATCTTCATTAGAACATGGTATGATATGACAACATTTGAGTTTACCGTCCGCATGGAACTGGTGACAAACATCACATTTATTGAAGTCTAAAATATCACTAACAAACGCAACACTTTCACACTCATTGAATGGTAATACATTTTCGTTCTCACACTCAACTTCACTATCATTATCAGAGGATGTATCAATCAGCACAGCATTGCTGGCCTTCATTCTCTGTCTCCCCAAACACTTAGAAGAATAATGTCCATACGACGAACAAAAGAAGCATTTAACTGCACGTTTATATGAGTTCCTTTTGTTTTCCTGCTTTTTAATCATCATTTCAAGATGTGCAGGATATGACGGATTTGTATCACACATCGAGAATCTTTGGTGGTATAAATTGCAGTATCCACACTGGGGTGGTTTTTGGTATGGTTTATCTTTCTTTCCATAAGACTTCTTGTTGAACGGTCTGCTTGGTTGGCTATTTGCAAATGCTGTAATTTCTGACTCATGTATAGATGATTTAAATACATCTCTGTTGGACGAGAAGTACGCCGAACCACGTTTCTCTAATTGTTCTAGCGATTCAATGTCTGCTTGTTGAAGGAACTTTGCAAAAGGAGTTGGCACTGTGGATATTACTTTATCCATAACCATTAAGTCTTGTAACTTGTCAAAACTCTTTCCTACTTTCGCTGCCTTAAGCCACTTACTGAATATACTTTGAACGTTAGATACATAATCTAAGAACGTTTCATTCGGTTTTGGTTTAATTTGTGAGTACTGGATCTGATATCCAGGAGCATCGAGTAGAAAATGCTGCATGATTCTGTCATGAATATATTGGTAGTTGTTTCTTAATTCTGTTGGTATAGACTTAATTACTTTTAAGGGCTCCCCAGATAAATTTCTCATATAGATCATCGCCCAATCTTCTAATGGTATTTTCTGAAATCTAAGCTGAAACTCTATATTCTCGGTCCAAGCTGAAATTGAATCTCCTTGGCAGTAGGGCTTGATAATCCCTTTATATTTAGAGAATTTGTTCTGCTCTTCCTGACTCTTCTGTTTAGTGGTAGCTATTTGAATGTTTGAGTCAATTTCCATTTCCTTCATTTTTAACTTTGTTTGTGCGTCTACCTCTATTTGCTTGTGTTTGGTGGCGTCGTCTAATTCTAATTGCTTTTGTTTGGTACCTAATTCTTTCTGTTTGCTGGCGTTGTCTAATTCTAATTGCTTTTGTTTCGTTGTTTCCTCTAACTCTCTCATCTCTTTCTGATGCTGTCTCTCGAGTGCTCGCTCATCTCTCTCTATTGCAGCATTTCTTTCTGTTTCCTGTTTGTATTTCTGTTCTGCCCATTTTTCTAATTTGTCCCCGCTATGGCCTAGTTCTTTGCCAGCTTGGATACAATCATTTAATGTTGACATTGTATGGTTTTCTGATGTTACCAAATGATATGAAAATAATTTTTCCAATTAATAAGTTTCACACGTTCACAATCAATCGCTGAAAAAAAAGGATGCGTTATTAATCGTGCTTATCAAAATAATGAAAGAATACTCATCTAATCGGGCGAAAATAAGGCCCCTTGGGATGTTGCACCGCTGTCTTGTACACACACAATTGATAGGCTTGTTCGTACGTGTGATGTCTCTGTTTTGTAGAGCATCAACAATTAGCACATAATATATGAATACAAATACATGGTGGTAATCAATTTAAATGTTACAGTTCTTACGATCGGTAAATTACAAATGTGATGTGGATAACTATGAATGATATATGATGATATGAATGTTATGATAGTATAAATGAATCGTCAAATGGTGAGATGAATCGTTGAATGTGGTCAAATGTCGTCTTGTCTTCACTTTCTATACTGTCTCTGACTGAGCTATGTTGTGTGATCTTAGCCTGACTTTCAATTTACTTCTCTTGCACAAAATATGTTTCTTTTTGCACAAGTTTGTAAGTAAATTCAATAATTGTTGACATAATGAATGTATCACAAATATTCACAATTAATAGTTAAACTTAAGAATGTTAAGAACATGTGACTTAATAAAGACGTTCTGAAAATAGATAAAGAAATGCAAGAACAATACAGAGTGACTGTGAAAAAATAGGTACAATGCAATAACTAACAATACAGAGTATAGATGAAACAATGGGAAATGTTAAGGGACTCCATTCATCAAACTAGCAAAGAAGTATTACGGAGAGAGGCCAAAATAGCTAAGAAAAATGGATGAATGAAGATATCTTAAACTGATGAACAAAAGAAAACAGAGTAAAAATGACATACAAGAATACGCCTAAGATAATAAAGAAATAAAAGATAAATGTGGGGAAGGCTAAAGAAAGTTGGTTAAACGAAGCAATGCAAAAAAATTGAATTAAATTCCATTAAAGATACAAAAAATATGCACAGACAAATCAGTGAGCTTTACAGGAAGAAAAATAAGAATAAATACAGGGTGTTTGAAATCAAAAACAGGAAATATAATATTAGAGGAAGATGCTATAATGAAGAGGTGGAATGAGTATATAAGAGAATTATATGAAGGAGAAAGGGGAGAATTAACAGAAGATAGTAACTTAGAAGGTCCACCTATTCTGAAAGAAGAAGTCGCTGACGCTATGAAACGTATGAAGAAAGGAAAAACAGCTGGGCCAGATGAAATCACAATAGAAGAATTAGAAGTATTGGGAGAATTTGGAGTAGATATATTAACCAAAATGTTGAATGATATTTACAGCAGTGGATATTTACCCAGTGATATGCTGGAAATCTTTATTTATAGCTATACCAAAACGACCAGGAGCAATTGATTGTGAAGATTTTCGTACAATTAACCTTATAAACCATATCACTAAGCTTCTACTCAGAATCATAATGAGAAGAATCAAAAGAAAATAAAAATGGAAATTAGTGAAGAACAGTATGGATTTGTGGAAGGAAAGGCACAAACAATGCAATTTATACATTACGGACACTAATAGAAAGGTCAATAGAGAAACAGAGAGACATATATTTGTGCTTCATAGATTATACTAAGGCATTTGATAAAGTAAAACATGATGAACTGATTAAAATGTTGGAAGATATCAACATTGATGGAAAAGATTTAAGAATAATAAGAATGTTTACTGGAACCAAGTAGCAGCAATTAAAATGGGAAATAAAGAGGGTAGTTACGAACAGATAAGCTAGGAGTACGACAAGGGTGTGTCTTGTCACCAGATCTTTTCTCCCTGTATAGCGAAGTAATAATGAGAGAGATCAAAGAGATGCCAGGAATACTAGTTGGAGGTTATAATATAAATAATATACGCTATGCAGATGACACAGTATTGGTAGCGGATAATGCAACAGACCTACAACAATTACTAGACGTTGTAGTAACAGAGAGTGCAAGGAAAGGACTCTCCTTGAATATCAAGAAAACAGTAACAATGGTAATATCAAAGAAAATGGTGACACCAAAATGTGACATAGAAATAGAAGGGAAAATCCTTAACCAAGTTGATAATTTAGATACCTAGGGGCATTTATAACATCAGATGGAAGATGTACGACAGAGATTAGGAGTAGAATAGGGCAGGCAAAAGCCGCTTTTCAGAAAATGAAGAGTATCTTATGCAATAAGTCACTATCACTGAATGTAAGAAAGAGAGTGCTGAAATGCTATGCTAGAACCAGTTTTGATGTATGACAGTGAATCTTTGAACGTGAATGAACAAATTAAGAAGAAATTAGAAGCAACAGAGATGCGGTTCCTGAGACGAATGTTGCGAATTCCTTGGACTGCCAGAGTAACTAACGACGACTGCCTGAAACAGGCTAATGAAACTAGAACATTATACACAACAATAAGACAGAGACAAACATCTTTCTTCGGTCACGTGATGAGAAGAGAGGCATTGGAGAACATCGTAACAACTGGAAAGATCGAGGAGAAGAGATGCAGAGGTAGACCAAGAGAAGTGATGCTGGATGGATTGAGACGGTGGCATGGAGGAATATCAGCACCAGAGTTGATCCAGAAAACCAAAGACAGAGATCTATGGAGAGCCATGAACGCCTACGCCAGCCGGCACGGCACTTGATGATGATGATGAATAGTTAAACTCGTGATTTAAGTAAATAATTAACGTTTACACATATCACAATTTTGAATTCCCAAATTCACATTGATGAAATAGCAAATGACATTTTCGTCGAAATTTTTACACTTTATGTGGGAAAATGGTCTTGAAAAGTGCTTGAAGGTGGTTCAAGCCCCACCTTCTGACACCAATTCGGATCCTGCCTGTCAACAACTCAACTTTGACAAGCATACAAGGATCCGCTTTTGTACACGAAATGAGAAGTACAAAAGAATACAAGTATATCAAGTTTATTAGCTCGTTTTACAATGGCTCTGCGAGCGGATAATCACGTCGGGCGATACACATGATGGTATATTGTGATGATGTTATGTGAGAGGTGATGTCGATGGTGAGATATAACGGAGCTAAGACTAAGTCACAACTATTGCTATTGTCCTTTGAAAGCAACAAAGTATTCATAGTAAATTCGTCTGTCTGTCCTCTACGCTGTCGAGTCCTGGTCTGACGATCTTCGTGGCGTGTCCAGGCACGATCAGTTGACTCTGAGTGCAGCAGCTAGATTTCGCGTGCTTGGCGTTGCCAGCACGCACGTTAGTAACGGGTCAACTGGTTCAAATTATGGGTGTTTGTTGACACTCTCGGAAGCGGTTTCCCACTCGATGTGGGCAACTCAGCTCACGATATACGTGTCCATTTTGGACACGAGTGTGTCCAGTCGGCGAGAAACATTTATAGTTCTCACTCGTGCATTCTGTCTCTCTGTTCTCTCTAAGGCTATTTCCATAGATTGTACTCTGCTCTGCTTCTATTGATGTTCCTGCAGGTCTTTGACAGCAGGACAAAAGAGTAAGATCAGCTTGTGGGAACAACGAAGTTAAAGATAGCAGCTGAGAAGGAAGGTTAGCTATAGCTGTTCAACCAATGGCATCCGCCATACAACTAGCTACCTAATATCTGGATCGGTCAACTAACTACAGCCCGTGAAAGTGAACAACATCTACATTCAGTACACGGTACAATATCTATATCTGCACATTGGAATACTATCCCATCCTGTGCACCGAACAACATCTACATCATGTAACGGTACAACTATCTTCATCATGTACGCGGTACAACCATCTACACCCTGCGTTGAACTATTACACACCCGTGCATTGAATATATATCCACATCTTTACACCAAACAACGATCTACATCAGTGACATGTTACAACCATCTACATCCTGTACATGCTACATCGTGTGCATTGGACTGCTATCCACATCCTGCAATCTGAACAACCATCTACATCCTGTAAATTGGACTACTATCCAAATCCTGTACACTGAACAAACATCTACATCACGTACACGGTACAACCATTGATATTGTGTACATTAGACTACTATCCACATCCTGTATACTGAACAACAATCTACATCATGTACATTAGACTACTATCCAAATACTGTACACTGAACAACAATCTACATCCTGTACATTGTAGTACTATCCACATGATGTAATCTGGACAACCATCTACATCATGTACACGGTACAACCATCTACATCTTGTACACCGGACAAACAGCTACATCCTGTATACTGAACAGCCAGGTAGTCCTACCGGACTAAAATGGGGCTGCGCATTTCACTGATGAGCAATACGGATATCAGCGTGTTACTGACCTCACATATATCGAGGCCATCATACACATATGGGGCTAAGAAAAATAACCAAACAGGCTTCAGCTGGCAGTGGCCAGTCTCAAGCCGACCGTCCAGCTGTATGACTATTTCTGGTATTTTGTTCACGAGGCTGTGTTCAGTTGGAGGCTGTATGGTCACGGAAAATAGCGACTAGTGGGAGGATTTAATTTAAATTCAGGATCACAGTGTCGACGCGCCCGCACACTAAACAGTTAATTTTATACCACTAACAGGATTTCGCAGCCAACCCCAGTAATGTTTGGCTATTTGTGATTTCTTGGCAAGCTTACATTCAGTATGAATTGCAACAAAATTAGGTATACTTAGCTCTTGCGAAAAGAAGAGACGTACTAGACACAGACACAATGTAAATACCTTACAAAGAACTCCATCTTACACAGATGCAAAACAGTGTGACTGATCCAAAATGAGAAACAATCAATAAATATATAATATTGAATTTTATAATGACATTATAAATGACATATGGATTGTGCAAACAGAAAGACATGTTAGTAGCTTAAATTACCGTGGTAGAGAGTGACATTACTGTGCGAATGTGTATGTTCAACTTGAAGGATTTATCTAGTTAATTCACGTAAGTTGTGTGATTTCTGCAGTATGTACCTGACGAGATGCAGCGAAATATGCCAGGCAATAAATCGTTGCAATCTATTGTTTGTGTCTTCGTTATTCAAATATAATATTGAGTATTAAAATAAAACAATAAGTATTTAGGACAACAAAGCACGGCCACCGTTTCGTTCTACGAACCTTTGTCAAGGACAGGACAACTACATTCAGTAGTTGCCACTACTTTCTGAACGTAAGAACTCATACTTTATATGGGAAATCAACGCCAAGTGGTCTACTTCAAATCGCAGCAGCTATGTTCGAATGTGTATGCGGGATGCGAATTGCATGCGTAACCCCTTGTGCGACCGAGTCGATCAAGCTCAGTGGCATGTCTGTTATGTTTCTGAAGGTATGAATAAAGTGAAGCTAAGCATAGCATAACCGCCATTTTGGCGAGGAGTGTACGGTCTCATAGTTTAAGCTCTTACCGCACATAATGAGAGCGTGGGCGTTCAATTCCAGCGGCATTCATTGATAGACAATTCTAGGTACCGTGTTAATTAGTTGTGCTTAAGATCAACTGATTAAGATAACAGCCAGGGATTGGATTTCTACGGTGTCTTGCGTCAAGGCTCTTCTACACTGTGTGACAGCGACGCCGATATGACTACAAGTGTAAACATACTGGACGTCGTTGCGATAGAGAACTTTCTAGACTTGGACTGCGGCCAGGGTGACACATGGTTTCGATCCGCATCGGGGCGAGCTCACATTTTGAAAAATGGATCGACTATGAGATTGACTACCACCAAAATAAGTACAGAAAAATGTCTTGAGATGGTTATGCAATCAGTGAGATCGCTGACCACACGCACTGCCGACTACGGTCTATGAACAATTGTATGGATCTAACACCACATTACAGCCATAACGGCCGGCAATCACTCCTCACAATACACTCCTCATGAGTGTGAATATGGTACTTACTCAGTGGTACTCTAATATACTCACCAGTGTGGCGGTAACCAGGACACGTATATGCGTGGCCTTCGAATAGAGGACGCGCTCTCGCTGACAACTAAACTCCCATCGATACCTCGTGGTTCAGCTGCAATAAGGCTCATCAGGCGACATCGTGAGCTGTGCTCTGTCACGTAGCGATCGCTCATCTCTGGTTTAGGATACGCTAGCTGGCAGGTCCGTTCAGTGTGTTATTGGTCGCTGGGTATGTCACGAATGTATTGTGAGAATCAGAGTAAGTTGTGCTGGTGCCATAAAATGGTTTCTCTGTGATAGTCCACAGTTGGAGGTAAACCACGTGATAAACAGGATCAGCTGTAACGAAACGTATAAAGCGGTCAACGTAAGCATTCCGTATGATAGCAGATGTCAAACGGTATACAGTTCACAGACTACTGGTGTGATTACTCAGAGTTCAAATGACAAGAATAGCGTACGTAGGTAAACACTAGATCAGTTACAGAAGTTGTAACCAACCAGCACTGCCCTATCGGCAGTTTTGACTTAGTAGGCACATGTGTAGCATGAATAATTTGCAACGCGGTCTGAACGCTGACACACCCATATCCTGAAATTCAACGCAAGGCGGCGTCGCTTCAAACGAGTACAGGCTATCCATTTGACCCCTACCACTTTGTTTCGGGTACATTGTGGATGGGTTCAGTGTCATATACCGCAGCGCTGCTAGAGTAAATACTGGACAATATAAAAAAATAGTAATAGCACGTTGTAGGGAACCAAGAATTCACCCAGCATATCCAACTTTACAATATATACATATAGAATATATATATGTGTGTGTGTGGTGTGGTGTGTGTGTGTGCATTATATATATATTATATATATATATAATATATATCTATAATATATATATTATATATATATATAATAATATATATGATATATCAGTGTGTTTGTGTGGTGTGTGCCTGCCTTGGTCGTGTGATGAGAAGAAAAAGTATTGGAGAACATCGTGGTAATTAAAATATCAAAGTAAGGAGGCAAGTGGCAGGACCCACTTCATGTCGCTGGGTGGACGAGACAGTTGACATGAAGACTCATCAGGAGAGGTGATCAGAACACCATGTACACGATGGTGGAGAGCCATGGATGTCTAAGCTGCTGGTAGGGCACTGACGAAGATGATATATAAGACCCATCCCTTTCATGTGTGGTATATTGAAATAACAATGTAATGCGAAGTAGTATGGACTTCGGACCATTTAATCATCTCCTATATGCATTGCCGTTAGGACTGCCCACCCGCCTCTGTGTATATACTCCAGAAGTTTCTGATCAATTTGTTCTTCATGTTATGTGTAAAGAGGTCTAGCATTTTCCTTCTGTTTACCCTGTCACTCTTTCCCTCCATATTTTCCGTGAAAATCAACTCAGCTACCCATTTCATCCTTGTGCCACAAACTCTGACATAAAGCAACATGCAGAGACAGCACATAGATAATCACAGTGTCATATTCAGTGTGAGTCAGGCCGTGATTATTTCAAAAGGATTACTTCCTGTGACTATGAGCAAGTGCCTTGGTAGCTAAATCATCAACGTCCGTGGTGTTACTGTAGCAGGTAGTATACGTAATTATGATCGCAGTTCCTGATATCTGAAGTCAATCAAACGTCCCATGTGTTACTGTAGAATGAGTTAAATGGTGTTCTCACATGCATTGACAGCTGAGGATATCCAACAGAAGACGGTGCATGATTTAGATGTAATGCATCGGCTTTTCAGACAGCATTATAAAAGTAT
>JACEFZ010003117.1:0-15797 GCA_014155875.1 Cepaea nemoralis
TAAGATGTGTTTTTGAAAAACTTTTGATGAAAGTTTTACGTTTTGCAAGAGAGGTAAATGTGGTTGTTTTTGACTATTCTTTATGCTTTTCATAAATTGGGTGCGCACCCCTTCTTTACCCTTTCTTTACGATTTTCTAACTCCATCTTTTCTGTCTATCCTGTTGTGTTGAGAAAGAATGAGAGTTACATAATGTCAAGTGTATACAACGATTTTTTTACGAACCATTCATATGACCTATATTTTTGTAATGAAACTTTGAAGAGCCCGAAACGAAGAAGAAGTATAACTTCGTAGAGATTTGCTATATGGGACAGTGATAAGAGACAAGTAGAAAGAAAGTGGTTAATTAAGATAGAGTTAGTTTGGGACGGCTTAGAGAAAGAATATTGGGGGTTGGTTAAGTGTAAATGAAGGAAGGAAGGTATGGGATAAGGGGGTTAGGAGTTAAGACTTTTGAAGAAGAAAAGTCTTTTTAAAGAAAGGGAGGTGTAACAGAATGAGTACCATCTCTGTTATTAGCTTCGGTGTGCAAGTTTAGAGCACAGTTGAGCATCCTAGAAGAACGTGACCAGGATGCTCAAGCTGTGACGTGGGTTTTTTTTGGGTAGGTTAGTTACAACAAAGGTCGAGAGAAGGAAACATCATATTTATGTCCACTGTATTAATATCAGCCTATTTTGGTTCAATAAACCCTTGGAATTATCAACACCGGGACTTGTTTTGTATCATCTTCAAATCCATTCTGTTATAGTTGTTTGATGCAAGAAAAGAACCAACTGATATATGGACGGTACACAAACTCTCCAGGTAGTTGATGGAAGACTAAGGCAATGCAGCGCATAAACATGTAGTCATGGACGATTGTTAGTTTATGGACAATTATTAGAAAAAGATACATGGTTTGGGGGTTCTTGAAGATGTTTATAGACCTGCGGGTACACAAATATAATGTTTTTCTATGACTATGCAATGTATTAGCTCATGTATTGGTACACAAGAGGGAAAGTTGGTTGTATTTATGTGTGGGGAATATGGGAGTTTACTATTATTATTCGATGTATTATTTAGTGTGGTAGCTAGAGTGAGATGGAGTCATACTTACGGCTACCCAGGCAATGTGTCTGGGTCACGTATTTGATAAGTATTAGTCTCCCTTCATTTGAAAACGATGTTTTCTTTTGAGGAGGGGGTAGTGACACATGCCTGGGGTCATTGACATTACCCGCCAGGATAAATAATAGACGGAGGTAAAATAGGGCGGGGTAGTAAGTCCCCGGAGGGTGCAAATGAGAGGACAGACGGGGAAGGGTGAAGACAGTGATTTAAAGGGGAGCTGAGGAGAAGTCAGCTGGCTAGGGAATTGTGAGGCGGACAGTTTGAGCTGTGAGGTAGTGTGTGTGGAGCCAGGAGACTGAAGGGAGTTGAAGTAGAGATCCCGAGAGGATCGGATGGACAGTTGAGTTGAGACCCGACTAGGAGTAGGTCGGTGGTCTGAGAAAGTGAAGAATAGTGACGGAGTTAGGAAGAGAACTCCGCACTGTGGTTTTTGAGGTATAGTTAGTGGAATTCGAGACCCAGAGTGGGTGAGATCGAGTTAATTCGGGCATGGAGAGAGGCTAGTATACCTGTCGTGTTGAAGGAGATTAAGTAGGCCTTGAGAGGCAGTGTTATTTGAGTTTTAAGTTGTGATGAAGATATATTCTGAGAGAATTATTGTTCCTGGATTTATATGTTACGTATGTCCGTGTTCATTCGTCATTAAAAGGAATTGATGTGCGCAAATTAACTCTTGTTAATTGACTCGCGGATGTGTGCTGCAGTGAGATAGTAGAAGCATTAGACCCTAGACAACAACCAATCTTAGTTTGGTACAAAAGAGCTTGTGTCACGGACATCTTGCTATACTGAATACGTTTTTGTAACTTTTCACAAAGTGTGAAGCTCAAGCAGACATCTTGTTATACTGATTACGTTATTATCACTATTCACAAAGTGTGAAGCCCAAACGGACAACTTGCTATACTGACTATGTTCTTGTAATTATTCACAGAGTGTGAAGCTCAAGCGGACATCTTGCTCCTTCTGGACTCCTCTGCGAGCATAGACAGCGTTAATTATGCCAAGATGCTACATTTTCTGGTCAATCTGACAAGATACTTTGACCTTGGTCCTAAGGCAGTACAGTTTAGCATCATCACATTTGGAGACGATGCTCACCTTGAGATAGATTTTGGCCAGTACAGTAATCATCTGTCCCTGGAGCAGGTAATCGAAACAAGCCATAATATGATGTGTGTGTACGCATGTCCATTAATGTGCGTTGACATATACATATGTACGTGTGCTTGTATGTGTCTGTGTATTTTTCTGTGTGTGCGTGTGTATATGTTTCTGTGTGAAGGTGTATGTGTGTTCTTATATTCCAAGTCGTGTGGTGCTGGTTATCATGTCTGTCTACACCATTTTGTCGTGTGTGCTGCTAATCATTTGTTACCGACGTTCCTCTATGTCAAGTTGTCAAACTGTCCAGCAACTTGTCTCTTGGTCTCTGCCTTCCTCTTCCCCTCCAACTTTCTCGTTATGACGATACACTCCAGCTTTCCTCATCTCATGACATGTTCAAAGAATGTGGACTGTCTTCTTCTGATGCAATTAACCAGTTCAATTTATGGGCTAACGTCTTCTGATGCAATTAACCAGTTCACTTTATGGGTTCACTTCTTTCAAGATGTCCTAATTGGTCTTTCTATTCGTCCACGGTGTGCTCATCATCTTTATGTATATATATATATAAGACAATGTATGTAGGGATGTATTTGATGCGTTCAATACCGTTCCATCCGATTGAGATGAAATTTTCTACATGTTTTCTTTTCATTCCCGTGCAGCCAACTGTCATAGTTTGTTAGTGTACAATCAGCTTTTTACTTACTAAAATTTAATATTTTAATTTACATTATCATTTATATATAGCGAGGGGATTTAACTTAAGAAAAGTTATTTCAAGGGGCATAACTTTTAATAGCATTGCTATATATTTTATATATAGATTGTTGCATTGTTTTCAAAGGTTTATAAACTCTTTGTCTATAGTTATTTACAGGAATATGCGTTATAATAAATAATGATTAAATCTTTAAGGCATCTTCAAAGTTTTCATAAGAATAATGCATCTATTTAAATATTGAAAATTTTATAACTCATCTTTTTATGTTTAAAGAAGTTATCTACAGTCATGTAGGTGATTAAACCCAGTTTTCATTAAAAATAATGGATGGTGTGTGGAAGGACATTCTGAAGTTAATTTTTTTTTGTTCTATTTAATGAGACGCTCCCCGCCAGGAGCTGGGCGAGGCCTCGCCGGGTCAGACAGACAGACAGACAGACAGGCAGGCAGGCAGGCAGGCAGGCAGGCAGGCAGACAGACAGGCCAGCCAGACAGACAGACAGACAGACAGACAGACAGACAGACAGACAGACAGACAGACAGACAGATCCCCGCCAGGGGCTGGGCCAAGCCGGGCCGGGTCAGTTAGTTCTTCTATAAAACCACATCTCCACAGCATTCACGTGATTCTTTACTTGTCTGCTAATTGTCCGTCCTTTGCATCCGTACAACAGTATTGGCACTATACAACTCTTAAGAATTATTTTCTTCACCTGGATGTCAAAGATAAATTGCAGAAAATATTCTTCATCTTGTGAAATACTTACTTTGTTTCTGATATTTACATGTTTCTATCTTAATACATCTTTTTAAAAATATGCAGTTAAAGTGCCCAAATACTTAAATGCATCGACTTATTTCAGATAACTTTGATGTTGTATTTGGGTATACTCTTTTCTTTGTAACAACGATGACTTCTGTTATTCAGACTAAGTCCTATGATTTCACTTTCTGTTGCAATTATATATATATATACTAGCTGACCCGGCCCGGCTTCGCCCAGTTCCTGGCGGGGATCTATCTGTCTGTCTGTCTGTCTGTCTGTCTATCTGTCTGTCTGTCTGTCTGTCTGCTTGTCTGTCTGTCTGTCTGTCTGTCTGTCTGTCTGTCTGTCTGACCCGGCCCGGCTTCGCCCAGCTCCTGGTGGGGAGCATCTCATTTAATTCATATAAGTAGTCATATAAGCTCCCGTTCCCGACTATCTGTCTGTCTGTCTATCTGTCTATCTGTCTGTCTGTCTATCCGTCTGTCCGACCCGGCCCGACTTCGCCCATGCCCTGGTGGGGAGCATCTCATTTAATTCGTATAAGTAGTCATATAAGCTTCCGTTCCCGACTATCTGTCTGTCTGTCTGTCTATCTATGTGACCCGGCGCGGCTTCGCCCAGCTCCTGGCGGGGAGCATCTCACTAAATTCATATAACAAAAAAAATTAACTTACGAATGTCCTTCCACACACCATCCATTATTTTTAATGAAGACTGTTTTAATCACCTACATGACTGTAGATAACTTCTTTAAACATAAAAAGATGAGTTACAAAATTTTCACTATTTAAATATTTAAATAGATGCATTATTTTTATGAAAACTTTGAAAATGCCTTAAAGATTATATCATTATTTATTATAACGCATATGCCTGTAAATAACTGTAGACAAAGAGTTTATAAACCTTTGAAAACAATGCAACAATCTATATATAAAATATATAGCAATGCTATTAAAAGTTATGCCCCTTGAAATAACTTTTCTTAAGTTAAATCCCCTCGCTATATATAAATGATAATGTAAATTAAAATATTAAATTTTAGTAAGTAAATAGCTGATTGTACACTAACAAACTATGACAGTTGGCTGCACGGGAATGAAAAGAAAACATGTAGAAAATTTCATCTCAATCGGATGGAACGTTATCGAACGCATCAAATACATCCCTACATACATTGTCTTATATATATATATATATATATATATATATATATATATATATATATATATATATATATATATATATATATATATATATATATATATATATATATATATATATATATATATCATTTCTTGTGACTGTGTTTCATTTTCAGTGATCAAAACCATGTCATAAGTATAACTGAGATTGTTTACATTATGTCCACCAACTAATATTCCTGACATTGTCTTGTATGGATCTCATTATTTCGCTGTACAAATTGAACAGATCAGGTGATAGTACACAAACTTGTCTAGCACCTTGTTTAATGTTTTCAGAAGTTGCTTATTGGTTGTCATTTCATATGACTTATCTTTGTTGCCAGTACATATTCTTTATTATTCTTAGATCTTACCATTGCTGAACATTTCCAATATTCTAATCATTTCTTCATGTTTCACCTTATCAACTGCCTTAGTGTAATCAATAATGCACAAATATAGATCTATGTTCATTGTAATAATTCTTTCTGTTACTATTCTCAAGATTTGCATTGTGTTGCTTGTACCTTTACTTTCCACAATTCCGCACCGCTCATCTTCAATTTCTGGCTTTATTTTGTTTCTTATTCTTCTCATTATAGTTCTCATTAGTACTTTAGAAACATCACTCATTAAACTAATTGTGTGATGTTGTTCGCAATCCATTGCGCCAGATTTGTTTGGATATATATATATTTATATATATATATATATATATATATATATATATATATATATATATATATATATATATATATATGTGTGTGTGTGTGTGTGTGTGTGTGTGTGTGTGTACGTGCGTGCGTGTGTGCGTGCGTGTGTGTGTGGGGGAGGAGGAATTGAGGTTGCTCATGTACCCAGGTTGTTTAAGCACTCTAGAACATCGAACCATGTGATACCCATCTTCGTTTCTCTAAATTGGTTAAGGAACAGCTAGTGAATAAGAGACCTCATAACCCCACATCACAAAGCAGTGAAATCAAAAGTTGTTATTATCGCATACTCCAATGGCATCTTCTCCCGTAACGTTAACAAATCTTCAATTAATTCTCATAGGGACATCCATATATTTTAAGGATTGGCTGCTTCAGACAGTAGACAGTACTGCCTGCTTTCTGTTAGCACCGAACGTTGGGCGGCGTTCACCAAATCTGACACCCCACGATGTGCCAATTGGTGGTGGACAATTAGATCCGATAGCGTATGCAGATGTGTTGGTGTTATATTTCTTCTGTAGTAAACTAGACAGGCCGAGGAGTGATCATGCTGCATGGGCAACACATAGTCTCTACAATTTAGCCCAGGCTTTGTGCTATGGAGAGGTTATTGTACCTGTTTTGAAACAGCGTAACAAACTCGTCTGGCAAGACGGCAGGTGCCAGTAGTAGTGGGCTGCTTCGGTTTACATAGTGCTGTAACCAAAAATATGTAGCTGCTGAATTGTTGCTATTTGCTTGCGACGTAGACTTGTACATCCTTCTTAACCCCACCTGATTACGTGTGGTCATATCCTAAGACGTGCCTACCTCTTTGTCGTAAGATTGGGAACACGAAAGGCCTCAAAAACATAATGCAGTTCTGTGCGCGATCACTTTTTGGGAGCTATGTGCTTGAGCTGTGTGCTTAAGACGCTTAAGTCCAGCATCTTCCAAAGACATGGCCTGTTTATGTCGACGTTTATGCTAAGGCGTAAACTCAAAGAGCCAAGTGGTTTCTACAATAGATAGAAGTAGTCGAGAATGATTCAATGCGGTAGAGATTGATTCCTTTGTTGTAAAGCGTGCATTTACCGGTACTGCAGATTTAATACAAACTACTGTCATGCTAATAGGGCTTTCTTTATTGACCTGAACTCTCCAGGCTGACAATAAATTGGTCTCTGGAAATGCCCTGCAAGTAAAGACAGCCGGTGGGACGCAGAGGTGTTTCCAAGGTACCAGGGCCGGGTTATATACTGGCCAAGACCTATTGACGCGTCCTCGTCGAGCGTCCTGGGCAACAGGTCCCTTCGGGGTCCTGGCTAAAGTCAGTAGGATCGCCGATTCCTCCGAAGTCGGAGAGTGTTTGCCTGTATGGCGAGGAACCACCAGTCTGCACACCAATAAGCCAGACATGGGACAACGGATACTCACGCAAACTTCAGGTCCTGTATGACATCACACTGATGTTGGACTACAGGATGTCTTCACCCGACATACAGGACTTCGCGTTGGAGCTCAAGCCAAAGAACACAAGCAAGCAAGCAAGACAGCCGGTGACTTCATCACCCATGAAGTCATAATTAATCTAAACATACGGGTTAGCACAGTATACCTAATGAAGTGGAAAGGGTTCCTTTACTAGGGTTTGCTTACTGTATGGTAAGCAAGCGCACTAACCACTATGTACATTATCCAAAATACAGCATCACTAATGCGTCATTCATCTGTCTATAGTGCTCTGTAATTAAATCAGTGTTCTTCTGCAGGGTATACTTGGTATTAACTACTTGGCCCAGAATACCTTCACGAACAAAGCCCTTTTGTTGGCAAGACTGCAAGCCTTCACAGCTGCCCATGGAGCCAGGGGAAACGTTTCCAAGATTGCCATCGTCTTCACTGACGGTCAGTCCTCACTTCCGACAGAGACTACCAGAGAAGCACTGCTGCTCAAGGACACCGGTGTATTGATACTGTCTGTTGGTATTGGTGATACTGTCAAGCAGTCGGAACTGGAGGCGTTAGCCAGTCAGCCTACAGATGTCTTTCAGGTTGCCAACTTTGACGTGTTGCAGACTGTTCAGAAGTCACTCGCTAACAAGACCTGTGAGAAAGGTAGGCCACTTCTTTGTCTTATAAATAATGCAACTTGCAGAACCTATATTTAAAAGTGACACAAAACAAGAAATTGTCAGTGCGAATAAATACCACTGAGCCATTATAGAGGAGACATTATCATATCCCCCCAGTTTTACTATATATTTCAAGATTATCCAATCACTTAAGTGACATAATGAACTGCTCAGATTCAGCTTACCTACGGTGTTAACCAGATTTTATGTTAATTAGATTGCTATCAATATTTTTTTACAGATATCAAATGTTATTTATCAGTATAACGCATAACTGTCAACTTCATTTGAATTAGGTGATAACTTCATACGCGAAGTAAAATAAAATATTATGGAAATATAGTTGGTCTCAATATTAAACTGCTGTGTGTTATTTGTTTCAGTAACTGGTTCACAAAAATCGGGTAAGTACGCTATCCTATGCTCCTCGATATTCATACAAAATATATCTATGTTTGCATATTTGCTATGCGTCTCTGTCCCCCTGCCCTTACCTACATGTACAGATCTCAACGTGGGTCATTTGTTCCTCCTCCGAGGAGAGCCACACTAATTGTAACATGACACAGTAAGTTTCTGAGGAGAACACTTAAAAGTGTCATAATAAAGTTCTAGACATATAACTGTTAGATGATCAAGCATTTGGCAAGAGCTAAGAGCTCTTCAAGCTCAGGTGGAAAGCAATGGTAACTACCTTCTTTATAGATGCCTAGAAAATCACGTTTCGTTAATTAATAGAGAAGAAAAAAGAACAAGAGATTTCGTGACAACAGGCAAGAATGTGTATAAAAAGGACGGCATAGAAGTAACTAACTGGGTGGCTTGGCCACATGTCATGGTCGAGATAAAAACACAGAATGATTCACGACTCTGGTGATCGTGTGAGATGTCGAAACATGACCTCCCATGCTTACTGGCATGGCACATGATGATGACCTTCTTAATCATATTTTGTGTTTTCATTCGATATCACGATAGAAGAAACGTGTCACGTGTTCCAGCACCGCTCCGTCAACTCTTTGATTAACTGTATGCGTACACTCAGCATGGCTAAGTATCACAGTTTAGTTGTTGGAAATAAATATCTAATTTGAGATAGCAGTTAGAGGACATTTCAGAGATGGAGCAGGTGATACATAAACACGTCTTCAACCTTATCTGCTAAAACATTTTACACATGAAGTTATACAAGGTTCTAAACCAGTCAACTAAAATGGCGTGACAGAAAGAAGAGAACTCCAATAGGTCTTAAAGGCAGGAACAAGAAAAGGCAGTATATCTTCATATCAAATCAGTATCAGTTAATATAAAACGGAAAAAAAAATAACAGAATCATTCAGCCCTTTCAGAAATTAAAAACACAATTTTCCTGTTGTGAATTTGAATAATTGCGACACAAATAATATATTGCACAATGTATTGCCTGGCATATTTCATTATATGTTGAACGTTTTTTTATATCGTATGCACCTGAGCAGATACAGCGAAATAAGCCACGCAATAATTCCTGCAATATATTGTTTATGTCTCCATTACTCAAATTATGTGATTATGTGAAACACCTTTATGATGAAAACAAAGACGAACAGTATGATATTAGATTAATATAATACAATTAATATAATGAGTCACATCACAAAGATTTTGCTAAGAATTATCATGCAAAGAGTGAGGAAGAAGATACAACCTGAAATAGGAGAAGAACAATGTGGGTTTGTAGAAGGAAAGGGTACAGTAAATGCTGTGTATATGCTGCGAACAGCTATTGGACGTGCTATAGAAGTAAACAAGGATATACATCTGTGGTATAATAAAAACGTCCCTACCCTTTCCTATTTATGGACTCCCTTAATAATACACAAACCCTTACAATTACTGTTTAAGTAACTTACTTAATGTAGGAGAAAATAAAACAGCGATAGACGGACCGTGGCAGCTTAATTAATTTGGCCTTATTTTGGCCTACATACCTGGCCAACAGTCGTCGACTGATTGTAAAACAAAGGCCAGTGTAGCCATTTTGGTCAGTACGACACAAAGAACAGACATGTAAAAGTTTTCCCTTCGGGGAGAAGGCATGTTGCCTTTCAAACCATGATTCTCTTCAAGCTATTGGTATGTTATCTACATAATTAAGATATATTTATGTATTACATAGACCAGTATGTTTAATTAAGAATTAGTTACAATTCTCTTAAACCAGGCTGGATGATGTTTACTAAGGAAACACAGGTGGGCGCCACGCTTTTTCCTATGTCTTACAATTTCAAATCCATATGTTAATATCTTGTATAGGCATTATGAACTTATATCTCACTAGTAGTGCTATAATCTATGAATATTATGTGTACTGTAAAGTATCAACTCTCATGTCTGAAACACATTCTAGAGATTTTCTCAATGTAGGAGCAGACCCCTGATTCAGGCTTCATAGTAAAGAACTAGTGTCTGTCAATTTCATATTCCTATGTTAAAACTTCTAGGCACTGTGAACAATATCTCACTATTTATGCTTAGAAAATCTGCAAATAATCTATGTACTATAGAAAGGTGTTTTATCCATGCGGGGACATACAAATGATTACGCATATTCCTGACTCGTACTTAGTCAGGGGATAAAATATTTTGCCACATTATAATCTGTAACTTGGAAATATAGTGCTAAATTTTAGTACCATTCTTTTGTTAACAGATTAGTAACCACTCCATATGAGGGTGAACATATAATCATTTCATAAAATAGTGTTAGGGACAGGCCATGTTTGAATATAAATTCATGAACAATTAAACGCGTGATGTAAATGTATGTTCGGATAGGATTCACTCCGCATCGCCTCACCGTAGTAGAAACAGAAGCGAAGATTGATGTGAATAAATTGCTTGCAATATTCAGAAGACTGGACCATGCGGCATAAGTTATTCTTATAAATACCCTCCGAATAATAGCAGTCATTGGCAAAACATATCACAGCGATTACTATCCTCATGTGCTGTACGCAATGGGGGAAAACAATGGATGTTTTAGTTCATGAAGATAATTCAAAAACCTAGGCTCCCTGCATCATCATTATGATTATTATGTATGATTATCATGTACTTAATATCAGAGAAATGTACATGTATGTTTTTTTTTTTTGGTATGAGAATTTTCTCTGTTCTGATTGTTACTTTTTACTGTGGGAATATACATTTTAATGTTGCACCTTGGGACATGAGGATGTTGATAGAAGAATTCATGTGTATGTCAGTACTTAAAAAGCCAATGGTGAATAGTCTTGACCTAGTGATGATTATAGTGCCGAAATGAAGACGCGGCATTAGAAACCACAGGGATTCTGTATAGGCTATTCTCTTCAAGTAATGAGAGAGACAATGTCAACATGTTGGATGGACAGAATGACTTCACCCATCCAATAGTCCCAGTAACAACAGAACAAAATATAAGTGAGAAAATACCTTACTCACTATGAAGAGTCAGAATGGCTCTACTCAGCAATGAGGGACAGTGGAACATGGACACCCACTCCTTTCCCCTTCTCCCCTTGTTGTTTTGTATTTGTGTTTGTAATTGTGTTGTAAACCTTTTACCATAACACAGTAGGTTAATGCTAGTGTTGTATTCTTTGTCATCCCTTTTCTATAGAAGAGAAGCAGGTGGTGGTTGAATTTGGTGGGACTATATCACTAACACTGGATCCTGGGTAAACAGCCATAAAGTGAATGTCCAAACCATAGTCTGGATCTAGCAATACCTCAATGTTTACTGCGGCGCTCAATAGCTCCATAGCGAGCAACAGAAAAGTTGAAGATAACTGATTGGGTGAGTGATTAAGTCCTATTTTAGGAGGAAGATCCAGGATGGACTTCAAGATCTAATAATCTACAAAGATGAAGATCAACAGAGTAACTGACCACAGTGTATCGTCTGCTTTACGTCTGAGAAGTATCACCTATAAGCCTTATCACTCAGCAAAATCAGTGAAACTATGGGACAATCCTACAAGTTACTAAAACTAGCAACAGTGAAAGCCCTTCAACTGTTGGTTGGATTACCAAGTTAATATCCACAATGGATAAGTCTTCGAAAGAATGTCTCACAGCTGCAACAGTCAAACATGGAATTCAGCTATTCAACACTAAGTTCTGGCTCAATCAAATGGGGAGAAGACACTGAACCACATAAGCCAATACAACCAAGGTACAAACTGAATATCATCTGAAACATAACTACGAAACCAGATTACCTCAAGGTTCCAAACCCTGAACACCATCAGATAAAAGACCATATGAAAGCAACTAAATGTCTCTACATCAGCAACAAGAGGAATCATCCAATTGTTTGCAAACCTGTTACTGTGCTGGATTCATTCATCTGTGCATATATGTAGGTATAGATCAATTGTGGCCCTAGTCACAGATACTACCATGAGATGCCTCTCAGTCATATAAAGTTCTACACTGGACTAGATAACAACGACTAACTCTTTGCTGGTCCAATGTCAACCTAAATGCCATGGGTTATAGACTCGCGACTTGGTGGGTGTAAAATCTTTGTTGAACTACTTGGGATTCTGATATTAAAAGCAGAGAAGCTGAATGGACGTCTACTTGGCACCATGTATGGTGAGATGGTAAAGTACCTTCTGCAGAGCTTAAGTGGAAATTCCGGAAAGTTAGACCAACCTGAGGCCTCAAATTTCAAAAAAAGACACCGAGCCTACTGCAACAGAGTACTCGAATATTCTAGCCCGCGGAGGGATTTGTGATTGTGTGTAATTTCTATTATAAAGTATGATTTGCACCAGCCAATTACCAGTGACTAAATAGTAAGAACATAACTGAGTGCATTAATTCGGTACCCAGATAATGGGGAAAAGGATCTAATCGACAGCAAAGGTGGACCCATAACCGCACACCAGGAGATAGACTCGATTAATTAATTTAATTAGTACAAACTGCTGTTTATATGTTGGTTTTTGTTTTCTGAAGGTAACAGGTCAGTAGTTTTTTTTTCCAATGGTATATAGATGGTATAGTATTTTGACACCAACTCATTATTTTTAACAATGAGAGAATGGTAAAAGGTGTCAGAAACATGTTATTTTGGGTTCTATTTAATATCTTTATTTGCCTTAATTATGAGGGAAAATGAAAGTAGACCCAATTTGTGGTTGTTATGTTGTTTGTAATAACCTGGTTTTTCTGGGGTCACTGGGTACTATGTTGTAATACTGCATATCATTCCCATGCCTGTCTGAAAATGCATAGTGTTTATTACACCTATATATATATATGTAACTGCAGATCTTGAGTTAATACCTGAACTGTTTGTCCAAAAGTGTTGTGTACATCAAGTAAATGTGGTGTCCAACCAGTGGTTGTTTATATGTAGTGAGCAATCAATATCCTTCTAGCATCTATAGTTAATTTAAGGGTGATGAAGTGGGAAGGGAAACCTACACACAGATGCCATTGTTTCAAGGATGGAACTCTTTCCTCCTGGGATTTGTGGTAAATATCCCGGATCACCCTGCATTCTTACCAGTGACAGAGAATCAATAAAACCCCCTAGACATTTTAACGAACCATTCTCAGGAATTAAAATCCACATCCCACAACATCTTTGCTTTATTGACTATACAAAGGCTTTTGATAGAGTTAGACATGTCAACATGGTGGATATGCTTGCAGATCTACAAATTGATGGGAAAGACATTAGACTTATAAAAAAACATATATTGGAAACAACAAGCTTCAATAAGGATTGATAATGAAGTGGGACAGTATCAGCCAATTAAGAGAGGTGCTAGGCAGGGATGTGTGATGTCTCCAGATCTTTTTTCCCTATACAGTGAAAATATTTTCAGAAATGTAGAGGATATAAACGGAATCAGCATTGGAGGACGAAACATCAATAACAGTAGATATGCAGATGATACAGTATTAATTGCAGGCAATGCGCAGGACCTGCAACAATTAGTAGATGCGGTTGCTGTACACAGTGAGCAACTGGGGTTAGAATTAAATTGTAAAAAGACTCAGGTTATGGTCGTCACTAGGAAGAAAGAAGTACCACAAATTCAACGCCTTGTTAAATTTCCCCAGTACAGAAAGATAAACATTTGTTTCACTATTTTGTAGGACAGTGGGAATCGATTTCCAGTTAGGGAAGAACATTATCTTGCCTCTAGGAACTGGTAGTAGTAGTAGATGCTGCCTTCCGTGTTACTGCCATTGCTTTGAAGGTGTTTGAGAAGCTCTCTCCTCTCTCTCTCTCTCACACACACACACACACACACGTGTGTGTGAGTGTGTGTGTGGGTGGGCGGGCACCAGGATTTCTCTTGGGAAGTAAGGGCAGCAGGCAGGATATAGGCCACATCACCCCTGAAGTTCTGATTGGTCTATAAAGATATGGGTTATCACCATAAACCCACTATTCCTCACAAGGTGAAAATGGGGTCCTTTACTCGCCCTATCGAATGGCACATTTTTGCAACTGCTGTCAATGTAAGAATGACAAAACATTATAAATATATAAATAGTAAGCATCTGCCGGGTAATGTAGTCACCGAACAGACTTTATTGCATGCAATTTCAAGCACATGAAGATTCCAACTAATATGTTACTGTTTCTCTATGACGAATGTCTCTGCCAGTATGCAACAAGCACGTTGACATCATTTTCTTGCTCGACTCCTCTGGGAGTGTCAGCATTGACGACTACAGGGAAGAGCTGACATTTGCAGCGAATTTCACAAACAACTTCCAGATCGGGGAAGACGGCGCCCTGTTTGGTGCGGTCATCTTCAGTGACAACGCAACAAAGTTGTTTGATTTAAATGTATTTGCCGATCATGACTCCATTTTACGGGTTTGTATTACCGTAACGTTTATTACAAGTAACAGAGTGTGTTCATCACACACAAGAGTTTGGCAAATCTCTACTTTCTCTCTGTACCTTCTTCTAGCAGATATATACCATATGCTCTCTATTTCTTTGTCTTGGTTTTTCACTTTTGCTATATATTTTGCATTGGAACTGTCGGGGTGCAAAGCAGAAAGGAAATAATATTAGAAATAATGGTCCACGATTTTGACATTCTCATGTTGCAAGAACTGAGGGCAAACTCTTTGGAGTGCCCTGGCTATAAATGTTACATTAGCCCACCCGGGCAGACTCTGGTGATCAAGAATGGCTTACAGCAAACGATACTGGAAATGAGTGAGTGAATCAGGAAGGGAAAGAGGTGCAGGGGAATGCAGATGAAAATTGGAGGATACAGCTGGAACCTAATAAATATATATTTAAGTGGGGATAAATATTTGATAAAGTAAATCATTATGAACTTATCAAAATGTTGGAAGATATCACCATTGATGGGAAAGATCTCAGAATTATAAGGAATATTTACTGGAAACAAGTAGCAGCAATTATAAGGGGAAATAAGCGGGTCAGTTATGAACACTTAAAGCTAGGAGTGCGACACGGATGTGTCATGTCATCGGATTTCTTCTCCCTCTATAGCGATCTATTAGAGAACATTAGGCGAGGAGAGGTGTGAGTCAGAGTGCCAGCGGAGCCGTCAGACTTGTGCAAAGTAATAATCACATTGAGCCGGGAGTGCAGGGAGTGGCCAGCAGGGGCCACGGAAGTGGAAATCCAGCAACTAATTCAGGGTAATGCTCGCCCAGGTGATGTGATTATAAACACAGATGGTTCGGTGTTGAGAGGCAGGAGAAGTGCCTGGGGGTTCTTAGCAAAAGCTAATGGTCGCCGTTTGGTGCAGGAAAGCCTGGCATATGATACCACAACATCTAGCTTAAGAATGGAGGTGGAGGCGGTCAGTGCAGCTTTCCGCTGGATGGAGAATACGATACACACACACACACATCGTGATTGTAACTAACTCAGAAAGCATGCTGAGTAGGGTGAGGACAGGCAAGCTTCGTGCAGAGTGGCTTGCTTCACTTCGGAAGTTACGGGTGACAAGCATCGTCTGGATCTTTTCTCCGGGGCATGCTGGTGTGCTGGGGAATGAACAGACGGACAGATTGGCTGGC
>JACEFZ010003118.1:5000-37500 GCA_014155875.1 Cepaea nemoralis
ATGTCAACCACCTAAGACCACCAAGCATAATTTCTGTCTCTCCACAGATATCAGTACTTGATGGATCAATTCTGTTGATGACACTCCTCCACGTCATATCAGACCACCAAGCATAATTTCTCTCCATCTATCTGTATGAATTCGCAACATACACTTCATTGAAACTGGATTATTTATTAAAACTATTCACATAATAGACATTAGATTGCCTACTGGAATCAACAAAGATGTGGTTCATGAGACACACATGCGAAGTCCTCGGACTGCCAAAGTAACTAACAACGACTGCCTGAAAGAGGCTAAGGAAACTAAAACATTATATACAACAATAAGAAAGAGGCAGACAGCTTTGTTTGGTCATGTGATGAGAAGAAAGGCAATGGAGAACATCGTAACAACTGGAAAGATCGAGAGGAAGAGAGGTAGAGGCAGACTAAGAGAAACTGAGACGGTGGCATGTAGGAATATCAACATTGGAGTTGATCCAGAAAAAACCAAAGACCGAGATCTGTGGAGAGTCATGAACGCCTACACCAGTCGGCATGGCACTTGATGATGATGATCAAAACTATATACATCATAGAAACTAGTTTATTTATTAAAACCATACACATCATGCCGGGTTCGTGGCTTAGAGGTTATGACTTTTCTCCGTAATCTGGTATACTCTCGTCGGTAACGTGATGACGGTTCAAATCAGCAGTGGTTCGAATCGCATCAGTAACTTACGGGGTATGTGATCCGGCCGCTCAGAAAGCAATGGCAAACTACTGAGCGTAATCTTGCCAAGAGATCAACATACAGCTGAAATATGCTGGTGTTGACAGCTATGTCCTGTAAAGGATATGCTTAAAAAAAAAATAAAAAAATACACATCATAGACACGGACTTGGATATAAAAAGTACACGCATTATAGAAATTAAATTGCTTATCAAAAATCAAAACCATACACACCATACAAAGTAGATTATTTATTAAAACCATTCACATAATAGAAATTAGATTGCCTACTAACACAGTGTACACCAAAGATACTAAAATACTTATTAAAACTATGCACATAACATTAACAAGTTTGTTTATTACACCCATACACAACATAGAACATAGTTTGTTTGTTAAAACTTCAAACCTTATATACACAAGTGTATATATTAAAACTAAAAACGTCATAGGATATTAGTTTATGTATTAAAATATACACATGAAAGAAGCTAGATTATTTAATGAAACTATTTAGATAATAGAAATCAGATTACCTATTAAAACTATACACATCATAGAAACTACTTTGCTTAGTAAAACTATACACGACATATAAAATAGTTTATATATTACAACTATAAACATCATATAAACTAGTTTATATATTAAAACCATACACATCATATACACGGACTTGGGTATACAAACTACACGCATCACAGACACTAACTTGCTTATCAAAACTATAAATATAATATAAATTATATTATTTATTAAAACTATTCACATACAATAACGGTGACACAATGAAAGAAATTAAACGGCGACTATCCATTGCTCTTCAAAGACTAAAACAGATGAATAAATTATGGAGTGGGACAGACAGAACTACAAAAATTAGATTTTTAAGAGCATGCATCTTTCCCATTGCAGCATACGCCTGTGAGACATGGACACTTACTAACAAGCTGAACAGCGCATAAACGCCTTTGAATATAAATGTTATAGACGAGTTCTAAGAATATCTTGGGTAAAGAAAAGAACAAATGCATCCATACTTCAAGAGTTGAATATTGAGGAGGGATGGCTATTAAAGACGATAAAACAAAGAAAATTGAAGTATTTTGGTCACTTGAAACGTCACGAAGGTTTGGAGAGAACAATAATGGAAGGGTATATGCCTGGGAAGAGAGGAAGAGGAAGGCCAAAGAGAAGATGGGTGCAGGATGTGGCGGATGATCTCCAGATGGGTGTATCAGACGCGGGACATCTTGCTTCTGACCGAGAAGCTTTCCGGAAGGTTGTTATGGGAGCGAGGTTCTGCAAAGGACATGCTACTGAATGAATGAATGAATGAATTCACATACTAGAAATTAGATTTCCGACTAACACTATGTACAACACAAACACCAACTTGGTTAAACTGTGCACGTCACATTGAGAAGTTTGCTTATTAATACTATACACATCACAGAAAATAGTTTGCTTTTAAAAACTATTTACCCCATAGCAACTAGTTTATACATTAAATCTATACACATCATAGAAACTAGTTTATATATTAAATCTATTTCACATCATAGAAACTAGTTTATATATTAATTATATGCACATCATAGAAACTAGTTTATATATTAATTCTATGCACATCATAGAAACTAGTTTATATATGAAATCTATTTCACATCATAGAAACTAGTTTATATATTAATTCTATGCACATCATAGAAACTAGTTTATACATTAAATCTATTTCACATCATAGAAACTAGTTTATATATTAATTCTATGCACATCATAGAAACTAGTTTATATATGAAATCTACACACATCATAGAAACTAGTTTATATATTAAATCTATTTCACATCATAGAAACTAGTTTATATATTAAATCTATTTCACATCGTAGAAACTAGTTTATATATTAATTCTATGCACATCATAGAAACTAGTTTATAAATGAAATCTATTTCACATCATAGAAACTAGTTTATATATTAATTCTATGCACATCATAGAAAATAATTTATATATGAAATCTACACACATCATATAAACTAGTTTATGTATTAAAAGTATACACATCATACAAAATAAATTGCTTATTAAAACTATACACATAAAAGAATATCAGTTGCTTATTAAAATTATACTTCTGCCTCTTCTTCGGCTCATGTTATTTTCGCCTCCGCTCTCCACTTCTCGGCATATATTATCAATGGATGTTATAGAATCACGGAGGGGGAGCGCACACATCCTAGTCGAACACCTGAATTTACTTCAAAAGGTTTTGATGTACCGGTATGTGTTTTTACGCTTGACTTGTATAAACTTTTGCAAACAGTATTTAGATATTTGCTAATTCCGTATTCCCTTAGTCAATCCAATAGCATACTCCTGTCAGCTCTGTCAAAAGCACTTTCCTGGTCGATACATGGGACTGTACAGGTCTTATCATGTTCAACTGCTTTTTCTGTCAGTTTTCTAATTGTGAATACTGCGTCTGTGCAGCTTCTGTTTGGTCTAAAATCCATCTGGGCTTCTGGTAATTATTCTTACAGTAATGGTCTTAATCTCATTTCAATGATTTTGGCATGCATCGTCCCTGTGTGGTGAAGTAGTGAGATTCCTCTATAATTAGTACATTCTGTTTTATTGCCTTTATTTTCTAAATTGGTACAATTATATTCTGTGTCGATGCTTATATTTGGTATGGCTCTAGCAACTGTGACTTCTCAGCAATCTCTTTTTCTTGTTTAAAACTACACAGATCACAAAAACTAAATTGATTATTAAAACTATACACATCACACAAACTAAATTTGTTACTAAAACATACACATTATAGAAAATAGTTTATATTGTAAAACTATACACATCACAGAAACTACTTGAAATATTGAACCCATACACATAATAAAAACTAGTTTAAATATTAAAACTATAAACATCATAGAAATTATTTTACTTATTAAAACTCGTACACACATAATAGAAACTAGTGTGTTTATTAAAATTATATACGGCATATATAAACTAGTTTGCTTATTATATGCATAGTAGAACCCAGTTTGTTTAATAAATGTTCAAACTATCACAGAGTACTATTATTTTCCGACTCTACACACGTACTCTAACTTGTCTGGCGTCTATGTAAGAAAGAGTGTTGAACATTGTGTTTAACGATTACTAGACCAGCTCAATGGGGAATAGATACATATATTTAACATCGAATACAAGAGAAGCTTTCAAAACACTCTGAAATTTGTGGAAGTCAAAGGGAATTAAACGTAGCATATATATATATATATATATATATATATATATATATATATATATATATATATATATATATATATATATATATATATATATATATATATATATGAGAGAGAGAGAGAAAGAAAGAGCGAAAGAGAGAGAAAGAAAGAGAGAGAGAGAGAGAAAGAAAGAGAAAGAAAGAAAAAAGAGAGAGAGAGAGAGAGAGAGAGAGAGAGAGAGAGAGAGAGAGAGAGAGAGAGAGAGAGAGAGAGAGAGAGAGAGAGAGAGAGAGAGAGAGGGGGGGAGAGATCCCATCCGATCCAATGTAACTCTGCTTTATAAGACGTCACTTCATACGGCGCATAGTTTGGGTTAAACTTTCAGCAAATCTCACCAAGCTGTGCTGCCCGTGTATCAACGGGATCCACAAGGGAATCCAACAACAGCACCACTGTCACTTACCATGCATGTCGTAAGAGACGACCAAGGAGGATTGCCGTGTCACTGGCTACCCCATCCCGTAAATTCATATTCATCCCGTAAATCCAACCAATTATGATCAAATCTTGGTGTGGGTTGGCTGAGGTTCAACACCCCCACTGGAAGATGCAGACACATAACTGCGCACAAAGAGTTAAATAAAATGTGTGATTTTAAAACTCACCGACAGGGCAGGTCGAGAGCTCAAAATCAGCGGCAGGAAATTGCAGAACAGATAGCATTGCATTGATTTCTTTGATATGAACGATAACCTTTCTGAAAGCAATGGCAAACTTTTTGTTTTTCATATCCTTTTACAGGACATCGCTGTCAACACCAGCATTTTCCTGCTGTTGCTGTCTTGGCAAGTTAACGTTCAGTAGTTTGCCATTGTTTTTGAGCGACCGGCTCCCATTACAATTCGTAAAAACTCAGCGCAGCCCTGTCTGCTGCCAAATCGCGCACAGCTGTGTCTCGAACGCAGGTAAGCGGAATTACGAAACCGCGTCCGTAACGCTTTCGCCACGGAGCTCAGCAATGGCAAACTACTGAAGGTAAAATTGTCTAGTAAATCACACATAGCTAATAAATGCTGTTGTTGATTGCAACGTCCTGTAAATTAAATGAAATACAACTTTATTTTTATAACATACTAAATAATTAACCTAACTCAATTAACAATATCGCTGCTTCAAAACAATCTTCTGAATCAAATAGTGACTCAACTGTATAAATAAAAGCAATGTGAAATGAAAACTACCACAAGCAACAACCGTCTACCTGTATCCTACGATTTTATGGCGAACAAACATCGTATTCTGGCGCATACACTACACTCTTCAGCACTCGTTATGTACATAAACGCCTGAGACACTTTTATTCGCCCAAGCGTTCGCCTTATCAGATACCATACGTGACTAATAAGGGAAACAGATCCCAGTAGTTCAACGGGCATATCGATTCTGATATTTCGTATTCACAAGATTTCGATTCTTATAATTTTATCAAACAACGATATCGTGGACCACGTGCACATTACGAGGCAAACAAAAGGAGACGACGTCATCACAATGCTGGACTCATTTCGCTATTTCTGTTTTCCGTCCTGTCTTTCTTTCCACCCTCCTCCAAGGAACCTGTTACTAGTTTTCTGTGCGGAGAAAATTGTAGGTCAGTGATTCTCAAACAGAACTTCGCTGAGCACGGTAAAAGAAAGCAAAAGTCAACATTGTGCAAACAATAAGACATGAACTGTCAGATTAAAATGGCTATAGTTTACAATTTAAATTATTGTGTTGTACATTTAAGCTTGAAGAATTTATCATATTGATTTAGTTTACTTTTTGTTCGTTCGCTAGCCTTGAACTCAAGTATGTTGTTTGTCCATCAAGAATGATGATGACCATTCATTTCATCCAGTGGGGTTGAAAGTATGGAGCCATGAGTTCTAAGATGGCTGATAAGGCCTATTTTGGCTCGAAATGTTCTTTGACAATGTGGACAAAGAATGCTTGACGTTTCTGGAGGAGGATTTTCTGCGGTGGTTTTTCTGTTCTGTCTTTTCTTCACAGCTCTTGCAGTCCTGGTTGCCTCACAAGTGGCTGCACCCTTGCGTAATGATGCACGCCACGAATTTCGGCCTCTGACTGCAGTCTCCCAGGTGTCATGATGAATTCCAAACGCATTCAGTGAGATTTTCAGAGTGTCTTTAAAGCGCTTCCTCTGGCCGCCTTGGGAGCGTTTACCACAGTGCAGCTCGCTGTAAAAAATTCGTTTAGGGAGCCTGTGATCTGGCATGTAAGTCAAGTGACCAGCCCAGCGAATCTGGTGAACCAGCGAACTCAAGTATAATCTATACACGTGCTACTACTTCGTGTAAAATGGACTGATATTTACTTGTGGATTAGCTTTTCCTAATACCACTGTCCCTCGTCAAAGACGAACTCACTCCGACTTCAGAGTCACTTGCAATTTACGTCCCCAAGTCAAGAAGGAGAAGTCAATAGTTTAGTCAATATTACCAGTGCAGCGGTTGAACCCGCTAACTCGGCATCAGCACACTGGATGTTTAAGAACGAGCGCTCTTATCTATGTCTACACGCTGACCTCAGCTTTAGTTAATGATGTGTGAATTCTGCAGTATCTACCTGATGAGATGCAGCGAGATATCTCTGGCAATAAGTCGTGCAATCTATTGATTGTGTCTTCATTATTAAGAAAACAGTCTCGAAGCAGAAATTTGACGTGGGTCTGTGATGTAGTAGAACCATCGCATTTTGTAGACCTGCGATTAAGGAGGAATTGGTGCCAGTTGTTCTCTTCTTTAGCAAACCCAGGAATCAAACTCTCGTCCTATCGTGCTCTGGCCGTTGACACTTTCTAATCATTCGAATGTTCTGGCTGAGCACCATTATATACCCATCTCACTATGAGAAGAGAGTAGGAGGACAGCCGCATCACTATAACATGGCACCGGAGATGCTGGATTGAATATGTCCCCCTAGAGGAGACCCAGGCGGCGTCAGAGAAGGTGCCATGTAGTGGGCTTCAGGGGGAAAAAGAGAACAACTTAACGCAACCGAGGAATAAAAGAATAAACTACAGATGGGGTCCATCCTCTCTTTCCTCAAGGGCAGGAATAGAAAAGTAACACTAGGGACCTCACAAGCGTGTCGTAAAAGTCGAATAAAACGATTGGTCTGTGGCTGGCTATCTCAATCGCGTACAAAAAAAAAAAATTGCCAACATCCAACCAGCCATGAATTGGCCTACACAAGAGTTAGCATGAAGGATTGTGGGCCTATACTCCACTAGGGGTCTCAAGGGCTGAAGAAGAACAAAGACAGTTGGGGTGCTATGGTGTTCATGTAGCCTACATGAACGATACATGGGAACAAGAAGGTGCTTGTTACTGTGCTATGGTGTTCAGTTATTATCATAGGTTTTGGTTGTTTTGTCGGCCACAAGCTAAGGTAATGAGACGGTGCTAATGTAACAGAACATAGCTAAGGTAACAGAATGGAACACACTTTAAAAGTTACAAGAAACAATACGTACGCAATTCTAAAACACATTTTGTCATGAATATTGTAAACTTTTCCTTCTCACATGATGTGGTATTGGAAGACTTAAAGACTCTAACCTTGTATTTGTTTCTTAAATCTGTGTCAACAGTGTACATCTGATTGTCATAATTTTAAATGTTTTTCTTAATTGTCTGAGGATTTCTGAAGTCTAATCTTCTCCCATGTAGAGTAGAAATGTTGCTGTAGTTATTAGGACATAACAATGACAATGGCATTAGCGCAGTCGGATGTCAACTCCAGTCGTTGGCTACGGGAGGGAGACACTCACCACCTACATCTCCGTGCACTTTGACCTGCAAGAATGTGACAGCCCTAAATCCCCACACACCCACAACACGTTCCGACAACCGGACATGATTTAATGTTTTTTCTCCAATGAAGAATATTTGTATTGCTGACGGTGTGTTCTTTCATCTTACCGTTGTTGTAAATTTCCTTATTTACATTCTGCCTTCCTCAAGCCGGAAAACTGAGAACCAAAAGGAAACATAAATGTAGGAAATGATACTAACAGCGGCAAGCATTTCAAAGAACAAGAACAATGTAGACGCTTAAGTTGCAATTAGCCAAAATGGCAACAAAAGATAAAGAAATTTGCAAGCAGCATTAAAATCAATCCAGCAAAGGATATCAGTTGAAGATTAACTGTGGTTTTTCAAGTAATCGATACAATACCCTCTGATATGCTCTTTTCGGTGTGTTCTTGGTCCTGCTACATTTGCTTTGCTTTATGAGTTTCAAAAGAAGGACAGTACTGGCCGTCCGGAAACTTCTAAAAGAGTGTCCTTATTCGTCACGTCAACAAATGTTGACGGCCAATGGTCAGTGTAATTCTTCTTTTAAATTGGCAAGGCAACATACATATATAGAGATTAACAACACACAGACACACGAAATACAGTGTCTTTGTCGGACACACACACACACACACACACACACGCATATTACACAAGTGATTTTAAATACAAGCCCTAAAAGTGACATCTGGATCTTAAAAAAAAAAAAAAAAAAAACCACACACACACACACTGCTTTAAAAAAAACAACCCCACACACACACACACACACACACACACACACACACACACACACACACACACACACACACACACACATTGCACAACTGCATTGAAATATAAGCCCTAAAAGAGACATCTAGATCTAAAAACACACATTACACAACTACATTGAAATATAAACCCTAAAAGTGGCATCTAGATGTAAAAACATGAAGAAGACAATTAGTGGTACCATGACTAACGTGGTGAGGAAATCAACTTAAGGTGATGTGGGAATTAGCTGAACATAGGACGGCTTGATGTAAGTTGATTGAGGACCTATGCTCTACTGGTGGATAAAGAGAACACAACGAATAGTTTTATGTCGCCCTTTAAGAGTTTTAAAATCAGGATAACCTAGGAAGCTAACCCGATCAACAAACGCCAGTTAAAGTCGGATGTGTCGGCCTAAGGGCGCAAGTAAAACAGGCACAACGCAAAAACGTCCGAGTGAGAGTGGAATGTCCTTCGTGAAAAGTTCGAACCGAAAGTTCGCCGAGTGGATGTCATCTGCAGACTGACCGTTCTTGGTTTGCGCGGGGAGCGGCCTGTGGCGAACGTAATGCCGAATACATAGAAGTGAGGAATTAAAGCAGCCATGCACAGGACGTGACGATTCCTTGGGTGAGCCCAGTACCAGGGCGCTATGTGTCGGCTCTGCAATTATGGAAGCCTCCTTGGAAGGCGGAAAATGCCCATGGACTGCCCTTGCCTTCCCTTCAGGGTTGACCGTGAAGTCTTCGACCGTTCTAACTTCATCAGCTGAGGTGTGAACGGCACCACAATAGTGAGAAACACCTGGGAAGGCAAACCCGGTCAACAAACGCCCGCCAGAGTCGGATGTGTTGGTCTAAGGGCGCATAACCAGACAGATCGCAATTACGTCTGGAAACCAAAAAAAAAACACTCCGGGTGAACGCAGAAGAAGAAGAAATCATGATATATAATAAATTTGACATATTGTTTTTAAACAGACAGGATTGGTGTACCCTAACCAATAAATAGACGATACATTATGTTACATTAACGAACATCAGAAAGCATCGTCGCCATTTTAGCAGGTTTAACGCTATGTTAAGATGCATGGCAGAGAAAATCATAGCATCTGCAGAATTATCATTATCATCATTAACATAATCATCATCCTCTCCTTCATCTTCTTCTTTCGCCCTTTCATCTTTTTTGTTTGTCTCCCCCTCATCGTTCTTCTTCTTCTTCTTTACATCTCCCAAAAGAAGCACAGACCTTCAGCGACCTTATACCAAGCTTCTGTAGACTTGTTCACGATTCGTCATAGTTTCCAACTCAACTTTTCTACAGCATACAGTAGCCAGTCTGAAGTCATACCTTCTTGGTCGCCCTTTACGCCATGTTTAGTAGCTTACAATGCTACTTTTTGCTTCCGTTTCTGGTCCCGCTAAACATATTCTGTATACAGTAAATACGAAAACACCAACTCTACTGTCTAGAATTGAATATAAATAAGACTAAAGTAATGATTTTCACTGACAGAAAAGTGAGTTTCCCGTTTGGCATTCAAAGAAATAATGAAGGCTTGGAACAAGTATCAAGCTACATCAAACAATGGCCCAGCAATTACACAGGATGGCACACGTGAAAAACAATTACAAAAGGAATGGAAATGTCAAATTATAAAGGCTGATAATAAGCATACTAAAACACCAACCACACAGCCCAGACACTAATATAAAAAACACGCAGGTCCGCATGGCCGAATGGGTACGAACGTGTGTTCTTAAACATCCGGTGTGCTGATGCCGAGGTAAGCAGTTCTACCTCTACACCGGACAACTGGACTAAAATGTTAATCTGTGGTCCTTGACTTTGGGACGTAAATTACAAGTACCTCTGAAGTCGGAGTGGGTTCGTCTGGTGGCGAGGGACACTGTTAATAGGGAAAGCTAATCCAGACGCAAAATTCAGTCAATCACTACTATAAATAGTGTTTATGGACTACGCTTTAGTTCAAAGCGAGCGAGCAAAAAAAAAAAAAAAGACTAAAAGGAAAAAGAATTTCCAGTTTGACATTCAAAGAAACAAATAAAGCTTGTGAGAGGTATCAAGCTACCATTGCACTGGCCGAAAATTGACTGAAGATGGCACATGTGACAAGTAATTCACAAAAGAAATGGATATATCAAAGAGAACAATCACACCATAAAACATTTACATACCTAAGAATAATTATAACAGAAACACAAACTAAGCCACATCAAACTGTATGCGGAGACAGAATGGATAAGATCGCTCGATTTTAAACACCCGGCGTGCTGATGCTGAGGTAGTGAGTTCAATCCCTTCACCGGTCAGTTGGACTTAAATGTTGACTTTTTGTCCTTGACTTTGGGACGTAAATTACAAGTACCTCAGATGTCGGAGTGGGTTCGCCTGATGGCAAGGGACACTGATAATAGGGAAAGCTAATCAACACGCAAAATTCAGTCCAATGCTACTAGAAATAGCGTGTATGGACTATGCCAGAGTTCAAAGCGAGCGAGCAACAACAACAACAACAACAACAACAACAACAACAACAACAACAACAACAACAACAAACTATATATCTATTTATCACTGCAGTGTGGAGTGGCCACACAGAACATGGCTGACACGATAACAGATGTGGCATATCCTTTTTCAGGACGTTGCGATCAAACCCATAGTTATTTTCTGCGCAAATTTACATTTCAGCAGTTTGCCATTGCTTTCTGAACACGAAGTCACTATTTAAGTAAAACTGACCAGTGTGTGGAATAAATCCACTACTTAGCAGTCAGCACACAGGAAGTGTAAGCGCGAGAAAGTTACACCTCTCGGTCACGCAGACTTCTGCTAAGGAAAAAGAGAGAGAGAAAAAAACAAACAAACGATCAAGCATGAAAATGAGGCTTTTGAAATGCAGTGGGTGCTCGGAAGACTGGGGCCAGTTCATGTGATGAACAGACTAACAAGGAAGTTCAAGAATAACCGAAAATTAAAAACAAAAAGTAGCATAACCTTTAAAGGACGTAGCAGTCAACGCCAGGATATTTTGGCTGTTTGTGATTTCGGGGCAAATTTACGCTTCGTTGTTTGCCGTTGCTTTCTGAACGATTGGTACTGATACCAGTGTATAGAAACCAACGCAAAGCGGTTTGCTTCCAAATCTCTCGCAGCTGTCTTTCGAACGCGGTATGCGGGATTACGAATTGTATTCGTAACCCCTTCTTTGCCAAAGAGCCAGTTACATACAAATATCGCCTCTAAAGGGATTATCAATCATGGAGACAGAGTTACGTAAACCACTATCCAACATTGTAAAGTTTAGAGTAAAATGTATTGAACATGTTAAAAGCTATGACAAAATCACCCAATATATTAAACGATATAATACACAACAATTAATAAGTTAAATTATATGGTAAATTGGATCGAACTGGTTAAGCAGTGTAGTAAAAGGAAACCTAATAGGTCAGACGTTAGTGCTAGAAAGTACCGAACACGTTAAAAGTTAGGGTAGTACATACCGAAAAGGTTAAACGCTAAGGTAGAAAGTACCGAACACGTTAACAGTTAGGGTAGTACATATCGAACAGATTAAATGCTAGGGTAGAAAGTACCGAAAACTTTAAACATATAGGGTAGTACATATCGAACAGGTTAAATGTTAGGGTAGAAAGTACGGAACACTTTAAAAGATAGGATAGTACATACCGAACAGGTTAAACGCTAGGGTAGAAAGTATTGAACACTGTAAAAGTTAGGGTTGTACATATCGAACGGGTTAAAAACTAAGGCAGAAAGTACAGAAAACGTTAAAATTAGGGTAGTACATATCGAACAGGTTAAACACTAAGGTAGACATAGATGAACACAGGTAAAATGCCAGGGTTTGAAATGCAGTGAGTATTCGGAAGACTGGTACCAGACTCTTGGATAGGAAGAGTAATCAAGAAAAAAAGCTATAGAATAACTGAATATGAAAAGGTCGCTGTTGAAGGAAATAACAATGAGACAGACAAGGTTACGTAAACAACTGCCTAAAATGTTAAAGGTTACAGTAACAAGTATCGAACATGTTAAAAGCTAGGATAAAAGTACCCAATATGTTAAACAACAGAGAAAACAAACATTTTTTAAACAAAGTTAATTGCATGTCTTTCGTAGGGCGTCGCAACCAACCCTAGCATTTCTTTGAATGTTTCTGATTCAAGTCAATGTGTACCCTCAGTAATTCGCCATTGCTTTCTGAACTACCATTGCTCAAACCATGAAAATCAAAGCAAGGTGGCCTGTTTCCAAATCTTCTGCAGCTAATTTCGAAACGTTGACTCAGTTTGTCCGGGAATTGTAAAATGCGTTCACTACCCCTAAGCTAAAGTGCCGCCTAATAAATTAAAAGATACGGTAAACTGAATCGAGCTGGTTAAACACGACAGTAAATGAAGCCAAATGATTAGGTTAAACGTTAGTGTTAAAAAGTACCGAAATTTACTGGTTAGGGTAGTACATATAGTTCAGGTTTAACGCTAGGGTAAATAAGAGAGGAAAAAGACATTTTCCCACACCTTAAGGCGCATTGAGCTGATCATGTTAGTTCATATTTCTATCCAACAATCGGCACTAGATGGTTGGTGAGGTCAGTATTACGCCGGTAGCTTTACTTCCAGAGACATTGCTTTGGTGCTCATATTAGGTCGGATAGACCTAGGATCCTAGTTCACTTTTATACATTCGAATCCGACCCGACGTGAATCCAAACTACGACCAGCGGGCAGGCAGGCAAGAGTGTAGCCACAACGTTACCAGGGCACACCAAAACAGGAAATAAAAAGACTAACACAGGTAAAACGCCTGTGATAGAAAGAATAGCATTAGTAGAATAATCCGTTAAACAAATATCTAAAACTTTCATCACTTGGCTTAACAAAAACACAGCCTGAAAGTCCTGAAAGCAAAAAGTCCCTATAGGTTAAACTCGTAGGTACAACAGCATTTAACTGGTTACACACTACAGCAAAGCCACACAGTGCTCCCCCTTTGCACGATAGACAGCTCTGAACGAACACACGATCACAGAAAGAGCATTTCTTTCGATCCTCACCTCCCATATTCCACTCTACTCTCTGACACTCGGTTTCCAACGTTGTCCAAGATTACGTGGCAGCAGCCTACAAACCCATTCCTCCTGTTTCTTTCAAATATAAAACAAGAGACTATTTGCAGGACGATTCACGAGTTAAAGAAAATATCGGCTGAGCAAACAGATCAATGGCTCACCCACTATGATTTCTGACATTTGAGAAGCACGTGCGTGCTTGGAGACAGGGTAACCTACGGCTTGAATGATTCATATATATATATATATATATATATATATATATATATATATATATATATATATATATATATATATATATATATATATATATATATATATATATATATGTGTGTGTGTGTGTGTGTGTGTGTGTGTGCGTGTGTGTGTGGGGGGGGGAAGCTTTTATTAATTCCCACTTTCCTGAACCAGAACGCATCATATTAAGATATATATAGTTCCAGCTGAATATGAATTCCAGATCTGTTTTAGGTATTCCTCTGTGTCAATATCAGATGCTAACTAACAGTATACCACAACAAGCAATGATGTACAGACCAGATAGAAGCAAAGGAAGAGGCCGACCACGTAAACGATGGACGGAGGGAATAAAAGAATCCATGGGAATATCGATACATGAAGTCCTTAAGGGGGCACTCTCCAGCTGTTTATACTTCACCTCGCCATCGCAATGTACAAGAGGAACCTGATGAGATGATGACATGGTGAGATACATTGTGACTGTAGTCAGTAAATAATTGGTCCTTTTATACTCCTTTGGTGCATTGGCAACATGGTCTTCTACTTTAGCCTCTCTATCCCCCAATGGGGCAAAGGCCTCAACCAACCAACTCCAAGCCCCTAGCTACTTTTAGCTACCCCCTTGCAGCTTTGTCTATGTTCTGTTGATATTGTTGATGTCTGTCTCTGCTTCTCTTCTCCCGAATCTCCTGCTAGGACGTCTATATATTGTATTTTATCTGCCTGTATCTGCTTATTCACTTCCTTACTGGCTTCCTTGGCATTTATTCCCGGGCTCTCACTTTCAAAGCATTGGTTTTTTCTTTGCATATATCTTCTTTTTTGCTTCTCCTTTCTTCTATCTTCTTAAGAGTTTCCGGCGTTATTAAGGCTCTATAGCTTCTTTATCTAGTGACAAAAGGTTTTTAGCTTGCTGCCAGAAAACTTCCTAACTCACTTTGTCTACTGCTTGTTGTGGGACCTGGTATTTATTTGAGACTGTGACCGTGAATTGATCTTGTTTTCTGTGTGTCAGAGTCTAGAATAGTGCAGTGATGCAGGGACATCGTTACGCCCGCCAGGCGACTTAGTCCCCAGCCGGGATGCCGTAACTTCGTTACGCCGCCAGGCGAGTAGTAGTTACCTGCCTGCGAAGTTGCTGGCTGACGAGACGGCCAGCGGTCAGGCAAGGACGACGCAAGACGCACGCATGCCTCGTGAAGCCACTTCAGGTGGGGAGGCAAGTTGCGAGCTATAGGCAGACAGCTCTGGGACGTGGACTCGACTGGACGCATGATGAGAGAAAGGCGTTGTGCGGTTTCTGTGCCTGAAAGTCGAGTGTCTGGACATCTTGAGAGATAGACTGTGAGCTGTATTGTGTATGTAAGTGTCTTGAAGTATAAAGTATATCTTGTAATGATCATCGTATTGTCTATGATCTGTAAATAAATCCATTGAACGTTGTGTCGCTGAGTCTCAAGTCGAATCACGTTGTACTTGTACTGTCTCACATGTGTTAGGTTAACGAGCCAGGTTTAAGACCCTGACATGTGTGGACGTGGTGGCATTGTCCGGCTTTGAAATGAACGTATTTATGTGATTAACATTTAAAACTACAGTTTGTGAACTTAGAATTTTTGTCAAACTTTATTGTACATGTAAATGTGATCGTGGAAGGCTCATTTAGATAAATTACTACATTGTTTAAACATGGAGACTAGTTGTAAACGTACAGTGCATACATATTGTTTGATCTTGTAAACGTGTAAAACACCAGTGATTGTTGAACTTGTCACCGTTTTGACCTTGTCGACATTGTGATCTTGTCGCCATTGTGACCTTGTCGCCATCTTGTAAACTTGATGTCTATGTCCTTACTGAATGTCATCTTAATGTAAGTAATGTGTCATCAATGTTGTAGAGTATTGAGATATATGTAGATTGTTTTGGTGAATTGAGTTGTGTAAAGCAGAAAGTTTTGGGAAAGAAAGTGACTTGTGTTTTGAAAAAAAAAAAATTGTTGACTGACAAAATTACGACCTACAATTACACTCAACGCCATACAAACCTAATCAAAACTTAGTGACAAGCAGGCACACCACATCAAATAGACGCTAATTTATTTCCTCCAAAAACAAAGCAGGTTTTCTGTGCCATCTGAAACCCTTGCCCGTAGAGGTCATTTGTGTTCGAAGTAGCGACCCTACAGTTCCTAGCCCGATTGCCAACCGTTCTTCACCACATCCGGTGCACTTGAGTATATTTTTCTTTTCATATACTTTAGGATGCAAATTTAGGCACGTATTGTCAATAGAACACAATTGTAAATTGTTTACTTTACTAACCACTTGTAACAAATTGTGTGGCTGGTATTTCATTTGCATTTTCCATCATGTCTTCATTAAATGATTTCATCGATATGGGGTTAAAGTTAAAGTTAACAGGCGATGAGTTAACAAAGTGGAGTGAGAAGAAATACTCTGAATACCACGAGCGAGAAGAAAGAGCAGCTGAAAGAGCATTAAAGCAGGCAGAGACTGAAAGGGCTGCCAAGCAAGTAATGGCAGAAACAGCCTTAAAGCAAGCAGAGGCAGCAACCGCAGCAAAGCAAGCCGAATTAGATAGTGAACTTAAGAAAGCTGAGATAGATAGTGATCTGAAAAAAGCTGAAATAGCAGCTCAGAGTAAACGGGAAGAGCTGGAATTTCAATTAAAAATCAAGCAACTTGATACTGAGACTGCCATTAACAAAGAGTCTAAGAAATCTGAGAGACTGGAGAAAGAAAACCAGTACAAGAAATATCAAGGTATCGTACGTAATTATACCTCGGGTGACTGCATCGCAGCCTTTACCCAAAATTTTGAGACTTTAATGGAACATTACCAGGTTCCACTGTCTGAATGGAATATTATTTATATGAGGAGTTTATCAGGGGAGCCTCTTAAAGTCATTGAGACCATCCCCAAAGACCTCAGAAAAGATTACCATTATCTGAAATCAAAGATTATGGCACATTTTATGTTAGATGAGGCAGGTTACAGAGAACAATTCAGCAAGTTGAGCCCAAAACCGACTCAAACGTTCTCTGATTACCTCTGCTTAGTCCGAGATATATTTACCAAATGGACTTCAGCAGCTAAAATTGATAAGAACTATCAAATATTAGAAGATCTGATCATCAGAGATAAAGTCATTTCATCCATTCCATCAGCATTTTCAAAATGTTTGCAGGAGAATGAATGCACTAGTGTAGATGAGATTGAGAAACGTGGTTCGGCTTATTACACAGCCAACAAACATTGTTTTGCCAGTGAAGCTACTGACATAAATTTTGTAGCATCGGCTAACTATGACAAACCCTATAGTAGGCAGAAACCTCAGAGGCCTACATCTGAGAAGTATAATCACTGTAAATATTGTAAAATTTCACACCATCAAGGTGAGATGTGCGACAAGAACCCCGCATATAATACTTATCTACAAAACATGGTAAACAGACAAGATAAGGAGCGTAGATCCTTCAGAAATTTGCGTAAATGTTTCCTCTGTAAGGCGACGGACATTATCGCCATGATTGTAAAGGTAGGCAAATGACCAACAAAGCAAATGCCGCCTTGTTTGACAGTTCATCGTCAGATGAAGAACAATCAGAGAAACATCCTGTGAACTCAGCACGGGCTTTTGATATGTTTAACGCAAATAAATGTACTGTTTGTAACACCTTTTATGAAGATGGCATTTTAACATGCGGCCACTCCATTCCTATTGCCAATGAAGAAGGTAATTTGGTAGTAGATTCCAAAGGCAGGATAAACATCCATCACGGATATGTGAATGGCAAGTCTGCTACAGTCCTTGGGGACACGGGAAGCTCACTTATTGGTCTGAAGAGAACGTTCATAATGCCTACAGACTATACAGGCAGGCACGTAACATGCAGAACATTCTCAGGCAATGTTGAAAAGTACCCACTAGCATGGGCATATATTGAAACACCTTTCCTCACTGGGAAAGTAAAGTGCGCTGCATTAACAAACCCGGTGTGTGATATTATAATTGGAAATTTACCAGAGGTGAGTGATAAACCTCATGACATAACATCTCTTTGTATTGATGATAGCATAACATCACCATCAAAGGTCATCATTGATAATGTTACACCACCTAATGAATGTATGGTAGCTAATGTAGCACTAAGATCTCATGACATCATTGATAACATTGTTTCATCACCATCTGATATCATTGAATGTGTGAACGCAGTAACCAGATCTACTGCTAGAGTGCAAGATTAAAGTAATCAAACTGAGGCTATACAAATGCTTAGCCCAGCATCACTACCTCCTAACACCATGAAGGAGACTTTTGTAACAGCTCAAAAAGCTGACCCTTCATTGTCAAAATATTTTACTCTGATTGGCCAAAAGCCAAAGGCAATCAAGAATGCAAAATGGCATTTTGCTGTGAAAAATCGTATCCTCACTAGGTATTATACCAGAGGTGACAACACAACAGAGCAAACTGTTTTGCCAACTAATTATCGTAAGCAAGCCTTACATCTTGCCCATGATATACCTCTTGCAGGGCATATGGCATACGTTAAGACCAGATCAAGATTATTAACACAATTTCATTGGCCCAAATTTTGCAATGACATTAAACAATATTGCAGAAGTTGTGACATCTGCCAAAAACTGGTAAAAAAAGGTAAACACCCACAGGCAAAGTTACAAGTTACTGACTTAGCCAGTCGACCTTTTGAAAAACTATCTGTCGACATAGTGGGCCCTCTTAATCAGACAACAACTAGAGGGAATAAATATATTCTAACTGTCATTGATCAATGTAGCCGCTGGCCGGAAGCGATTCCGCTAAAGAACATAACTGCCAATGATATAATGGAAGTTTTCTTCCATATATTTTCTCGGATAGGATTTCCAGACACTATCCAATCAGATAGGGGAACTCTGTTTATCGCCGCATCTACCCAAGCTTTCACCAAAATGTTGGGAGTGAAGCAATGTTTCAATTCCCCGTACCATCCTCACTCGAGTGGGATAATAGAAAAATTTAACGGCGATTTAAAGCACATGCTTGCTAAAGTCACGCAAGAGCATCCCAATAACTGGGACGTATATTTACCTGCTATTCTCTTTGCTTATCGCTAGGTACCACATTCTAGTACAGTTTTCTCTCCTTTTGAACTTATCTATGGTGCCAAACCACGTGGCCCATTAACTATTTATCACCAAATGTTAACTGACTCCACTCCAGTACTTAAACCCATATCATCATACGTATACGTTACATCATTGCGTGAAAGAATCATCAAATCTTGTATAATTGCAAAGGATGCACTAAAATTATCTGGTGCTACTTATAGACAATATGCTGACAAAGGTAACAGGACAATAACGTTGACACCTGGACAGGACGTTCTTCTTCTGCTACCTAGTGACAGACACTTATTGACTGATTCTTGGCAAGGACCTTTTAAAGTGACGAGACAGATTTCACCTGTAGACTACGAGATCCAAATAAAAGACAAACACAAAATATTCCACATAAATATGCTAAGACCATACTACAACAGAGACAACGAACAAGACGATACAACAGCTTGTACAGTGATAATAGATCATGAAGATGACGAGGCTAGCGACGAAATTCCAACACCTGCATTAGACACGACAAACTGCTTGAAGGAAATTAAGATCAACCCAAAGTTAACTCAAGCAGAAACAGACAGTTGCAAACATCTAATACAACAGTACAACACCATCTTCTCCAACAACCCAGGACAAACAGAATTAGTACAGCATCACATTACACTCACGTCAAATACACCCATAAAATGCAGACCATACACCATTCCACTACATTACAAAGAACATTTACATCAGGAGATCATCAACCTAGAAAAGAACAACATCATAAGACGATCCCAATCAGACTTCTCATCTCCAATGGTCATAGTACGCAAAAAGGACATTACGATAAGACTCTGTGTCGACTATAGAAAGCTAAATAAGATAACTCTTCTAGATCTGGAGCCAATGGCAAACTCTGACGATCTACTGACAGAACTGACAGACGCTAGGTTCTTTACGAAGGTAGACATGACTAAAGGTTACTGGCAAATAGCGGTAGACGAACAGAGCAGACATCTGACAGCATTTGCCACACCTTGGGGACTGTACGAATGGTGCAATCTTCCATTTGGGCTTGTCAATGCCCCAGCAGCATTCGTACGTATGACACGACTTCTACTAGTAGATATACCAAACATAATTTGCTATATAGACGACATCTGTGTTCACACAGAGACGATGACAGACCACATAAAGACATTAGAACAGACATTTGAACGCATTAGACAACACGGACTGACGGTAAAGCCTGCAAAAGTAGACATAGCCTACCAGGAAATATCCTTCTTGTGGTACAAAATATCCAATGGCTTTGTCACGACAGACGATAACATTGTGTCCAAGATACTAAAACTCTCACTTCCGACTACGAAAAAGCAAGTCAGAAGTTTGTTGGGACTTATAAATTATTACCGGCAGTTCATACCTGATTTTTCCGAACTGACCGAAGTATTTACTAACTTACTAACAAAAGATAAACCGGAGAAAATTGTAAGCAATGAATGCCTAGAATTTGCATTACAAAGAGTATTAGCGTGTTTTTCTGATAATAGCTTAAATAATCTTATCCTGAAATTGCCCAATCTTCATTTGCCTTTCAGATTGCGTACAGACGCGAGCTCCGTGGCGATTGGAGCAGTCTTGTTGCAATAGCATAATAACATCCTTCACCCTGTGTACTTCGTATCCAGGAAACTGAAACCCAGAGAACGGGCTTGGTCAATACCTCAGTTGGAAGCCCTAGCTTTAGTGGTGGGTATAACTAAATTGTCCAGATTCCTTCTAGGACGCCATTTCATTGTGGAGCCTGACAGCAGTCCATTGCGATTTATAAATTCAGGTGTACCTTCAAACCAAATGGTAGCGCGCTGCTCTCTTAAGCTCCAAGATTACAGCTTCGAGGTTCGACATATCCTAGGCAGAACCAACACGATTGCCGATCTTTTGTCCCGTTGTCCGGCCGACCCAGCGAGCACCAATGTCTGAGTGCAGTGTGTAAAATACACTCAGATGAACACAGCCATCCATCAGTGAATATTTTTTTCATTCACAAAAGCGTGTAATGTCTACGATGTGATAGGGTTTACTCCCAATATATATAGTGTTCTTATTTTACTAATTAATGTAGTGATTGTCGTGTATAATTGTGTAGTGTGTGGTAGAAAGCGAACTTTATTAATTGTATATATTACGTAACACGAACAGTGCCACATTCGCTCAAAACTTACCGTAAGCGAACTATCCAATGTGACAGTGGCATCTGCGTTTGGAACATTCCAGTGATATTTTAAATCCGTGTGTGAAAGTGTGACCTGAACATTGACATCTACACCACTGCAGTTAATCGAAATCCAGAAGTTTTTTTCCAGTGAAACATCCAACACATGAACGATTAGAACATTGTACATTCCGTAACTACATCAGACCGGAACAAGTGTGTTCTACAAATTTCAACATCAGCTGTTTAGCGTTTCGTGTGTATTTCCGGATTAGTTAGAAATTGAGTTCAAAATTAGCAGACGACAAACAAAAGTTTAAAAAGCTATGACGATTCTAAAATCTTTAGGAATCAACAATTTTGAATACACGAATTGTGTATTTATATTTCTATGTAGTGTAATCTTAGAATCATATCTTGATTAATTTATTCATACTACCGACTTTTTCTCGTTAGTATGAAGAAACATCAAGCGATGACGCTAAGAAATAGAATAATTATTGTAAAATATTATATTTCATAATTTTGAAGTTATTCCCCTTTCATTTAATTCTTATTACATCATTACACAAAGGGCCATAATGTGAAATGTATACGATTATGTGTTGTATATAAATAGCCATGTTGTTGCCAGATTGTTAACACACCAGGAAGCCATCTACTGGGCATGGTAGAGTGTTACCGACATTGCAGACCAACACAAGAGCTCCTGGCCAAATGAGGTCAGGGTTTGAGCGTTTAATGCGACTTATGTAAAGCCGTATTTCGGTCTAGCCAGATGGTTTTTGTTTCAAAAACCATATTATTACTTTTTCTTTGGAGGCTGCGAGGTAGATGCTTGGAGCTGGTACTACCGATCTGACTGGGTCAATAATGCAATTGAGGTAATCAGCCATCAAGAGGATGAAACATGACAAGTGTTAAAGGTTGAACACCACATGTCGTTGAATACAACTTCCATTTCTTATATATTTATATGTCAAGATGTGTATTTCTATGTATTCTGATACCAATGTATATAACAGCGGAAGGGTCGACTCTGACAAGGTTAAAATATTAACCCAGTATGTACATATGTTATGCATGAAAGATGACATCTTTCATGGAGTTGCCCGGGGGAGCATGTCAGAGTCTAGAATAGTGCAGTGATGCAGGGACAGCGTTACGCCCGCCAGGCGACTTAGTCCCCAGCCGGGATGCCGTAACATCGTTACGCTGCCAGGCGAGTAGTAGTTACCTGCCTGCGAGGTTGCTGGCTGACGAGACGGCCAGCGGTCAGGCAAGGACGACGCAAGACGCACGCATGCCTCGTGAAGCCACTTCAGGTGGGGAGGCAAGTTGCGAGCTATAGGCAGACAGCTCTGGGACGTGGACTCGACTGGACGCATGATGAGAGAAAGGCGTTGTGTGGTTTCTGTGCCTGAAAGTCGAGTGTCTGGACATCTTGAGAGATAGACTGTGAGCTGTATTGTGTATGTAAGTGTCTTGAAGTATAAAGTATATCTTGTAATGATCATCGTATTGTCTATGATCTGTAAATAAATCCATTGAACGTTGTGTCGTTGAGTCTCAAGTCGAATCACGTTGTACTTGTACTGTCTCACATGTGTTAGGTTAACGAACCAGGTTTAAGACCCTGACACTGTGTTTATGTGATGTTACGTATCACTGGAAGTTCAGTTTAATTTTACCTATAAGAAAAAGATGATCTGTATACACGTCTGCTCCTCTACTCCAGTGTGTTGCCGGGGCCCATAAGGGAAGCAAAGAATAGCAACACTGCAGCCTACCACGCATGTCGAAAAAGGCGACTAAGGAGGCTTGATGGTTCCGTTGCCCTGCTACTGAGTGAGTGCGTGGCGCGACACTGTGAGCTGTGAGTTTCGTATGAAGTGCTTTTGAATCTGCCCGAGGTTTATTTTGGAACGTGACTGCATGTTCAGAGCGATGGCAGATGGCTATGTCCCAGAGTTGACCGGTTTTTGCCTTATGCAGAAATGCGTGGCTGCTGGGCTTCTGGTTGACTGCTACTGCCATCGACGATGAACTGTATTTCGTGGACTGTGTGGGTGAACATCTAGGAAATATCCAGATGGGAAAATGACTGCCGACTCCATCAGAAATGAACTGGGTGTTTTGTGGGGGACTATTGCGTTGAAATTCTGGCGGCGGCATTATGCAACGAGACTCCTGTCTTTTTCACTTTTCACATTGGGCAGTGGGGAGCGTTTTGTGTGATATTCAATAGCACAAGAACAGAGCATAATAGGGACGACCCGTTGCTGTGAAGTTGGAACTGCGACTAACTAACTAACTAACTGACTGCTCCTCTAAATACTGTCACGTCACGTAGATAAGGTATACATTTCTAAGTGATACAGATATGGTCAAATTGGTTTTTTGTTTATTGGTCAAGTGAAGACCATGTTACTGTGTGAAATAGTTTATGTGGAAATACGCTTCCACATATGATGTACGGATTCTCTGCGCAGACAGCAAATAACTCTCCATTTTCGTTCATTATCCCGTGTCCATGTTTTCTCATGAACTCCTCATAGCCCGTTTTATCCGATCCTATCTTAGCATTCAAGTCACCCATTAGGATTTTGATATTTCAATTTCCTTGGCTGCTCACAGTTCTTTGGAGTTTCAAAAAATAATATCCTTCTTAACTGATTAATGCTGGAAATATGGTGTTACACAAATTATCTACACATCCTATCCCAACATAACAGCCACACACACATTTCACTATAACAAAATATCAGCAGATTATATTATAACATTTAGTTATGCCATTATAATAGAACGTCGACAGATTATACTATAACATGGCATTAAACCTTACAATATAAAAAGACGTTCACACATTCAACTACAACACCACGTTCACATATTCTACCTTACCACGGCATCCACATATTCTACTACAATACTAGGTTCACACATTCTACTATAACATGACGTTAAACCTTACTATATAAAACCACTTTCACACATTCTACTATAACATGACGTTCACACATTCTACTATAACATAACGTTCACACATTCTACTATAACATGACGTTCACACATTCTACTATAACATGACGTTACACCTTACAATATAAAACCACTTTCACATATTCTACTATAACATGACGTTCACACAGTATACTATAAAATGACGTTCACACCTTCTACTATAACATGGCGTTCACACATTCTACTATTACATGGCGTTCACACATTCTATTATAACATGACGTTCACACATTCTACTATTACATGACGTTCACATATTCTACTATAACATGACGTTCACACATTCTACTATGACATGAAGTTCACACATTCTAATATAACATGACGTTCACACATTCTACTATAACATGGCGTTCACACCTTCTACTATAACATTGCGTTCACACATTCTAATATAACATGACGTTCACACATTCTACTATAACATGACGTTCACAGATTCTACTATAACACGACGTTCACACATTCTACTATAACATGGCGTTCACACATTCTACTATAACATGGCGTTCACACATTCTACTATGTCATGGCGTTCACACATTCTACTATAACATGACGTTCACACATTCTACTATAACATGACGTTCACACATTCTACTATAACATGGCGTTCACACATTCTACTATAACATGGCGTTCACACATTCTACTATAACATGACGTTCACACATTCTACTATCACATGACGTTCACACATTTTACTATAACATGGCGTTCACACATTCTACTATAACACGGCGTTAAACCTTACAAAATAAAACGCCTTTCACACATTCAACTACAACACCACGTTCACATATTCTACCATACCACGGCATCCACACATTCTACTATAATACTAGGTTCACATTTTCTAAAATAACATGAAATTAAATATTATAATATAACATGACGTTCTCATCTTCTACTATAACAAGGCTTTGACACATTCAATTATAACTGGATGTTAACTAATATAATATAACATGACACTCACATATTATACAGTAACATGACGTTCACACATTCTACTATAACAACATGACGTTCACATATTCTACTATAACATGACGTTCACACATTCTACTACAACACGACGTTCACACATTCTACTATAACATGACGTTCACACATTCTACTATAACATGGCGTTCACACATTCTACTATGACATGAAGTTCACACATTCTACTATAACATGACGTTCACACATTTTACTATAACACGGCGTTAAACCTTACAAAATAAAACGCCTTTCACACATTCAACTACAGCGCCACGTTCACATATTGTACCATACCACTGCATCCACACATTCTAATGTAATACTAGGTTCACACTTTCTAAAATAACATGAAAGTAAATATTATAATATAACATGACGTTCTCATCTTCTACTATAACAAGGCTTTGACACATTCAATTATAACTGGATGTTAACTAATATAATATAACATGACACTCACATATTATACAGTACCATGACGTTCACACATTCTACTATAACATGACGTTCACACATTCTACTATAACATGACGTTCACACATTCCACTATAACACGACATTCAAACATTCTACTATAACATGACGTTCACACATTCTACTATAACATGGCGTCCACACATTCTACTATAACATGACGTTCACACATTCTACTATAGCACGACGTTCACACATTCTACTATAACATGACGTTCACACATTCTACTATAACATGACGTTCACACATTCTACTATAACATGGCGTTCACACATTCTACTATAACATGGCGTTCACACATTCTACTATAACATGGCGTTCACACGTTCTACTATAACATGACGTTCACACATTCTACTATGACATGACGTTCACACATTCTACTATAACATGACGTTCACACATTCTATTATAACATGATGTTCACACATTCTACTATAACATGGCCTTCACACATTCTACTATATATTGACGTTCACACATTCTACTATAACATGACGTTCACACATTCTACTATAACATGGCGTTCACACATTCTACTATGACATGAAGTTCACACATTCTACTATAACATGACGTTCACACATTCTACTATAACACGGCGTTAAACCTTACAAAATAAAACGCCTTTCACACATTCAACTACAACACCACGTTCACATATTCTACCATACCACGGCATCCACACATTCTAATATAATACTAGGTTCACACTTTCTAAAATAACATGAAATTAAATATTATAATATAACATGACGTTCTCATCTTCTACTATAACAAGGCTTTGACACATTCAATTATAACTGGATGTTAACTAATATAATATAACATGACACTCACATATTATACAATAACATGACTTTTACACATACTACTATAACATTACGTTCACACATTCTACTATAACATGACGTTCACACATTCTACTATAACACAACGTTCAAACATTCTACTATAACATGACGTTCACACATTCTACTATAACATGACGTTCACACATTCTACTATAACATGAAGTTCACACATTCTACTATAACACGACGTTCACACATTCTACTATAACATGACGTTCACACATTCTACTATAACATGACGTTCACACATTCTACTATAACATGGCGTTCACACATTCTACTATGACATGAAGTTCACACATTCTACTATAACATGACGTTCACACATTTTACTATAACACGGCGTTAAACCTTACAAAATAAAACGCCTTTCACACATTCAACTACAACACCACGTTCACATATTGTACCATACCACTGCATCCACACATTCTAATATAATACTAGGTTCACACTTTCTAAAATAACATGAAAGTAAATATTATAATATAACATGACGTGCTCATCTTCTACTATAACAAGGCTTTGACACATTCAATTATAACTGGATGTTAACTAATATAATATAACATGACACTCACATATTATACAGTAACATGACGTTCACACATTCTACTATAACATGACGTTCACACATTCTACTATAACATGACGTTCACACATTCTACTATAACACGACATTCAAACATTCTACTATAACACGACGTTCACACATTCTACTATAACATGGCGTTCACACATTCTACTATAACATGACGTTCACACATTCTACTATAACACGACGTTCACACATTCTACTATAACATGACGTTCACACATTCTACTATAACATGACGTTCACACATTCTACTATAACATGACGTTCACACATTCTACTATAACATGACGTTCACACATTCTATTATAACATGACGTTCACACATTCTACTATAACATGACGTTCACACATTCTACTATAACACGACGTTCACACATTCTACTATAACATGACGTTCACACATTCTACTATAACATGACGTTCACAATTCTACTATAACATGGCGTTCACACATTCTACTATAACATGACGTCAAAAGATTGTGTTGTAATATCACGTTCACACATTCTAGCATACCATCACCTCCATACAATCTATATGTTCTACTATCAAATCAAATCACACCCACACATTCGAATGTAACATGACGTCCATAGATTGTGCTGTACAACCATCCACACATTCTACTATTATGATGCCCACACACTCTCTATTATTACATGACGTCAGGCGACTGCTGTAACATCACGTTCACACATTCTAGCCAGCCATCAGCTTCGTGCAATCTACAATTATGTCACACCCATATATTCTCCTATCGAATCAAATCACATCCTTACATTTTATTGTCCCATAAAATATAGAACATGATCGACTCATCTTATTTCCTCCCAAGGTCATACATGCGAGCCTGAAGATAGATACCGCAACACATCTTTATCAAACACATCTGATCTGTCTTAGTTCCTATCCCCCTGTACACACAGCATTCACAGGAACCCTATGTCTCAACTCGTCTAGAATGCTAAATATTGGCGTCTGGCATTCTTCAGGACACATCTCATCCTCATCGTGCTTTCTATGACCTAACGCTTCCATCTGGCAATCTTGATGTAAACACACGGAAAGGTCATGCATGTCAACCGGCTTCAAGGTATAGCTGCCAAGTGCTGTCTGAAGCTGGTGGAGATCGCGCTCTCAGGTATTGAGGGAGCTCGCGATTGGGCTCGCTGCCGACAACAATGGGTATTTTACATGTAATATGTATCTCGTGGGCACGTTGATCTCTACACATACACACACTGATGTCTACACGTGCGAAAGAATGGCTCGATGCTCGAAACGGGAAGCATGGTGTAAAGATCACACAACACCCCACAATCTGAAATTATACAAACATTTTATAAGGTCGCTTCGAATAATCTACGAAATAGGGTGACTCCAGTCTTGGAAATTATAGTTGTATGGGTCACGTCCTTCGGTTCACGAGTATATTTTTTTTTGGAGACTCCTAGGGGTCGTCGCTGGAGCTACGGAGTTCGTGCTTTGTGCGACGCTTTCGGCAGTTCGCTGCTGAAAGAAACTGAGCCATATGGGATAAAACCCGGTGCAATGAAGTCAAGCCTGTCGACTTTTAAGCAACTTTTAAAATTATAGTTGTATAACATGGTTGCGACCGTTAGCAAGCAGGATTCCCGATGTAACGCTTTCATTTACCCCCAACCCAAAGTGACAAAAGTATGTTGGTGCGTTAGTATGTAGCAAAGTCGGTGTTAAAGATGCCCTTGATTGTAAAATAAATACATCTATAGATAAATAACCCTTAGAAAACTAACCTTGTGTTAGAAAGCATACTGTACTATTGCTTTTAAGAAAGGTGCCCTTTCGTCGGTTCACAAGTGCATTTTTCGGGGGACTCCTGGGAGTCGGCGCTACAGCTGCGGAGTTCGTGCTTTGTGCGACACTTTCGGGGGGGGGGGGGGGGGGTCGCCCTGCGGTAAGAGACCGAGCCATCTGAGAAAACCTGGTCAATGAGTTCTTTCTGGTGGCTGCCGAGTCCATCGACGATGAACTGTGGTATTCGTGGATGAATTTTGTGTTGGCATTCTGGCAGTGGCATTATGCACAGTGTACCTGTGCGGGATGTTGGATTGCCGAGACTCCCGTCTATTCCACTTTTCACATTGGACAGTGGAGAGCATTTTGTGTGATACTCACTGGCACGGGAATGGAGCATAATGGGGACGACCCGTTGCCGTGAAGTTGGAACTTCAACTAACTATTAAGAAATGGTTAGTGTTTGGCAGTGACGCAAGACATTACTGACGGTGGCAATAGTGTCGATGATGATTGACGTTCCGGGCGTTGGCTTACTTGGCCAGTACATTGATCCACACTGGTGAAGCGTTGGCTTACTTGGCCAGTACATTGATCCACACTGGTGAAGCGTTGGCTTACTTAGCCAGTACATTGATCCACACTGGTGAAGCTTTGGCTTACTTGGCCTGTACATTGATCCACACTGGTGAAGCGTTGGCTTACTTGGCCAGTACATTGATCCACACTGGTGAAGCTTTGGCTTACTTGGCCTGTACATTGATCCACACTGGTGAAGCGTGGTCTTACTTGGCCAGTACATTGATCCACACTGGTGAAGCTTTGGCTTACTTGGCCTGTACATTGATCCACACTGGTGAAGCGTGGTCTTACTTGGCCAGTACATTGATCCACACTGGTGAAGCTTCGGCTTACTTGGCCTGTATATTGATCCACACTGGTGAAGCGTCGTTTTACTTGGCCAGTACATTGATCCACACTGGTGAAGCTTTGGCTTACTTGGCCTGTACATTGATCCACACTGGTAAAGCTTTGGCTTACTTGGCCTGTACATTGATCCACACTGGTGAAGCGTTGGCTTACTTGGCCAGCACATTGATCCACACTGGTGAAGCGTGGTCTTACTTGGCCTGTACATTTATCCACACTGGTGAAGCGTGGTCTTACTTGGCCAGTACATTGATCCACACTGGTGAAGCGTGGTCTTACTTGGCCTGTACATTGATCCACACTGGTGAAGCGTTGGCTTACTTGGCCTGTACATTGATCCACACTGGTGAAGCGTTGGCTTACTTGGCCTGTACATTGATCCACACTGGTGAAGCGTTGGCTTACTTGGCCAGTACATTGATCCACACTGGTGAAGCGTTGGCTTACTTGGCCAGTACAATGATCCACACTGGTGAAGCGTTGGCTTACTTGGCCAGTACAATGATCCACACTGGTGAAGCGTTGGCTTACTTGGCCAGTACATTGATCCACACTGATGAAGCGTTGGCTTATTTGGCCAGTACATTGATCCACACTGGTGAAGCGTTGGCTTACTTGGCTAGTACATTGATCCACACTGGTGAAGCGTTGGCTTACTTGGCCTGTACATTGATCCACACTGGTGAAGCGTTGGCTTACTTGGCCTGTACATTGATCCACACTGGTGAAGCGTTGGCCTACTTGGCCAGCGCATTCATCCACACTGGTGGAGCTTTGGCTTACTTGGCCAGTACATTGATCCACACTGATGAAGCGTTGGCTTACTTGGCCAGTACATTGATCCACACTGGTGAAGCTTTGGCTTACTTGGCCTGTACATTGATCCACACTGGTGAAGCGTTGGCTTACTTGGCCTGTACATTGATCCACACTGGTGAAGCGTTGGCTTACTTGGCCAGTACATTGATCCACATTACTGAAGCGTTGGCTTACTTGGTCAGTACATTGATCCACATTACTGAAGCGTTGGCTTACTTGGCCAGCACATTGATCCACACTGGTGAAGCTTTGGCTTACTTGGCCTGTACATTGATCCACACTGGTGAAGCGTTGGCTTACTTGGCCTGTAATTGATCCACACTGGTGAAGCGTTGGCTTACTTGGCCAGAGCATTGATCCACACTGGTGAAGCGTTGGCTTACTTGGCCAGTACAATGATCCACACTGGTGAAGCGTTGGCTTACTTGGCCAGTACAATGATCCACACTGGTGAAGCTTTGGCTTACTTGGCCAGTACATTGATCCACACTGGTGAAGCGTTGGCTTACTTGGCCAGTACATTGATCACCACTGGTGAAGCGTTGGCCTACTTGGCCAGCGCATTGATCCACACTGGTGAAGCTTTGGCTTACTTGGCCAGTACATTGATCCACACTGGTGAAGCGTTGGCTTACTTGGCCAGTACATTGATCCACACTGGTGAAGCGTTGGCTTACTTGGCCAGTACATTGATCCACACTGGTGAAGCGTTAGCTTACTTGGCCAGTACATTGATCCACACTGGTGAAGCGTGGTCTTACTTGGCCAGTACATTGATCCACACTGGTGAAGCAGTACTTCGCAGCGCACATTGGTGTTGTCTGTAACCTCCTTCATATTCCCTTGACATGGCTCAGCCTAAATTGAATTAGGATAAGAAACATAGACTAAAGCAAAATAAAAAATAAAAAGAAACACACACGCGCGCGCGCGCACACACACACACGCACGCACGCACGCACGCACACACACTCACTCAAGGATATAATATACGAGGTAAAGAAGCAGACATAATATATTTGTAAACAAGAAGACCGAGGGAAAAGAAAACAAGGTTTAAAAAAAAATTTGTTTCTCACATGGCTCGGTTCAAGGAAGCACCCGTTTAACTACAGAAAACCACATGCTACAGAAAGGCAGGTCGCGGCAAATACAGCAAATAAATGCAGTAGCTGGCAAACATAACGAAGGTAACAGTTAGCAAACAGACAAGACATGAGAAAAAGGTATAGCAACACATAGCCATGCTGGGTAAAGAACTGATGCGGTCATCCTGATGATAGGAAATCCTATCAGCTGCTTGCTTACAACCGATGTAGCTCTATGTATAGAACATAATAAATAATCTGATGAACCGCGTATCTAGTGAGCTTACCTACCAGGACAGGGGTCCAGGTCCAATGCCCAGTATAGGGATGCTTATTTGTGCCAGACCAGCATGGCTCTAAGGGTCCACCCCGCGTAAAAATGGTAACAGATCACTTTGGGAATATTATGGAGTGTGTCTGATAAGGAAAAGAGAATGGAAAACCTCATATGTCGTGGGCTAGAATATAGAAAACCTAACACTTCACATCCCAACGGCAGTATCTGTTATGGGATTACCTCTTCCTTCATATTACATAAACATACACTCGGTGTAGTGCAAGTGACATATTGTGGTTTAAGAAGGACAACTTCAGCAACCTGCTGAACTAAAATGCTAGTGATAACCACATGTCGTCATCCATGTAG
>JACEFZ010003118.1:42500-137500 GCA_014155875.1 Cepaea nemoralis
TTGGTGGGCGGGTTGTGGTTTGTGGGTGGGCTGTGATTGGTGGGTGGGTTGTAGTTGGTTGGTGGGTTGGTGAGACATAGTTGGCTGGTGGTTCGGTTGTGGTTGGTGGTGAGATGTATTTGGTTGGTGGGTGGGTTGTGGCTGGTGGGTAGGTTGTGGCTGGTTGGTGGGTGGGTTGTGATTTGTTGGTGGGTTGTAGTCAGTTGGTGGGTGGGTTAATGGGTGGGTAGCTGGTTTATAATCCTTTGAAAGTTTGTCAGCTTTAATTAGTAAGTCCTGCGCAATTAGCTGTGGTAGAGCAGTGGCTTGACGCTAGCCTTGGTCTTTGGTTGGAATACGCATTGAGAAGGATGTATATGGCTGACTGGAGCTCCCATATCGACACAGCCTAAATACGCATTGAGACGGATGTATAAGCTGACTCCAGCTCCAATATCGACACAGCCTAAATACGCATTGAGACGGATATATATGGCTGATTGGAGCTCCCATATCGACACAGCCTAAATACGCATTGAGAATTATGTATATAGCTGACTGGAGCTCCCATATCGACACAGCCTAAATACGCATTGAGACGGATGTATAAGCTGACTCCAGCTCCCATATCGACACAGCCTAAATACGCATTGAGGCGGATGTATAAGCTGACTCCAGCTCCAATATCGACACAGCCTAAATACGCATTGAGACGGATATATATGGCTGATTGGAGCTCCCATATCGACACAGCCTAAATACGCATTGAGACGGACGTACATGGCTGACTCCAGCTCCCATATCGACACAGCCTAAATACGCATTGAAGCGGATCTATATGGCTGCCTCCAGCTCCCATATCGACACAGCCTAAATACGCATTGAGACGGATGTATAAGCTGACTCCAGCTCCCATATCGACCCAGCCTAAATACGCATTGAGGCGGATGTATATGGCTGACTCCAGCTCCCATATCGACACAGCCTAAAGACGCATTGAGGCGGATGTATAAGCTGACTCCAGCTCCAATATCGACACAGCCTAAATACGCATTGAGACGGATGTATAAGCTGACTCCAGCTCCCATATCGACACAGCCTAAAGACGCATTGAGGCGGATGTATATGGCTGACTCCAGCTCCCATATCGACACAGCCTAAAGACGCATTGAGGCGGATATATATGGCTTATTCCAGCTCCCATATCGACACAGCCTAAATACGCATTGAGGCGGATGTATAATCTGACTCCAACTCCAATATCGACACAGCCTAAAAACGCATTGAGACGGATATATATGACTGATTGGAGCTCCCATATCGACACAGCCTAAGTACGCATTGAGACGGATGTATAAGCTGACTCCAGCTCCCATATCGACACAGCCTAAATACGCATTGAGACGGATATATATGGCTGATTGGAGCTCCCATATCGACACAGCCTAAATACGCATTGAGACGGATGTATAAGCTGAATCCAGCTCCCATATCGACACAGCCTAAATACGCATTGAGACGGATGTATAAGCTGACTCCAGCTCCCATATCGACACAGCCTAAATACGCATTGAGACGGATGTACATGGCTGACTCCAGCTCCCATATCGACACAGCATAAATACGCATTGAGATGGATGTACATGGCTGACTCCAGCTCCCATATCGATACAGCCTAAAATGGGCGCCAGTCAATGTTTGGAGATGTGAAGCCGGTCGGACTGACATTGACCACGCCACTCACAGATGTCATCGAAGAACTAGAACCAGACATAGTGGTACCTTGCCATCCTAACAGACGAAAGTATGTGGACTGGATCTAAAACTCCATCGCGCAATGCCTCGGCTGGATTAAGAGATGCAAAATACCCACTATCTAACTATTATTTCTTTTCACATGAGCAATCATCTTCAGCAACAAATATATCACTCCCTCGAATACTTTTAGAGTATAATCAAGAAAGCTGGCTTCCTGGCCGAGAGGTTAGCGACCTTTCTCCGTAATCTCGTATACTCTCATAAGCAACGTGACGACGGTGAGAGTCAGCAGTAGTTCGAATCGCGTCGGTAACTTACGGGGTATGTGAGCTAGCCGCCCAGAAAGCAATGGCAAACTACTGAGCATAATCCTGCCAAGAAATCAACAATCAGCTGAAAGATGCTGATGTTGACAGCGATGTCATGTAAAGGATATGCAAACATTTAAATAATCAAGAAATGATGTGTGAAATGGAATATTACATTGAATATTGAACAAATCCACAGTAGTTCCAGACAACGACTTATAAGAACAGTCTATATAGTATGATGAAGCGTTCTTATAAAGTGAATATATTAAGAACACGGTTGTCACAGCCAAGAATGAGCATTATTTAGCAAGTCTATGAAGTGCGAGGATAATAATGCATAGTATAACAATGTAGTACGTCTCATAAAACGGTAATTACAGGTTTACTTACCACTTAGTATACCCAGCCTGTTTATCCGGTGTAACAAGGATTCTCGATGCGCCAGAAGTGCACAAGGCAAAAAAAGGGGGGGGGGGGAAATCTATTTCAAGTAATCGGTGTCTGTTTCAACTCGATGTTGAAATAATTGGGGAATTTAACTTCATGAGTACTCTAAACCTCATTAAATTGGAGTCACAAAACAACAAACAAGAAAACGAAAATTACCTCAAAAATATCTCCGTTAAAGTTAGGCAACCGAAAACGTAGTGTTTACATTACTTCAATAGGCGAAACGACACCAATGTTTAGTAGCAATGAAGAAACTGATGGGGGATAGAAACTGCAGTAAATTCGATCATCTAGGGACTATTCCAATAAATAGAGCACTGGCATGCTAATTCTTAAATATATGACTGAATGGCATCAAATCTTGAATGAGAAGGAAAATAGTTAAGAAGGTTTGGAGGCGGCGATGGTGTTTCAGAGACAATTGTTACAAATATCCTGGACAATAAACAACGATTTTTAGAAAGAGGGTCATGAAATTAGAACACATTGTGCAAGAATAAATCAACACGCTGTTTATGTGCCACATAAGAGAGACAGTGGGTATATCAACGGTAGAATAAGCATGGCCAGATCAAACATAAGGTGGTCTATGATGAATTGTATGTTGCCATCTATATAATTTATTCAGAACAGAATGGAATGAGAAATATAATTAAACATAAACACCTACGCCATTTGGCTAAGCACGTTATGTTGTTGATGTAAACAGTTGTAGAGGTCAGCATGGCCGAATAGATAAGAACGTGTGTTCTCAAACATCCGGTGCGCTGAGGCCAAGGTATTGGGTTCAACACATACACCAGACAGTTGACTACAATATTGACTCCTCGTCATACACTTCGAGACTTTAATTACAAGTATCTCTGAATTCGCAGTGGGTTCGCCTGATGGCGAGGGACACTGATTAAAAAGAAAGCTGATCCACAAGCTAACTCCAGTCCCAGTGCCACTAAAAGTAGTGTGCATGGACTACGCTTGAGTTCAAAACGAACGAGTGCAAAAAAGAAAGAAAACAAATAACATGTCTCATACGAGTTAATATTTAATTTGTTTGCAGTTCACCAGTTCTTTCTTTGTCCGATGGTTTTATGTTTGTGTTCTTCCTTGATTAGGCTACACGCGAATCACAATGCGACGCTCTTATAATTTCTTACAAGACACTTTTCGAAGTGCATTCAGCCCCTCAGCTATTGTTGCTTCGTTGTTATTTTATTCCATGTTATTTTACAGAACACGTGTAACTGTTACACTCGGGTTAATGTATGTAGCAGTGCTAATAAAATAAATCTGCGTGTATTATTATGAAGAATTATGCCTTATGAATATGAAATGCCATATTTTAGTATACCCTAGTTATTTATCGTCTTATAGCCCAGGGTATACGGCAATGATATATTGTTTGCTTACATAGATCACGGATAATGCCATTTATTTCACTACGAAGAGGTTTTTAATTTATAAAAAAAAAGCTTACAAGTGTAATAGCAATTAAAATAACCATGCCACAGTCTTGTAACCTGTCAAATACTGTTGTTAAGAATGTCAAGAGTGTTAAGCACGTGACATAACGATGCAGACGAACACGATGACGTCATAATGATAGTTTAAAGATGGCCGCCCCTCTTTTGACATGCACGAAAGAGAAGCAGTGTTCTGTTATCAGTGGGTTTTTTTTTAAATATCAGTGAAGAGGTGAAACGTCTAAAAGTTCAACGGTGAATGAAGGTCCAGTATGACGATGCATGCCTGAATTTTCAGGTTCCGTTTCAGGCACACCGATTAGTGACCCCAGAGAAATGTATGTTCTACGGGAATCCAAGCACTTTATCGCCACATGAGGACTTTTATAGAATACAATGATGGCTACGTAAAAAATGACACATTTGTTCTTAAATTTTTCAGAATATATTCACCAAAAAGGGGAAAAAAAACCCAGAAAATAACCATTTAAGGCTTTCATTTCAAGCTCCCTAGTAGGTCGCACGATTGTACAGTGGGATGGCTAGGCAATGTCCAATTGCTTTTCTAACTAACATAACACCATGAACATTACGATAACTATCCTGTGGCCCTTTGTTGGTACCAAAGTAGACCCTAGGGCTGTGTTGGTTGGTAAAGACCGTCTTTATCTGTCATTTCTGAGAAATATATCTGACCAATGTCACAGAAGCCAGAGCATTAAACGCACTTTACTATGATTTAGTGAATCTTGTTCTGTTAGTAAATTATATTCATATCAGAACATTAATTAACGTTAATGCAGGGATTCACTACAATGTATACTCATATCTTCCACTAGTTGTGCTCGTGCTGCCTAATCTCATTTTTCGTGCCTATCATTCCATGTAATCTGCAATATATTAATGTATTCTTCCGCTCGTCCTACATTATTTTTCAGCTCAAATATAAGATAAGAGTCGGCGTGTGCGGGTTAGAGGAAGGGAACGCATTTCACAACCCGGCATAACTTGTTCGAAATCAGCTCCAAGGGATTTGGAACAGATGCCCTTGCGTTGAATTTGCGCTGAACGATGAAGGTATGAACGCCGGTAGTTCAGGAAGCAATTGTAAATTATTGAGTGTAAAATTACCTAGAACATCAGTAACTACCGAAATATGACGGGGTTGATTGCGACGTCATGTAAAAGCATAAAACTAACTAAATGATACGATAGCAAGAGGTCCGCGGTTAGCGTAGTGGCTAGCTTGTCTGACAAGTGGGTGTTCTAAACCCCACGCAGGAGGATTTGTTTGTGTTAAACTAAACAGGGTTCTCAGGTCGAACAGTCTCAGATGAGCACATGTAATGTCCCTGGAGTTAAAGACTAGCGGTATGATCTTATAACCCCACTGCAACAAACCATAGATTGTATGATTTAGTGCCTGGTATAATTTGTTGCATCTTGTCAGGTACATACTGCAGAAGTAACACAACATAGAGTAAAGTAACTAGATACATCTTGCACGCTGAAATATACACATGTTCGCACAGTAATATCAATTGTTTCCTATGGTAATTGCAGTAACAGCGGCATTCCGGTGGCTAGAGGAGACTATTGCAACACACGTTGTATTCATTACGGATTCAAAGAGTACGCTTAGCAAGGTGGAGAAAGGAATGTTTCGTGTGGAATGGCTCTCGTCGCTTCAGAGGTCACAGATTGTAAGAATTGTATGGATATTTTTCACTGGCCATGCGGGTGTACGGGGGAATGAACAGGCTGATAGGCTAGCAGGGAATGCACCTCTTAGTGGTATTTTGCCTATGGGCAAGGGGGAAGTGGTCGTGCACTTGTGGGACCAAGTGGAGAAGGCGGAGGAACAGATTGAGAACGGATATGTGGAAAGAATGAGATTGCGGGGGATCGGCAGGGGTTCTGGAAGAATCTCAAAACTGAGAGGGAAGACCAGGAGAACTTTTAATCATATAGCGGTGGGAACGATTAGTAATATGACTCTTCGCTGGCTGTTGAACGAGGGGACGGAACACGTATGGGAATGTCCTGAGTGCAGTGATGTCGGTTTTTAACTCAAGTCAACTCAACTCCTATGGTAAATTTAAATTGACTATCATGTCTTTCTGTCTGCACAAAACTGGCCTTTGTTGCTTCTGCAAACTTTAACAAACGACTATTTTGTGATATGAAACAACACGCGAAAAGCGTTGTCTCTATCAATTACATGAACGGTTTCCAAGACATGGCGTGCAATGGACGATGCCGGAAGATTGTAATTGTGGTGTATTAGCCGTCCCATGATCTAATCGTCTGTGTGTAGTTTCTTGCCAACCCAGCTGAGTATGTGTTAAACAACCCTGCTGTGTAACTGCCGCTCTGTTCCGCCGATGTAGGTAGACTTGCATCTGCATGTGAATTGGTAAATTCAATTGCTATGGCGTACATCTTTATAGATTCTTTTACTGCTGGGGTGTTAATAGGTGTGGTTCTGTACCTCATAACTGGAGTTGTAGCACAGTATGTTCGGCCGACTGCTGTAATGAGCTTGTCCTGTAGACGTTGCATTACTTCATCCCTCGAAAGGTTAGCTGGATAAATAAGTTGAGCTTAGGGACTGTAGTCACGTCTGGTTTTGGTTTCGGCTGTTGTCAGTGGCGCTTTATAAATCCTGTGGAGTACCCATACAGGTGTAAGACATTCTTCAGAGTTTCAGTTTCCTCTGTCAGTGTGTCCTGGGTGCATTTCTCGGTGAAACGGGGTCAGTACTAAGCCCCGTTTGAACTGAACAGGTGCGAACCTATGAAAATTTAAGTATTGGCCAGTCCATGTTTCTTTGCGGTACACTGATTTTTGAATTGTGCCGCCTGCTCTACGTCTCATTAAGATATCCAGGAACGGCAACGCTTCGTTGTGTTCGTGTTCCATAGATAGAGAAATGTTTCTATGCACCATGTTCATTATGGAATAGAACGACATTGCTTATAGCTCGTCTATGGTGACTAATTAATATATCGTTCACATAACAACGGTAGAAGACCAAGTATTTAATGTTGAGAATCTCTTTTCTTCTAAATGTGCCATGAAGATGTCCGCTAGAATAGATAGGACCATGAGGACTCCCCATGGCCACTCCGTCAATTTGGCGGTATAACTTATTCAGAAATTAGAATTTTATAATGGCAGTACATAGCAATAGTAGCCTCTCCAGAATAGATGTTTGTATACCTAATTTTAGTTGTTTGTCTCTACCACTCATTATTTTCACTGTCTCATCTAATGGATCGTTAGTGAATAGGGATGCTATATCAATACATGTCATGTGTTTCTTATTTATATCCATAGTATCCAATAATTCCTTCAGTTCGAATGCCAGACAATAACTCGTACAATCTATGGTTTGTGTCTTCGTTATTCAAATTTACTACGAGAAAACATTGTTTTGATTTTCTAATATGTTCTATTTTTTCGCATATCCTATTTACAGGACATCGGTGTCAGCACAGCATTTTACCGCTGTTGTTGATATCTTGGCAAGATTACGCTCAGTAGTTTGTCATTGCTTTCTGAGCGACCGGCTCACATACCCCCCGTAAGTAACCAACGCGGCGCGATCCGCTACTGAATCTCGCGCAGTTGCGTTACCCTACGTGAATATACGGGATTACGGAGAAAGTCAATAACCTGTTCGCCAGGGAGACCAGCGAAATGTACTATACTTAAATATAATACTTGGTTTACTCAGGTATATGATATCGTTTGAATACTCGAGTATAGAATAGCAATGTGCTATACAGAAAGTGTATTACCTTTGCTGTAATGTTTACTGTAGGGTGACATAATTCTGACAGCAATATATAATCCCGAAGCAATCGCATCTTCTGGTAAATAAAACTTGAATTTCTCCCCCGATGTGTCTCCACCTTGCCGTGGTGGGGGAGCTTGCGTGTCCCATCGACCCCATGTGCTTGCCGATGGGTGAAAACTACATATCGGGCGGCTCGTGGGATAGGGACCAGGACTAGAGAGACACAACCTGCTGCTCTGCAGGTAAGACTGAGGATAGCAGTCAATATCAGGGCAAACGATCCCTAAAATCTCATCCGGACATAACCTCTAAGGCTCCCATCCGAGGTGTATGGCTGAACGTCTCTAAGCATAAACTCTCGGAAGATGAGAGCCTGGCCGACACAAACTACATCAAAATTGTGATGATGTGCTGAGAATACTACATTGCTCGGCGCAGATTCGTTCGATGGCTCTTAGCTGGGGGATATGAGGTATCCCGGATGAAAGGGCCTGACGTTACTCGCCCACAGACGCACGGAGGTAAGGTGCTGAGCCGGCAGCAATGTAGCCTACCTCGTGAGCGAAGTACAAAAGGTGAAAAACACCTCGGTCGTACGTCTCGCAGACGTCCGATAGTCCTGTAAACACATTCATGAAGTGAGTGTAGTCAAAGGTGGAAAAATTGTCTCGTTGACACGAAATGGAACGCTTGTCTTGCGAATCCATTACGTGGCAGCCCGAAGCGAAAGCTTGCTGTGTGGAAGCCGAAACAAGAGTCTCGAAACCCGAGGAAAGGCTAACCTCATTAAAAAAATGCCCGCCGGAAGTCGGAAGTGTCGTCCTACGAGTGGCAAACTAAAAATTGACACTACGCAATTACGTCCGAGTGAAATGTCTCGTCCGAATGTCTCTCGTGCTAGGAACAGCTCTGACTACCTAGTTTCCGAATGCCGCTCTTGTTCGGACCAGCTCTGACTAGGTAGTTTTCCGATGTCTGTCGTGACTGGAACAGCTCTGACGGGCGCAACGACCAAGCACATGTCCGAAAACTCGCTGAGTGGATACCGTCTGCAAACCTGCCTGGTATGTGCGGGAATGGCCCGGGGAAACGAAATGACCCATATATTGAAGTGAGGATTTAAAGCAGCCATGAGCAGGACGTGACAATTTCCCTCGGTGAGCCCAGATCCAGGGCGTTAGTGTCGGCCCTGTCAACTATGGAAGCAACCTTGGATGGCGGAAAATGCTATGGACTGTCCCTGCCTTCCGTTGAGGGATGACCGTTGTCTTCGACCGTTCCAACTTGGCCAGCATGGTTGTAGATGGCATCACAAAAGTGAGAGTCTCCCAGGTATGCTACCTGGTCAAAAAGCACGCTAAAGTCGATGTGTTGGCCTACGGGTTTCGGCCAAGGGCGCATAACAGACACACCGCCATCACATCTGAAAAAACACTCCGGATGAACGAAAAGAAGAAGAAGAAACTTGAATTAACAGGAGTTCAGCTATATGTCTACACAGCATAGGTTGTATTAATGATCACCATAACATATATGATGGCTATCTCTTTCTTACATGATAATGGAATATGTCAACATAGTTAGATACTTTGCATTGCTTCGTTGTATAACTATAATGACGATTGCATTCCTAGTATATAATTTCTCTTCCTGAACACTGGGCAAATGATGAGATCCGATTATGGCTAAACATAATACATTCACCTGAAAGTCCATTTGACAGGCACAGCAAGATTGCGAATCTGTTCATAATATCAGTCTTTACTGATATAAGAATTCCTTAGATCTACAGCAGAGTGGAAGCGCAGGACAAACCACAGAACAACGGGTAATGTTTCAATATGTGTACAGTGTTCAATGCAGTATTCACTTTGAGAGAATGGCAGTCTGTTATTTCCCATCTGAGAATATGCATCGACAGTTGATTTCCACTGAAATTGTGGAGCTATGTACATTACATTGGTTCCCTGTCTGTGATGTGTTCTGATGAATAAGACGATCAGAATTAGATATTTACATTAAAGAAACAATATCATTTGATCTTTTTAGTAGAACTATACATGAATACATTTACTTCATGGAGATCAACTAGTCATTAGTTAAACTCGTTGTAGGATTAGGTATTTTCTACACTGTGACTGTTGGAGTAGACGTCATAGAGAATTACTGCTTGATATAACTGGACAAATCGTCAATTAGAGAATGTTAAATGTATACTATCGTTAAATAAAATAATGTTTATGACAGTGTTTAATATCAGCTTCGGGAAATAATCCACTGACTCGGCTAAAGAATTAGTAGTAACACACAACCCGTGTGCAGAGTACAATGGTTTATGAAATGTCAATAATAACGCTAAATAATTAATTACATGCCAGGAAGAATAATACATTTTATACCTCAGCATAATCTGTGGCATCAATAATACGTGTACACCTGGTATATATTTCAGACATCACTTATTTATTTGCTTTAATATATGCTTGAAACTGATCTGATGACCAGGCGCAACTTTAGCAGGTAAATACATCTTGCAACTTCTGAATCAATACATTTCCTTAGTACATTTTGACAAGACAAACAGTGTGTTCTGGCGTATATGATTATGTTGCTAATTTTAGTTACTGTATAGACAGTGTCAGCAACTGAACGGCTTCCATATTTTCAGATATGTATAAAAACTGTACTTTTCAAACATCTAATTGTATGTGTGCATCTGTAAATTCAGTGCATATGAAATGCCATGCCGATTAGAATAAAACAAAGTTCACTATAATGTAAAAGTACTATATATGTGTTATCAGAAGTGTATATCAAACCAGCATAGGTTAAATAACAAACACACACACACATCAGACCGCAATGAAGTACCCAGTATAGTAACAAACCTTTAAAGACGATAAATTATTGGTCGTTTCCCGGTCGGTAGCTATAGTTTTCAATTGTTTATGTTGCCAATTGCGTCATCTAGTATCTCATTCTTAACTCCTTCAATAAGAGCCAATCAAAACGTGCGTATTTATTTATGAATATAATGTGAAGTTAGCTACATACTATTTAATATCATCATAAACAGCCTGGCGTAGGCGTTCATAGCTCTACACAGATCTCGGTCTGTGGTGTTCTTGATCAACTCTGCTGATGATATTCCTCATGCCACTGTCTCAATCCATCCAGCATCATTTCTCTTGGTATGTCTATGCCTCTCTTCCCCTCGATCTTTCCAGTTGTCACGATGTTCTCCGGTGTCTCTCTTCTCATCACATGAAAAAGGCTGATTGTCTCGTTCTTGTTGTTGTATATAATGTTATAGTTTCATTAGCCTGCTTCAGGCAATCATTGTTAGTTATTCTGGCAGTCCAAGGCATTCACAACATTCGTCTCAGGAACCACATCTCTGTTGCTTCTAATTTATTCTTAATTTGTTTATTTACAGTCTAAGATCCACTGCCAAACATCAAAACTGGTTCTATATAGCATTTCAGCACTCTCTTTCTTACATTCAGTGATAACGACGTATTGCATAATATACTTTTCATTTTCTTAAATGAGGTTTTTGTTTGCCCTATTATGTTCTTAGTCTATGTTGTACATCTTACATCTGATGATATAAATGCCCCTAGGTATTTAAAATTATCCACTTGATTAAGAATTGCCCCTTCTATTTCTATGTCACATTTTGGTCTCGTCGTTTTCTTTGATATCACCATTGTTATTGTTTTCTTGATATTCAAGGAGAGCCCATTCTTCACATCTCCGTTACTACAATTTCCAACACTTGTTGTTGATCTGTTGCATTAACTGCCAAAATTACTGTGTCATCTGCATAGTGTATATTATTTATATTATAACCCCCGATTAGTATTCCTGGCGTCTCATTTGAACTCTCTCATAATTACTTCACTATACAGGGAGAAGGGATCCGATGACAAGACACACCCATGTCGTACTCCTAGCTTTATCTGTTCGTAACTGACCTCTCTATTTCCCATTTGTATTGCTGCTACTTGGTTCCAGTAAATATTCTCTCTTATTCTTAAATCTTATATATATATATAATATATATATATATATATATATATATATATATATATATATATATATATATATATATATATATACGCCAAATAATGTAACATAACCCAATAATCTGTAATTCAAGCATGCGAAGGTGCTAATATTCGCACCAAAGATATTGCGTGTCCTAGTCCTCACAGTCCTAGATATTATCGTGGTGGAATGTGTACAAGAAAGGTAACGAAAGTTGACGTGGTCGGCAGGGAAGTGACCTGCCGGTTCGTGCACATGAATTCGAATGTCTCTCGAGGTGAATATTTTCTTTTAAAACTGACCCCCAATTGACCAGGCCTAACATGGGCAGGAGGAAATGTCTTGTGAAATGCAGGTGGTCGGCGTAATATTGACCACATAATCCCTCGCATGACGATTCATTGATTCATTAGCATGACCTTTGCAGAAATTTGCTCCCAAAACAACTGTCCGAAAAACTTCTTGGTCATATGCAAGATGTCTCGCGTCCGACATACCCATCTGACGATCATCTGTCACATCCGGCGTGAAGACAGGTATATACAGAATAGGGCTAGCATCATATGCTAAGGGTTTGTTGACATAGATCTTAACCTTGTAAACAATAGTATATTGGACCGTAAAACTTTATAAATCTATATTGGAAAAATTCTGATAAAGAGGTGGGTGAATATCAGCCCAATAAGTTGGATGTGCTACAGGGATGCTGATGTGGCTCCCACCACGACACCCCTTCAATTAGTGAAAATAGTATGAGAAATCAGAGGCATGGAGGGTAATCGCCACTGGGGGAAAACAATCAACAGTATATAACGGACATATGATGCAGTATAGACTGCAGATAACAAACATCATCTGTCATATTTAGAAGACGTGGTTATTATACACAGTGAACAAATGGGTTCAGAAATGAAGTGTGAGAAAATAGATGTGCTGGTGATTTCTAAGCAGAAGGAAATATAATGACTTAACATCCTAGTAATTTGAAAACATTTTAACAAGTAAATCGGTACAACTATCTCCGAATAGTCCAAACAACCGAAGGAAGGTACCGCGAAGAGACTCTATGACCAAGGTAGCATTTTGTGAGATGGGAAATAAAGCCACTGTCACAGGCCACAGCGATTCTACCAGAATGTCTCCCATTCCACAAAAATAAAGGAGGAATGGAAGACAGAAAAATAAAGAACTGGGCACATAGATACATAAAATTTACGCTCAATGTTTTAAAAGTATATGACGTCACATTGCGCGCCAAAGCATAGCGCCACTATCTGTTTCTTCAAAGAGTTGTAAAACTTCGCAGTCTGCCACAAGCGTCTTAATCTCCAGTTTACCACCATACAAGAATGTGAGAGAAGTTGAGACTCATCCACAAAGAGAGACGCAAGGTGTAAACTCACTGTGATAAAACTTCCTGGGTTGAACATTTTGCCAAACTGAGTGGGGACGCCCAACGGCCATGGGTGTGAATGCCCAGTCGCTCAGTAAGAATTTATGACGGGCTGGAGAGTCTGAACTGTCGTAGCTGTGAAACGACACGACATGTGATTCAGAGAAATAAGCGCAAGATAAAATAAGCAAAGAATATTAATTAAATAAGACGAGTTGTATAAATGCTCGGGAAGGAACCGTCTCAAATCAGACTTTTTTTTCTTTTTTTTCCCGGAAGATCAGGTAGGCCTATGAGTGATTTTAAATGCAAAACTTATTTATAGATAAGTCTGATTCTTATGTTGGCTAGGATTTACAAACAATGTTATTTTGTAGTAACAATTCACCAGTCTTTAGATTTACCGACTTTCAGCCGACGGTCAGATTCTGGTTACTTCTATGAGAAATATCGTGGCCTCATTTTCTTGTATCTTTGTTGTTGTAGCAGTATATAGTCAAATGACAATAGTTCTTTTAATTCCTCACTCCACCAGTGGATAGCTGACGTCCGTGTCGTACCGACTGGCATTTCGTTCCAATTCTGTTCGAATGTATGGAACTCCAATGAGAGCTATTGATTGCTCATTTTTCTGTATATAATATGCTATTATTAGTAATATCATTACATGCCTATTTTGAATTGTTTCTATATATAACTCAATGTTCCCTGCATGATGTTTATTATATGCTTGAAATAGTGAATGGTATATGATAACCCACCAGGATGAATAAATGTGTGCTAGTATTAGGAGAAGCGAGCATATGCATATATGGTCTAATACCGTAGCAGGACTCCACAGTGTTATATGGTAAACCTCAAGTGAATGTTACATAAAATTAGTATAATTGAGTATGAAGCATAAACATGACCCAAAATCATGAAAAGGGTATATAATGTGTGTGGTCATTTCAAGTGCTTGATGAAAGAGGAATACTAGAAATAAGATATATATCAGAAAGAATCATAACAGTGAGAATAAAAGAACAACAATTACAACATATGTACAGATATACGCACCATGTAATGTGTGACGGGACAGCCCCAGCAGCATCATAATTACCCAAGTTTTCAAGGAATTACAGAGCCCACAATATTTTTCTAAAATTCTCTAAAAGAATAAACGTTCCCCAGAAGAGGATAAAAACGTAAGAGAAAAATACAGAGTCACTTAGAGCCCGCACTATCATTTTTACTACATTGGTAGATCAAAGCAATGTCTGGTCTCTACATCTAAGAGATTTTCCCTTTGATGTTCTGATCAACCAGACATCGCGGAGCCAGTCAGTTGAGATTGACGTGTAGTTTACAAGCCTGCGGTTGGAATAGGGACTGTTCAACAGGACCTAACGTGTGAACCAGCCACGGCAGAATGGAGTTAAGAGGGTCAGCCAGACCCGTCTGAAATAATACATGGCAGTACTACTCAGGGGAAAACCCCGTGTGATCCAAAGACGGCAATATAATGCCAGGCCTAACACCTTATCTAAAAGTCCAGACTTTGTGGAGCCAGGACAACGTCTGTAATTGCCACCACAAGGGAGAAATTAGAACCAGATGCCTAACACCTCACTGCAATACAGCGGCAAAGTAGGAACACATGGCTGACACCTTTTTTTTCCAGCAACCCAGGAAGGCGGGTGTTAACAGCAGATTGGAATGTAATGACGCAACGTCTGTTGCAGGGCCAATTCATTGTTTCAGGAATGTGGCGGGGCATCGGTCCAATTTGATTGACAAATGAAACTACCGTCCACAGGAAAGGAGGAGGGGTGAAAAGAATTTGGCACTTAATCCATCTGGGTAAACCATCTTACATGGAAAAATAGGCGGAGTTAATGAAAATGGACATATTAATTAACCAACCTGGAAACTAGCCAGGAATTGAATAGAATAAAACTACATGCATGGCCAGCAAGACTTCAGACGCAAATTCACAATAGCATTCTTAGGATACCTACAGGAGAAATATTAACATTTCGTTCTGTTGGACTTCTGTACGAAGTATTATGATGGAATTTCCTAGCTATAAACCAGGTAAACCATTATTCTGATTAGTTTGTCTGCTTGTCTGAAGGCTTGTGTAGTTTCCTGTTTTTACCTATTCTCCCAAACTTTACACTCGTGGATTTTCTTTGTACTTAATGTTCCAGTTCTAGCTTTACGATTTCACTGAGAACTATTTTCTTCTTGCATTCACTACTTGGTTGTCTGATTTGTTGTATGTGACAATTTGGAGAAATCCATTATCCAAGCTACATGAGCGTGTGGCTTATTCATGTACAGGAAATGCATTTAGATTCATCCTGTATGATGTTAAACATTGGGGAGACTGACTACTTAGGAGAAATTCCTGAGAGCTACCAGTCTCTTGATAGCGTCCAATTAAAATTGATTATTTGGACCAACACTTTGAGTGCTTACCAAGATTGTGGTGAAACCACTTGGTTTGAGGAATGGCACCAGTTCACCTTGTCTGCATGATGTCTGCATGAGGACAGACATGACTTAGGACATTCAATATCCCAGACAGATTCAGGGAAGGCATTTAATGTTCGACAGGACTGTGCGACAAGTCCTTCCGACAAGACAGTATGAATGAATCAGAAAGGGAGAGTGTAAGTGAGGTGAACTTATATGGGAAACACCCCATTACATAAATGTATGTGATGATGTATGTTTTGAGCTATAGATGTTCTAAATGGTTTTATGAATATATACATATATATTTATTTAGAACTGATATATGTTTATGTAACATGCCATCATCTATCATCATACCATCATATATTATGACTTGAATGTATGTTTATATGAATGTATAGACATATGTGTTTGAGATGTGTAGACGTAGATACTACCCATCTCCGTTCGTTTCATTCCAGATCTCTTAGGAGCAATGGATAGCCAAGTCAACAACCCATATCAGGAAGTGACTTAGCCTTGTGAAGGGACCACTTTGGACTCCTTCAATCTGACAGTGAACTGCGTCTCATTGGGGGAAGCATGACCTATGTGCTTCTGAGCTTTTCAGCCAGATGAGTTACGTATACCATACTATAATAATCATCATCATCATATGATCATCAATAGCAATAATAAACACAGTTGTTGTATTTTAAACTCAGTTGTCTGTATAATTCTAAATGTTTATAAATGTTTGTGTAGCGTAATCAAGTACACACATTATATCATTTAGTGGGGGTTCGCACATATTGTCCAGAAGTGGGAATCTATGTCCGGGAGGTATCTTGCCTATGCAGTCACAAGTAACCAGATTACGTTGCATGTCTTAACTCCTCCTTTCTCACTTCTGGTGATACCAAGTACAGCACATCTATATATATATATATATATAGATATATTCTATCTTCAACGAGCCACTTCTTGGCTGTTTCTTGAGTATCAGGGACAGTGTCTTAAATCAGCATAACAGACATTTGTTCCACGTTTTCTCTCTGGGGTCTGGGGTGTTAATTAGTCCCTTCTGACAGAGTTAGGGGATCTTAAACTGCATCCAGAACTAAACACCAGTAGAAGAAAATGATTTTGGCTGAGTGGTTGCCCATCTGGGATCTAACCCCAGCCAGTTGGTGACATAATGCAAACAATAATGAGCAAGAATGCGAGGACTTCTACGAAGACATACATGACGTGCTAAATAAAATAGATAAGCAGGACAACATCATAGTTATGGGAGACTTCAATGCAAGACTAAGACATAACAGAGTGGGCATAGAAAAACATCTGGGAGCATTTGGAGATCACCAAAATGAAAGGAATAACAACGGAAGTAGACTGATAGAGCTTTGCAGCCAACACGACCTCTATATAACAAACACATTCTATAAAAATAAAGATTCACAAGTATACACTTGGTATAAATGGAACGATCTAGATACTAAAAGCCAAATTGATTTTATATTAACAAGAAATAACAGAAAGAGAAATATATTAGATGCCAGGGCAGTGCCCAATTTCAGTATGAACACAAATCATAAAGCAGTCGTTGCCACAATAAGAACCATCAGAAGAAGAAAACAGAGAGCAGGAAAATACACGCCATGCGAATCAGTAAACTTAAAAAACCTTAAAGACGAGGCAGTAAGGGAAAATTATGAGATAGAACTAACTGAAATCTTTGTAAAATTACCTACAGAAAGAAAAACAGTGGAAGACGAATGGGAGATGTTCAAATCAAGCATTTTAACTCTTTCGCTACCGTGATCCCATCTGTGGACACGATGTATTTCCTGAGATGGCAGTCCGCCCTTTTCGTCCCACAAAATGATCAGTGGTTTATTTCACATATTTCTGCACCGTTTCGGAATTTTAAGTTACAGTAAACTAAAAAGTCGTACAGCCGAAAGATCTCTACACCATCTTGGTCCGGTCAATCGTTTTCTAATATTGGATTCTTGTGAATTTTCAGTTTTAAGGTAGTGTTAATTTGTTTGTTTTGGTTTTTCACAATGGAAACGCCCACCAGTTTGCGTCCACGTAGTATGACTTGAGATCAAACTAGATTATTGTTTATAATTGTTTTTAAACAATAGTGATTCCGATATCAGTGAATATTTAGAAAGAAGTTTTAGTTGTGCCTAAAGTTTTAGCACGTGGTGATAAAGAAAAACCAGTGAATGTCGTCAACAGCTGAGTGGTCTGACAACGAAGCCCGAATGGCTGAAGTTACGTCTGTCATTATTGCTATGGGACTTGATCAAGACCCATGTATCAAAGACTACCGGTGTACAAGTGCACATTTATATACTCCTTGGTATGGCACTACGTTTCCCAGTAATCAATTAGAATTTATTTATCACACCATATTTCACGTATGTGAACCTGAGGCCAAAAATAAAAAATAAAAATTGATCCTCTTGTTTACATGATTCTGAAGAATAAATATCCAGGAAGCATTCACCATTGAAAATGTGTCCATTGATGAAATGATTATTTGGTGGAAGGGCTAAATAAAGCTAAAAAAACATGCATTGTTGTCTCTACCAAGTCTGTAGTTAGAACTGTTGAGAGCGGATTGCGAAAACCGCAAAGCAAGCCGAAGATGGTCTCCATGAAAATAACACGGCGATGAATGGCTGCGACAGAATGGACCAAATGTTGGATATAATATCCATGATAGGACAACCATTAAGTGGTGGAAGAAGATCTACTACTAGATCTTTAAATTGCACAGATCAATGCTCACATCCTACATTCCATATGGCAAACAGAGAAAGGAGGATAAAATTGTCATAGAAGGATTTCAAGTAAAGGAAAGTGCTCATCGCGAAGTAGCTCAGAGTAATCCTGAAAGTTTGACACTCTGCCTGCCGAAGAATTTCAGTCCTGTTGCAGGAAATTATGCCGAAAGATTTACATGAGCCAAGCATTTAATAGAATTTGTCGGTGTCAATAGAGACTGTGTTTTTTGCAGCACTCGAACTAAACGACACATATCATCTTTTTTTTGCTCCGGCTGCACTAATAGACCAGACTTGTGCGCCAAAGTTTGCTTTGCAGCCTATCACAATAGACTGCCACATATAGTAAATAAAACAAACAGACATGACAATTAAATGTAAATCTGCCAAGTGTTTTCCTAATTTTTTGTCTGAAAAAGAAAAATACATGATTCAGAATCTGCAGCAAAACTTCTTTTCGGATGATTGATTCGGAGCAATTGTATTTATAGTTTAGAAAAGTGTTGTTTGTGCAGTAAATCAACAGGATTAGCAGTGATCAGAATATTGGATAACAACGCCCCCTTGGTAAGTGCAATGTTTACATTATTTTACACTACTTTTGTCCAATTATTTTACAAATTATATTATTATTTTTATTTTATTTACAACCTAAAGCAGAAATTCTCCTACCAACATATTCCTTGTGCAAATCCCCTTTATTTTGATATATAATACAACATTTCTGCTACAATTTTAACCATTTTCATAACATTATTGCGACATACACCAATTTCCAGATTTCGGCCATTAGTTTTTTTTCATTTTTGTGAAAAAGACATGGTTCAGAATATGCACCAAAACTTCCTTTTGGGTGATTTAAATGAGCAATACTGTTTATATTCTTGAAGACAAGTGGTGTTTGTTTGATTATTCAGTAAATTAAACATGATTAGCAGTATAGGAGTGTAGAAAACACATTCTAAGTGCAATGTTTACATTATTTTACCTACTTTTGTCCAATTATTTTACAAATTATATTATTATTTTTATTTTATTTACAACCTAAAGCAGAAAATTTCTCCTACCAACATATTCCTTGTGCAATCCCCTTTATTTTGATATATAATACAACATTTCTTCTACAATTTTAACCATTTTCATAACTTTACTGTGAGAGACCCCACCTTCCAGATTTCAGCCATTATTTTTTTGTCATTTTTTGTTAAAAAGACATGGTTCAGAATATGAACCAAACTTCTTTTTGGGTTACTTTAATGAGCAATACTGTTTATATTCTTGAAGACAAGTGGTGTTTGTGTGATTATTCAGTAAATTAAACTATGATTAGCAGTATAGGAGTGTAGAAAACACCTTATAAGTGCAGTTTTTTAAATAATTTTTACCTCTTTAATTTCAGTTGTTATTATTAAACCTCTCATTATTGTCATAATATTTGTAACCTATCAATTAATTATTAACACTGTCATGTTCCTTGTGCAATCGTCTTTAATTTGATATGTAATACAATAGATCTGCTACCATCTTAACCATTTTAAAAGCATTATTGTAACACACCCCTAGTTCCAATTTTCTGCCATAAATTTCTGTTTGGTCACAGCCCAGTTTTTGTTTGGTAGTGAAAGAGTTTAAATACTGCAAAAATGACATGCGGAACCACGAAAAAACGCAAAACACGGATAAAGAAAATAACAAGTTGGTGGAACGCAGAAGTAAAGAAAGCGGTAAAATAAAAAAAGGAAAAATATAAAAAGTGGTTGAAGAGCATACACGAATGTGATTGCAGAGAATATAGAATAGCGAGAAGACATGTGAGTAGAATAGTAAAGAGGGAAAAAACAAAAAGACTGGGAAGAGTATGGAGAAACCCTAAATAAAAACTACAAGGAGGCAACTTGAAACTTCTACAAAGAGATAAGTGAAATGCGAACCAGAGGAGGACCCTTTGACCCAAATGAAATAATTAACAGCGAAAATGGAGAACCAATGAGTGAACAAAAACAGATCCTAATAAAATGGAAGTAGTATTTCGAACATACAGATGTCACAGGAATTCAAGAGACCTAAAGAGATGTCACCGAAGAACTAGAACCAGACATACTAAAAGAAGGAGTTATAGAAGCCATCAGATTAGCCCCATTGAACAAATCACCGGACGGATGAAATACCAAATGAACTAATTAAAGCAGCAAGAGAAGTAGGAACAGCTTGGCTACATAGACTATTCAACCATGTTTGGGTAGAACAACAGACACCACGAGACTGGGGAAAACGCCATAATTATCCCAATATTGGAAAAAACAAAGGCAGCAAAAGAGACTGCACACAATACAGAGGCATTTCACTGTTGAGTCATACTGGGAAAATATTTTGCAAAATTCTTGAAAAAAGATTACGAACTACTTTAGAACCCCAGCTAAGCGAAACGCAACTTGGAATTAGGAAAAACAAAGGATGCACAGACGCCATCTTTGCTCTTAGACAACTTATAGAAAAATCAATCGAATTCAATGAAACACTCTACTTAGCCTTTGTCGACCAAGAAAAGGCATTCGATAGGGTAGATAGAAACAAGCTGTGGGAAATCCTTAAACAATATGGAGTGAGTACACATCTAACAAACCTATGTAGAAGTTTATACAACAACAGTGAATGCATAGTGAGAGCAACTGGAGGACACTCAGAACCCTTCACCATAAGATCTGGAGTACGACAAGGTTGTGTCCTGTCCCCTCTCTTGTTCATAACATATATAGACAACATATGTAAAGAAACCAGCCAAGCAGAGACAGCAAGAATACCGCATGACGAGAACACAGAAGAAGAACCATCTGCAAATCTAACCATTAGAGAACTCCTGTTTGCGGACGACCAAGCACTAATAGCAAAATCAGAAGCTGAATTACAAGACCACATGAATAGTCTAAACGAAATGTGTAGGGAACATAACATGAAAATTAGCACAAGCAAAACAGAGGTAATGACTATAACTAAAGAAGAACAAACAGCAACAATTCACCTAAACGAACATCCCTTGAAACAAGTAAAGAGTTTCAAGTACCTAGGAAGTATAATATCATCAAATGGCAGATCAGAAGACGAGATCGAAAATAGGTGCAATAAGGCAAATCAACTCATTGGACAAATGGCACCAATACTAAAGAACAAACATGTATCAATAACTACTAAGAAAGCACTTTACAACACAATCTTCCTACCAACTCTGTGCTACCAATGCCAAACCTGGACAATGACAGAAAAAGAGAAAAGAAAAATCACAACAACAGAAATAAGGTTCCTGAGAAGAATACTCAACGTATCAAGAAGAGATAAGATCAGAAATGAAGAAATCAGGACTAAAGTGGGGGTTAAAACAGCACTAGATTTTATTAGAAAGCAGTAAGTCAAATGGTTTGGTCATGCAAGTAGGTTACCAGTCAACAGCATGCCACAACAAGCAATGACGTACAGACCAGATGGAAACAGAGGAAGAGGCCGACCACGTAAACGTTGGACGGAGGGAATAGCAGAATCCATGGGAATGTCGATATATGAAGCCCATAATCGGGCACTCTCACGAAGTTTATACTTCACCTCGACACCGCAAGGTACAAGAGGAACATGATGAGATGAGATGAAATGAGATGAGACGAACGAGCGTTCATCTTAAATCACATGAGGCTTGACGCAGACACTGTTCACTGGCGGTTAAGCTTGATCAGAACCGTTGTATTAACACCACTGCCCATTTAATCTGCTGAAAACAACTTTAATGAAGAAGCGACTTTGTAGAAACATTATATCAGAATGAGTAACATGGACTTAGGACATTCCATTCCGCATGATGGTACATATACGTAAGACATCATATGTAATTACAGGACATGTTCGACTACAGATAAGTCCTTCTGACTTGATAGGGTGCGAAACTTAGAGAGAGAGGGAGAGAGAGAGAGAGAGAGAGAGAGAGAGAGAGAGAGAGAGAGAGAGAGAGAGAGAGAGAGAGAGAGTGAACGCAGTACAACTGGGAGAGAGACATTGCTAGACATATCATTGTGTGCATGTGTAGGTGGTAGATTGTATGTATTACCCAGGGGTGTGTACCTGGTGCGCCAGGTTCTCTATAAATCTCGTTCAGTGACAACGAGAAGAGACCAGGTGAAGTCTATACTAGATAGTGGTTAAGACTACTGCCTAGCTGAACTTAGTGAATCCTAGTGGAATCCCAGCGGAATCGAGGCAGTTCTCACTTGTATGAATATCCTGTATTCTGATGTAATCCCACAAAAATCAACAGCAGTTATGTAATTCATTACATTGGTGATGTATATTTACATTATTCATTATCGTTATCATCCTGCAAATATTCATATTTGTTTTTTCCATATCAATAGCAAATCAAGAGTTGTAGTTTGTTTTAACTAATAGTTACCTGTTACTTTCCAAGTGTGCATACGTGTGTGTGAATGTGTGTGTGTGTGTGTGTGTGTGTGTGTGTGTTGTGTGTGTGTGTGTGTGAGTGTACCTTGGTGGGGATCAATTACAACCAAGGAAGGGGAGGTTTGTCATTGGGAAAACATGCCCTGCCTAGCAGTTCAGTAGTAGACATAAATCTGGGCATAATCTAACCTCTCCTTCCCACTCCTTAAGGTTACGATGATCATCTCTTTGTTACATAGCAATATGCCAGTCTCATCAGTACTCTTGGGTATCAAAGGAAAGAATTCACGAACATGCTGATCGCTGATTCTGTCAATCCATTTTATTGCCATTATTCTGCACTGGAACAAATTAGTTAATATATGTGATTTATTAGCAGATCTTTTCGTTGTTTCTGATCCAATTATATGATTAGATACACAATTATTAAATATATTCTTAGGCCTCACGTGTCGTACTTAGTAAACGTGTCTATCACCGATGTCTATGTGTGTAACAAGCCAACTACATTACTCTCCGATGACGTAACCTATGTTCTGAAATGGATCATCTACAGTGTAGTCTGCCAGTCCATTTCCTTGTTTGGGGTTGTGACCAACATTGTCAACATGATCGTGTTTGTCAAACAAGGCTTCAAGGAAAGCACCAACATCAGTTTGCTAGGTAAGGACCTGCTTATTTGATATTATTACATGTATATATTCCCTTTCCGGACAAACCCCCCCCCCTCACACACACACACACACACACACACACACACACACACTCTTTCTCAATTACACACGCTCGTTTGAACTCACGCAGGCACATCCTCTAGTGTACTAAAACAACATACACATGCTGTTATATACCCATCTCTATCATGGCAAATTGGCAACACCACCCCGTGATTGTATTGAAACAAGGCGTATATTACATATGATGCTAGACCCATATTATTATTGGCCAATTTAAACTGATATCGAAATTTGCCGGTCTCTATGGCGAAGGATTTACGGACCCGATTCGTAAGTCCTCTTACCTGCGTTCGAAACACGGCGGCGACCGATTTAGCGGCAGACCGCGTTGCGCTGGGCTTTAGCGAATTGGTGTGAGAGCCGGTCGTTCGGAAAGCAATAGCAAACTAAAGAACGTAAACTTGCCAAGACATCAACAACAGCTGTAAAATGCTGGTGTTGACAATGATGTCCTGCAAATAGGATTTTTTTTTTTCGCGTTTCCATCCTGTCTCAGGATATTGCGGTCAACATCAGCATCTTTCAGCTGTATGTTGATTCCGAGGCTAGATTACGCTCATCAGCACGCCACGACTTTCTGAGCGACCGGCTTCATACTCTCATAAGTGACTGGCGCGACTCGAACCGCTTCCAATTCTCGTGTGCTCCCGTCAACCACGAGAGTATTCGGGGTTACGGAGAAAGCTGCTAATCTCTCGACCAGGGATACCGGCCTGCAATTAGGATATGCAAGAAAAAACAACATCGAAACTATAGTTGTCTCATGTTTAATATGTCGCACGCCGCCTCCAGGTTCCAAGACATGTTCTGGTATCCATGTTATGTTGGGCCGATACAGGGTGGAGGTCAATTATAAAAGTCTGCCTCAATACATATTCAAATCCATGACTATCAGACCGTCAGACAACCGTCTAACCACTAAGTTATTATATAGGATGAATCGTTAACATTGAAGGTGGAAATAAGTGTCCCTCATGTTGTGAGTACATGTCAGCATTTTATGACGTATCACTTGATATAAGTGCACCACTTGTAGCGATTACAATAAGCGTTCTCATGTTCCCAATACCCTTTTATAGTGGCTTCACCAGCTGGGGCTCTACCAGTGCAGATTAAGTAAAGAACTTGTCTTGCATTATAAAGCGTGAACAAATAAAACCCACCTCAGCGGTTGTATTACAAACGCACGAAAGGAAATACAACTGTGTGGTGGAATTAAACAATGCAACATTTAGGAAGCCCACATGCACCAGGGCTCGTCATAAGAGTGCCACGTATCCCACTGCCTAGGGAAACTGCGGATATTGCCCTCGTAAACTATATGTGGCTGTCCTTGACGTCTGTATCTGTGTGGAATTGTGCGTGTTAGAGCTTATGATTCTGAATAATGAACGTTGCATGTCGACATACCAGGACTGTTGGCTGGATATGTCCGAACTTCATAATGCCTTCGTGCTACCCCTCCTGTACAGCGTTAGCGACATGCGGACGAGCGTTGTCGTGCAACAGAATCACGCCATGAGAAAACATGCAGGTCCCTTATTATTGATGGCTGTATAGCGCTTGTCTTGTATTTCATTGCAGCGGATGGCATTAGCCCTTCAATGTCCGCCACCATAAAAATCCAAAATGCGCGGCCGCGCTGTTTGCTGTACGTCTCAAAGTGTGTCACTAAGGTGCGACTCCTGCCACTATGTGCTATATAAATACATCAACCTCCAGGTCATTAGGCAGCAAATGCTTACTCTTATGGGTACTTCCTTATGAATGTCGGTCAGGATTTGTGGGACCCATCGTGAACTTAAATTTCTTACTACAAGCAATGTTCACATTTAATTTGTGGACATGTTTTATAAAACTGGTGAATTGTTATCGATTTGCCTTTATTACCCTGAGGCAGTGTTTCCAGGTGATGTCGTCATACACCGTGTTATCCGATCCTATCCTGACACTCACATTGCCATATTACTGCCAACGGGTTGTTCATAAATTCCAACAGACAATCGATAACGAAACAACTGCGGCTCGCAATAATAAGTAACAGTAATATGAACTCTGCGAGCTAACTCTAACTTGAATGACGAAAGTCGATTCCTGAACGTTCAACAACAAAATCTCCATTTAATTTTCCATAACGTACAAGGTTGGATTATCACGAATAATATTCAACTCTTACTGGGCCTGTGTCGCCAGGGCCGGCAGTAAGTATTATTATTGAAATTAATATAAGTACAAATCACAAACCTGTGTTATCACAAAGTGCTTACGCGTTGCCCTACTTGTCCTCTGGGATTCTTCTTTCTATCCATCAAGTATGCGTCTCGCCTTTCTGCCACAATATGCTAATTTCTCCGTTTGCAGGTTCGTTTATCCGTGGCGATATTACGTATCATTCTTGGCAACTATTCTTTCCGTCTGCTGTTACTATTCAAGCCACTGATTTGATGCCAATCTAATCCTTAGCCAACTTAAATTCTCCGACATTAAAAATGCACCGCCGTCTTCCAAATCTCCCCGCAAGTCTGCCGTTGCTATTGTCATCTCCGTGTGACGTTTTGTTGTTGTCATGTCGTCTCTTTGATTTCCTAGCATTTTTGGTGTAAAGGATTTCTACCTTATTCATACTACGTCATTCCGTCGCACTCGCTATTTGGCACACATCACCGATAATGAGTTTGATATTCCCATTTATTTGCTAATCTATAATATCGTGAAGTGCCAAGAAACATTTCTCATTATTAGATTCTTCGTCACCATTTGTTGCTAAGAACATTGGATAACATACATCTTAACTTCTTGTTTGATGATCTAAATGGTGTAGACATTATTCTAGAACTGGTCGCTCTCCACTCTGTGAGTGCATTGTTTGCCACTTTTGACAGCATTAGGGCTACGCCTTAATTGTTAGGGCCACATTTCGTTCCAACCTTTGACTCTTCATATGCGTGTTTGTTCTCTGTTATTTTATTTATTTTTGTTTTATGAAACCCGAATATACAGTTCAATCAAATAAAGATAGTGATCACTGGAAGAATGTGCGTGTGCATATGTGTGCGTATTTGTGTATTACGTATGTGTGTGTGTGTGTGTGTGTGTGTGTGTGTGTGTAATTACTGCATATAACTAAGTATTATATTGTTTATTTAGCCCTGGCTATTTCTGACCTTGGATGCCTTGTAACTTTGACGTGGACAAACGTCGGGATGACACCAGGAGTTCGGCTCCTTAGATTTACCTTTTGACCCTCTTGAAGTCCAGTATCTGACAGGGGCAATGATTCACTGCACGTTCAGCAGAATCACAGCATGGATCACAGGCATTAATTACCCTGGAGAGATGTTTGTGTATCACCTCTCCATTAAAGGTTTGTTTATAGTGTCAGTGTATTCGGATAATTTCATATATTTCTTTTGTACATTCTTCGCTAACTGACATAAAGCACGTGAGCGCGACCCTCTGCCGGGGATACACCCGTAATTCAATTGTATCAATGTTGTCCCATTGCCTAGCCAAGGTAATGGGGTGCTTTGAAAATGGATGTACACAATCCCGCCATTGTAATATAAAAATACAGTGAGAATTATGGCAATAATGCAGGGTTTGAAGCGTGGTTTTAAGTATACATTATGTATGTGCGACTTTTGGTTTTATTCAAATCTATTAGTTAAATTTAAACTATACATTGTTTGGAAATAATATATCTGTGGAATAGTCCATCCATGCTTTTAGAGCCTTCTCTTTCCCTATGCATAGAATGGGAAATGCATATACTTCATAATGCAAGAAACAAATAGTTTAGATACTTGACTAGTTGTGTCTACAAGGTGTGGATTGTGTCTTTACCTGCAGCCAGCCAGTCAGCCTCTCCCAGGAAGGGTGAAAGGTGAACATTAGTAGCCTGCCGATGACCAGCAGACTACAAAAGTCAACTCCACCTATCCGTGGTGTAGACCGGGACACCATGACCACGATGTTATGGGCCAACGGGGATCTGGCTCGTTTGTCTACTCCGGAGTCGAACAACAGAAATGGGCAAGACAAGGTGTAGGAATAGTAATTGAACCACGGCTAGCAAGAAGAATATTAGAAATAAAATATGTATCACTAACACACACACACACACACACACACACACACACACACACACACACACACACATACATACACACACACACACACACACAACAGTGAGCTTAAAAGAACAGACAATTACTACTTATGTACAAATATACGCACCATGTAATATAAACAACAACAAAAAATGAGCACGAATGCGAGTTCTTCGAAGACATCCACTGACGTACATAATAAAATATAGAAGCAGGACAACATCATAGTTATGGGGGACTTTAATGCAAGACTAGGACATAACAGAACGGGCATAGAAAAATATCATGGAGCATGTGGAGACCAACAGAGTGAAAGAAATGGTAATGGGAGTAGACTGATAGAGCTATGCAGCAAACACGACCTCTGTATAACAAACACATGTTATAAACACAAAGACTCATACATATACACCTGGTACAATTGGAACGATATAGATACAAAAAGCCATAGTGACTTTATAATAACAAGAAATAACAGAAAGAGAAAAAATAATAAATGCAAGGACAGTGACTAACTTAAGTATTTCAACACGGATAAAGAAAATAACAAGTTGATGGAGCGCAAATGTAAAGAAAGTTGTAAAAGACAACATGGAAAAATATAAAGGTTAGGTGAACAGCAAACAAAAATGCTATTACATAAATTATAGGTTAGCAAGAAGACGTGCGAATAGAATAGTAAAGAGAGGGAAAAAAGACTGGTAGGAATATGAAGAAAACCTAAATAGAAACAACCATGAGGCAACTAGAAACTTCTACCAAAAAATAAAATAAATAAATATCAGTGCAGTGAGAATCAGAGGAGAACCCTTTGACCCAACTGAAATAATTAACAGCAAAAAAAAGTGCCAATAATTGAACAAACACAAATCCTTAAAAAATGGAGATAATACTTCGAACAACCTCTCAACATTCCATCAGATGCCACAAGAAACCGACACAGATGCATTGGAAGAACTAAAATCCAGACATACTGAAAAAAGAAATTGGAGGAGCCGTCAGATTAGCCTATTTGAATAAATCACCTGGACAAGACGAAATACCACATGAACTAATTAAAGCAGCAAGAGAAGTAGGAACAGCATAGCTACAACCGACTATTTAACCATGATTTGATAGATCAACAGACACCACAAGACTGGGAAAAAGTCATAATTAACCAACCAGAGGCATTTCCCTTTTGAGTCATACTGGGAAAATATTTTGCGAAATTCTTGAGAAAATATTACGAACTACAATATAGTACATAAGCTAAGCGAAATACGACTTGGATATAGGAAAACCATATGATGCACAGATGCCATCTTTGCTCTTAGACAATTTATAGACAAATAAATCGAATTTAATCAAACACTCTACTTAGCCTTTGTCGACCAAAAAAGGCATTTGAATAGAGCTGATAGAAACAAGTTGTGGGAAATATGTAAACGATATGGAATGGTTACACATTAAACAATCGTACATAGACGAGTATATAACTACAGTGAATGCATAATGAGAACAAATAAATGGATGACACTCAGAACACTTCACCATAAGATCCTTGGTACAACAAGGTTGTGTCGTGTTCATTACCTTTATAGAGAGCATATGTAAAGAAACCATCTAGACAGAGACAGCAAGAACGCCACATGACGAACATAACACAGAAGAAGATCCAACTGCAAGTTACAAAATCAAATATCTCCTATTTGCAGACAATCAATCACTAATAACACAATCAAAAGTTTAAATACAAGACCACGTGAATAGTCTAAACAAAGTGTATAAGGATCATAAAATGGACACCATTAAAACAGAGGTAATTACTATAATAAAAAAAAAAAGAAAAAAAAGAAAGAAACAACAAAGATACATCAAACAGAACACCCCCCTGAAACAATTAAAGATTTTCAAGTATTTTTTATTTTTTTGCATATCTTACGTGACATCGCTGTCAACACAATCTCTGCTCCCTGAATGACCGGCTCCCATACCATCACGTTAACAACAAGCACGACGCGGTCTTCTGCCAAATTGCTCGCAGCTGTGTTTCGAACGCAGATAAGCGGAATTATGAACGACGTCCGCAAAGCCTTTGCCATGCAAGTACTTAGGAAGTATAATATCATCAAATGGAAAATCAGAAGACGAGATCGAAGATAAATGCATTAAGGCAAACCAACTAATTGGACAAATGGCGCCAATACTCAAGAACAAAAACGTATCAATAGATACTAATTAACACTCTACGACACAATCTTCCTACCAACGCTATGTTACCAATGCCAAACCTGGAGACGGACAGAAAACGAGAAAAGAAAAATCAAAACAAAAGAAATGAGATTCATGAGAAGAATACGCAATGTATCAAGAAGAGAGAAAATCATAAATGAAGAAAGCAGGACCACAATGTGGGTTATAGCCATAAATTCATATGGTTTTGCCATGTAACTAACATTATACCACAACAAGCAATAATGTAAGACCAAATTGAAGTAAAAGATGAGACCAAATACGTAAACGATGAACAGAAGGAATGGGAATGAGTCCATGGGAATCTCGATATTTTAAGTCCATAAACGACACCGCTAGGTAACAGAGGGACAAGATGAGATGAGATAAGAATTGACGAGATGACCAAGACAGATAGCAGTATAAGATGTCTAATTGATTACAAACCAAAAATATTAACTATAAACCGATAATATATCTAACCTTTCATACTGTTGAACGTTGTACACCTTGTGGTTCTGTTTGTTTTTAATTTGAGTACTTGCCACGACCATGTGTAATGGGTTCTTTGTTATGTATACCATGTGATATAGACAGGTTGGAGAGGCATGTACGCCGATGACTCCACCACTTCAAACACCTGCAGAATAAGGTACGAACTATAACTGTGTACCCACAATAGTTGTTTCGTGGCATGCTTGTTTTCCAAATGTGCTAGCTGCTTAAAAACAATCATGCAATCCTTATGCTTGCTTGCTTGCTTGTGTTCGTTGGCTTGAGCTCCAACGCGAAGTCCTGTATGTCGGATGAAGACATCCTGTTGTCCAACATCAGTGTGATGTCATACAGGACCTGAGTTTTGCGTGAGTATCCGTTGTCCCATGTCTGGCTTATTGGTGTGCAGACTGGTGGTTCCTCGCCGTACAGGCAGACACTCTCCGACTTCGGAGGAATCGGCGATCCTATTGACCTTAGCCAGGACCCCGAAGGGACCTGTTTCCCAGGACGCTCGACGAGGACGCGTCAATAGGTCTTGGCCAGTATATAACCCGGCCCTGGTGCCTTGGAAACACCTCTGCGTCCCATGCAATCCTTATAACTGAATCGACATTTTTTCAATAACAAAAATAATTAAATAACAACATGACAATTTATTACATAATGGATTTTGTTTTCGTTTGGTGCTATTAATATATTGAACACGACTGTTATTGTTTTCGAGTTCAATGTATTATGCATATGTTATCGATATCGTATAAAGTAAATGTAAATATGTGTAATGTATATCGATATCTCCATCAGGTGAAGCAGATCATCACGCACAGACGTGTGACTGGCACGTTGATCTTCATCTTCCTTATCCTCGCCTCAGCTGTGGCCCCACTTTACGCCGTCAATAGACTGGACGAAAAATTCGTATCCAGTAGAAATAAAACCCTCATTGGACTCGTCTATACAAATGATCGGGAGCAAGTAGAGCAGGTATCTTTTGCAATCAACAACGTCTTCATCCCAGTTCTTGCTTTCCTTATAATCATTACCTGCACGACGATTCTTGTATTGAAACTACAGAGGAAATCTGAGTGGAGAAAAACGTGCTCAGGTTCTACACAAGCTGATGCCGTAACAACAAGAAACAAGAAAGTCGCCATGATGGTGGTTGTGATAGCCGTCACCTTCATCTCATGTTTTGTCCCCGTCAGTGTTATTTTCCTAGCCATGTGCATGGAACCAGGTCTTTCCGTCGACGGCAAATATAAGAATGTGCTTGCTGTTGTCGGCGGGTTAGGTTTAGTCTTGGAATCTATCAATTCTTCAGTTAATATTTTTATTTATTTCAACATGAGCAATAATTACAGGCATGAATTTCGCCAATTGCCCTGTCCTAAAAATGCAACGTGTTTGTCATTTAGTACGATAATTAATAACGTGAATATATGTAACAACAGAGAATAAAAAAATAAAGTTAATCTTTGTTAATACACTCGTCTAGTGTACTGTCTACATTTCGTCGTCCCGTATTGTCTTATCATTGACTGAGGAGGTTGTTTACGGATCAGCAGTGTCCCAGTGTGAATAGCCAAAGGTGACTTTTTTATATGCTTGACGTTTCTCTTAATGGACTTTCATCAGCGTATCAACAAAATCATCACCAGAGCAAACAAATATTAAAACTGTCAGAGCAACTAACAACGACTACCTGGTAAAGACTAATGAAACTATAACAGTATATACAACTATAAGCAAGAGACAAACATTATTCTTTGGTAATATGATGTGAAGACAGGCACTGGAGAACATCGTGGCAACTAGACAATTCAGTGGGATAAAAGGCAGAGGTAGACGCGATAAGGTGAAGTCAGACATGCTTTGGGCAGAGTAATGGGCGTTTATTCAACAATAAAACATAGACAGCAGCTATAGAAATGCTTTTCTCCGGGACATGTTAGTGCGGCGAGAAACGAGCAGGCGGATAGATTGGTTGAGTCTGTGCCGCTTGGTAGGGTACTGGAGCAAGGTAAGGCAGATATGGTCGTGGCCGTTTGGAATCGGGTGAATAGTGCAGAACAACGGATAGATCGTCATGGCTCGGAGAGAATGATGCTACAAGGAGTTACCAGAGGATCTGACCAACACTCAAAACTACTATGAAAGGTCAGTCTGACAAATAAGCAGATTGCTATTGCCACCATTAGTATTGGGACTCTTCGTTGGCTGTTGCAGATGCGGACGGTATCCGTATTGGAATGTTCCGAGTGCTGGCATGTCGGTTCTTGCCTCAACTAAACTCAACTCAACTCGCCAACGTCAGTTGTTAGGGAAATAAAGATCATGACGACGATGGTGTTGCTGTATACATATGACATATAGTCTGGCTACATTACAGTAGAATAACATCATTACACATATATCATCTCCTTATGTTGTTTACTGGTGTGGAAGCTCGTGTGTATTTCACGTATTTGTAATCAACGGAACACCCATGTGTGATGTAACTGCACATACTGTTGGATCAGTTATGTAAGTATGTCTTTGTACCACATGCATCGCACTAAGTACATTTCCCAGTCGATTTAATTATAGCAAGCGTAAATGAAGAAGAAGAAACCATTTTCTTTAAGACAGGTGTCAAATGTTTCAACAGTTGGTCTAGCATCAAGAAAATGAGTAAAGACTGCAATTGTGACAACCATAAAAATATATATCTTTTCAAATAAAGAATACAAACAATATGTGTATGTTTAATGTGTATTCTTACCTAACTACTGTCTATATGATTGTATTGTATATAATAGTTATAAATCGGTAAACGCTTCTGGCTGTTTTACATACTGTTCCAAAAAAAAAAAAAAAAAAACGCGACATACTTGATATTACTTTAAAAAGAAAAGGATATTTGCTGATTGGACATCAGTTAACCTATCGACTGTGTCCATCTGTCCATTAACAGTCTTGTGGTTACTTGAATTGTACTCACCTCATGATTCGTGAGGTCATGACAGAGGTCACGGTCAAAACAACATTTTTGACAATAACTCCTGACAGGTTCATGATAATCCCGTGAAATTTACTGAACACAAAATTCTCTGACCATATTATGGAATGCCTATAAAATATTTGCCGGTCTCCCTGGCTAAGGCGTTGACGTCTTTCTTCGTCATCCCGTATATTCACGGAGGGTAATGGAGCTGAGCGAGATTCGGAAGCGGATCGCTTCGCGTTGGTTACTTAAGAGGTTATGTGAGTCGGTCGCTCAGAAAGCAATGGCAAACTACTGAGCGTAATCTTGCCAAGAAATCAACAACAGCGGTAAATTTCTGGTGTTGACAACGATGTCCTGTAAATAGCATATGCGAAAAAACAAATTAAAAAAAACTAAAATATTTACGCTCCTTGAATAAATTTAGTTGAAAATTCAATGCACAAGTAAGGCTCATCTCATTACAGAACAACGACTCATCATCATTGGACGTTTACAGGCTGGACAGTCACAAAGTGTAGTAACCAGAGAATTTAATGTGGTTAGAAGTGCCATTAGTCGCTTTGGAGGCGATTTCAAGAAACTGGCTCAGTGACAGGCCGGCCACGCAGTGGAAGACCCAGAATCAAAACTGCTGCCGCAGACTGCTTCATACTGCTGTGTCAGCTTAGGAATCGATTTCCATCTGCGTCCTCCACAGTCCATTAAATGCCAGGAGCTCGTCAAATTTCAGAACAAATTGTCAGGAACCGGCTGCACGACGCTGGTCTTTGGGTTAGAAGATCATACAGAGGTCCTGTTCTTACCGACCGACATTGCCAGAACCGTCTACAATGGGCGAATCAGCATCCTCAATAAAATTGTGTACAAGTTTGCAATTGAAAATTAAATAATGTTGCGTTAATTATCTTTTTTTTTCCTTTTTTTTTTAAACAGTATATTTATAACCACAAAGAAAATGGGGACACCAAAATGTGACATAGAAATAGAAGGGGAGATTCTCAACCAAGTGGATAATTTTAAATACATAGGGGCACTTATAACATCCAATGGAAGATGTACAACAGAGATTAAGAGCAGAATAGGGCAGGCAAAAGCCGCATTTCAGAAAATGAAGAGTATCTTATGCAATAAGTCGCTATCAATGAATGTAAGAAAGAGAGTGCTAAAATGCTATATAGAACCAGTTTTGCTGTATGGCAGCGAATCTTGGAATGTAAATGAACAAATTAGGAAGAACTTAGAAGCAACAGAGATGTGGTTTTTAAGACGAATGTTGCGAATTCCTTGGACTGCCAGAGTAACTAACAACGATTACCTGAAAGAGGCTAATGAAACTAGAACACTGTATACAACAATAAGAAAGAGACAAACAGCTTTCTTTGGTCATGTGATGAGAAGAGAGGCATTGGAGAACATCGTGACAACTGGAAAGATCGAGGGGAAGAGAGGCAGAGGCAGACCATGAGAAATGATGCTGGACGGATTGAGACGGTGGCATGGAGGAATATCATCAGCAGAGTTGATCCAGAACACCAAAAACCGAGATCTGTGGAGAGCCATGAACGCCTACGCCAGCCGGCACGGCACTTGATGATGATGATATTTATAACAAGGCAAAGGATGCATCTAGACTGGCAACATACTTTTCCCACAATATTATTAATTAATTTTAATAAATAAAAATAATAACATACGATTAATAATCATTATTATTAATAATGGTTTATGCTCTAGTAGCATATGCCTGAGGCTTTCAATATAACCGGTGCCAATTTCCATTGGAATTGAAACACGGCATGTCCTTGTACCTTCGATCACAGACCCATTCGTGTATATAAAACCTCGAGCACAGACCCATCCGTGTATATAAAACAATCGGCTGGGTGTGAGTTGTTCCCACTGCTATTGCACGGACAATTCTTGACCACCCAATGACCATTCCCGTCGCCCACCGTATAATGCATCTACGGGTATAACTATATTTGGCCATGAATTGTTAACCGGCTCTATGACACATTCCAACCTACATTCAATCCTACCAATATCATGCACTTGATTGGTTTTGTCTTCAACATGTGCCATGCCAGATGCAAATGGTATGTATTTACCACAACATTAAACATACAATACTGAATTGTAACGGTAAGTAAGCTCTACTGTATGTATCAGAAATATCTGGAACGACTAAAATAGTTTGAATTAACCTGCAACCATTCATTTGTATATGCTTGCGCAAAACAGAAGGATAAAGATGGTATAACATAACCTCAAAATAAGAGCACATGGAGAGAACTAGACAAATGCAAGTAAATCAGGAGGTAAAGAAAAGACACGGGCGCTAAATTAGACATACGAAGTGGATTCAAATTAAAACATTAACAGTGTGATAGAAATTAGCAATAATCAAGCCATTGTCTTGTAATATGGCAATTGTTTTGTTAATAATCACAAGTGTGTTAAGCACGTGCCATTACGGTGCACACGAATAGAAGACGCCTTAAAGAGAGTTTAAAGATGTCCGCCCCACTTTTGACATGCACCAAAGAGGAGCAGAGTTCTGTTATCCGTTGTTGATCAGTAAAAGGATGAAACCTAAAGAAATTCATAGGAGAATGGAGGTCCAGTATTGTGATGCATGCTTGTCAGTCCAGCAAGTGTATGCGTGGAGTAGAAAGTCTCTACACGGCGTGTTTTCTGTGACAGACTGTTTATTGTTCAGCACACCACATCATCTATGCTGTTCTACAGTTCCTACAATGTGGGTGCCACAACAGTTTACTCCACAATTGAAACAGCGGCGCATTGATGCTTGTCAAGAATTAGTCCCAAGTTATTTCCACATGTACACAATTGAAACAGCGGCGCATTGATGCTTGTGAAGAATTAGCCCCAAACTATTTCCACATGTACACAATTGAAACAGCGGCGCATTGGTGCTTGTCAAGAATTAGCCCCAAGCTATTTCCGCCTGCCTGGACAACTCAAATAGCTTTTGGGAAGACAGACTTTTCGGTCCGATAAAGAGGTACAGCAGGTGGTGCATGAGTTGTTACACACGCGACTAAAATATTATTTTTCTACCGAAATCCAATCACTTTATCGTCTCTGGAGGATTTGCATTGAACGCAGTAGTGACTACATCCATAAATGATACATTTGTTCTTTACTTTTTCAGAATATAACGACCACCACCCCCCCCCCCCCCCCCCCCCCAAAAAAAAAAAATTACACAAAATTAATGTTTTTTATTTGAAATGTGGTGCATGTCAAAGGTGGGACGGTCATCTTTAAACTATGGACGTCACAATTTTCATCTGAACAGTTTTGTAACATGCTTAACACTCTCAACATCCTTAACAACATTATTGACAGGTTACAAGGCAGGTTACAAGCATGGCTATTGTAATTGTCATAGCACTTTTAAGGTTTTAATATGAAGTCCTCTCGTATATTGAGACAAACAAAGAATAGTACTATTCTCTCAAGAATCCACAAGTTAAAATAAATAGAGGAAGGCACAAGGAAGGATAAGTACAGACATACTTTTATACAAAATAAAGGGAGAACATTGAGAGATATGTATAGTATTGTTAAGGATTGGACGACTTGGAGTGAGGTGACTGCTAGCCTGCGACGCAATTGGGGATAGTGGGCTAAATAAGTGACAAGTTATATAACTAAGTGGAAATCATAACACCCTTGCCACCAAACAGTTGAAGCATATTACCAACATGACTGAAGAGTGAGTCCACCGTCTCCACACAGGTCACAACGTGTTGGAATATTACATGTACACATATAAGATACGGATACCTGAAACTGTAATTAGTACAATGTCACCATGTATTTGTTATAGGATTGTTCATCATGTACAGAATAGAAAATAAAAACATATGATGGTCTACACCAGCCTCATTTGAGGACACACTCTATGGAGATTTGAGCACGTTTGAGAATACTACTGCTTTCAATGCTATTTTTTGTTTCGCGTTTCCATCCTGTTTCAGGATATTGCGGTCAACATCAGCATCTGTCAGCTGTATGTTGATTCCTAGGCTAGATTACGCTCATCAGCACGCCACGACATTCTGAGCGACCGGCTCCATACTCGAACGTCAACCACGAGAGTATTCGGGGTTACGGAGAAAGCTGCTAATCCCTCAGCCGGCTATGCATTTATTATTTGTTATACGTGTTATGATTACTAAGATCTATGTTCTGACTTTCTCTATTAAATAAGTCAAGAAGTGTAAGGTTTGTATTGCTTAGTTTTTGAATTTCTATTTACTGTAATCACATAATGGCTTCCATATACAGTATACCATTTCTTTCAGTACATTAACACATTTTTCTCACATCTCCACCCCCCCCCCCCCCTCCCCGCCTCGTTAACTGAACTATATAATGAGCATCAGCTTCAATATACCCTTCAAATCCAGCAATAACTCAAGCATGCTTTGGAAGAATCAGACCAGTCTGCTGAAAGTGCTGTCATACGCATGCCCGACTGTTGCATGTACTGTCACAAGCATTCGCGACCGTTGCATGTACTGTCACAAGCATGTCCGCCGCGTTGCATGTACTGTCACATGCATGTATTTAAAGTGTACATACCGTCTCACTGTGTATGACATTCTCTCTATGGTCTGTCCAGAAATGAATACCGCCATTCACGATCAATTATTTTGAAAACTGTCTGTTGCATCGTTATGAAATTTTTCCTTCCGTCTTATATTTACCCCCACCCAAGGAATATGTCTTTGATAGGTCCAAAAACAACTTAAATCATGGAAAGCGGCGACATTTCTTTGATGTTTTGGTGAAAAACTAGTGATTTCTCGCTTACAAATTTGTTTTACAGTAATGAATGCCCCGACAATTCAGATGCCGACACAAGGCGTATCCGGATTCGTATGCCGAGTGGGTGCAATGTCTACTCTGCTGAAACGAAACATGATTACCTGTTTTGCACGACGAATATAGCTGTGAATGTCTCTGTAGTGGGCTTCCTTCATACCGGTCAAGATGTTGGTCCTCTTTTCATTGAAGTTTATAGAATTATTTGTATGTTCGAGTGCTGTCCCATAATTTGACAACGTGTTTCAACCCACGCTTTTTGTTATGCCACAATATTTCAGTTTCCTCCACAATATTACTCTTCGGTTGGTATTCAATGCGTCTAGAGCTTTTATTTTTCAATGCCAGTTGTTTGTCGCCTTTTGAGGGCTTACGGAATTGAAAATTCATCACTGTGGAATACAAACTGTTGCTATTGACAAGTTGTATTGTTTGTGCCGATGCTGTCATGTTAAGGGCCTGCAATTCTTCTTCTGAATAGTTCGAGTAAAAATATCCAAGTAAGGTGTGCCTGTGAATTAATGTCTGCGATATGCCCAGACCTTAATCTGTGTCGGACGATTCCAGTAGGTTGATGACTGCTCTCGGTTGCATAAAATTCAATCCATCCTTTATCCAATAGTCATCCTCCTCTTTCAACACATGGTCCTCACATTTTAACCACTAACTTTTATCAGTATGTAATAGCGCGGACTGGGTTAGTATATTGACGTCAGACAATTTTAATATAGTATTGTCAACTGCCACCCGTCCTTTAAATTTAGCCCACACAAGTTCTATAGGGTTAAAATTAGAATGGTAGATGCGGAAGTCTCAAGCACACATGACGAAGCTCTTCTATCAACTTGTCGATTTGATATTTCTTGCTTTTTGGCGTCTGTTTTACAAGGTACAACAATTCTAGATAGAAATACGTTTCTGGAAATGGTATGTTTTCCTATTTGGCGCCGTATCTTTATTGCTCCCTTTGTGCTCGATGCTGTAGGTATGTTATTTTCTTGGGTAACAACATTGATATCATGCATTGTCCATAATTGGACACGACGGTCTATCTAGAGATGGAAGCACTGCATTCTCGAGATAATCTCTAATTACATTACCATTCATCTTATTATGATAATCCCTATTGTCTGTAGGCTTTGATACGAACAGAGTCCAGCATTCTGTAGTAAGCCTTTATGCTTATTACCACCATGGGCCATGACCAAAAGCTGTCCTATACTACTGGGCACATATCGCTTTATCTGTCCATCCACTGATAGCCATTCCTTATCACAAGTGTGGTGCGAATTGATCCACGTTTCATCCAAATACACTATGCCGTAATTTTCGTTGCGCATTTCCCTTATTTCACGTAGGTATCTGCTTCTCATGGCTCCTAAATGCGTTTGCTCGCAAAGGATATTTCTACCTACCTTGTACTTTCTAAAAGTGAAGCCTAATGTCCTTATAATTTTCCACAAAGTTGTTTTGGATAGCTCTATGTTATTGTTCTTTCTCAACCAAACCCTAAGTTTTCTTAGTCACTGTTTCTTTGGCATCCAGCATTTTTATAATGCTGGATAATCCTGAATATAAAATTCAAAATTGTTATAATTTTAGGAGTCTCCGAGGCGAAGTGGTCAAGCCGTTTGACTCGGGCTCCAAAGGTTGTGTATTCGATTCCGGGCCGCGTTCTTCGGTTCACGAGTTACATTTTTCGGAGACTCTTGTGGGTCGTCGCTAGAGCTGCGGAGTTCGTGCTTTATGCAATGCTTTCCGCGCTGCAGAAATAGACCGAGCCGTATGGGATAGAACCCGATGCAATGCAGTCGATCCTGTCGACTTTTAAGCGACTTTTTAAAAGGATTTTTATAATAGCTCGCCTTATAACATCCTTGTCAAAGCTGTCTACAATAACTTTTCTACCTACCGTTTGGTTATTGCGTGGTGGTTTAATTCCAGATTCTTGCATCCATCGACGAAATAACCGTTTACTCAAACTCAATGCATTCACTGATCTTTTTTCGGAATTTGTAATAGTATAAAACAGTTTCCTGCGATCAGCTTCTTGACAAAAATATGTGTACAACTTCATAACGACGCTATGAAGTGTACACAATTTTACATTCAATCCCATTGAACAATATTCACACATTCAGATGTTAGCGATAAGTGGTAAGATTTTAAAAATAAAATAATCAGGTTTCATGAAAGCACCCACATTGACGACACCTCTAAACACTCCCAGTTTAAACAACGCGGGCTTCTTGCCATAGGCCAATCCTGTGAACCACGGAGAATATTCAACATTGAACGCTGATTTTCTGGCTGACGGTGTAATACATTTAAAATTATGGACTTAATCTCTGAACCGTAAATTATATACCGCATATAAACAAACATTGAAATCTGCTGTACAATCTCCAGAATAAAAATGTTTTTGTTGGGTTGACATGATGATAAGGTTATATGCTAAATCTCAACATTTTCCCTCAGTTGGTTACTGAGATATGGATTTTTATATGGAAGCAACCAAATGTAAATGCACTATAGTAGCCTCAGCTTGCCAGGCCACCCTATGAAGAACCGATTTGAAAACTTAGCTATGGGGCGGTTGAAAATAAGTAGTTTTAGCCACCAGGCCAAACGACTCTGCAGAGAAACCACCGATCTTCCCACAGTTGGTATCCCACTGACAATTATTCCAGAGCGAACTCCATGAAAAGATGAACATAGACTATCGCTACAAATCCAGACAAAAGTTAGAGGAATATTTGATAAGGAAGGACAGAACAGTGTGCAGCCCAGAATAGCCACTCTCAGCTTCCTTAATGACGAATACCCACAGGACCTCTGGATCCGAGTCTACACAGATGGGTCAGCACAAAATGCTGTTCGAAATTGTGGAGCGTGAGTGTACATAGAATACCCAAATAATACTAGGAACACGGCCAGTGTTCCAACAGGAAAGTACGGCCATAACTATGATGCTGAAATTGAGGCAATCAAGATAGCAATAGAGAAATTACAAAATACCCGCCATGGTAGACAACCTGTGGTGATATTGACGGATGCAAAATCGGTAATAGAGGCACTCCTGTCTGGGAAATTACTAGTTCTAAGGACACTACTTTCTGAACTTAGCAGTCAGCATAAGGTCACCATACAGTGGATATCATCCCACTGTGGAGTACCCGGAAACGACAGAGCTGATCGATTGGCTAAGGAAGGGGCAAAAGAAGAGCAGCCTGATGTAATGATATGATGATAGTGTTTACACCAGTGTGACCCTCTACAGACCACTAGTAACTGCTACCCACCCCTTACCATCGAGTTTCACTAAGATATACCCACTAAAATCAATATTATCGGTCATCTTTACTTTTTAAGGTTTTCATTTTACAACCCTATGATGATAGTGAATAAGCCACTACGACACTCTAAAGATCACTAATAACCGCTACCCACCCCTAACCAACGACTTTAACTAAGATATACCCACTAAAATCAATAACATCGACCATCTTTACTTTTTAAGGTTTTCATTTGGAACCCGTATGATGATAGTGTTTACATTACTACGACCCTCTACAGATCATATACCGACCATATATACATGTTTACCTATTACGATTTTCATATGACACCTGTCACGACCCGAGGTTCGAACCACCTAGCCCTACCCCACACGCCGACACCCCACGCTCCACCCCTGAGCTCCCACACCCACGCCCGCCGCCCCCCCCCCTCCCCCTAGACCACCTCAAGGAAGTACACTATAACCCTAAACCTTACACAGCCGCAATGGAATGAAGATAGTTTTTATGCCCAATACAGATAAATAAAGAAGACGAGAAAAAAAAGAGAAAGAAACCGAGGAGGAAGAGCACTGTACCTTAACAGCATCACTAGTATGATGATAGTTTTTTAAGCCGCGGCCCACTACATTCAATAATACCAGCAATTATATAATTTTCACACATATAAAATTTATCACACAAAAAGGGAAGTAACAGTGCAAAAATACGTTCGATTATTTATTCATGGATTGCATCCCTTGAAAATTAGGTCGTAAAATATGACGTTTCGCTTGCGGTGATAGACTTTTTATATAGTAAAATATTATGGTGCTGCTCATATTTCCTAATCAAATTGCGTGTCTCTTACTACATTCCACCAAAAGAAAAGAATGATCAAATCAGTCAGAAGGCCACCAAACTCTACTGAAGATGACTACCACGTTATGGACAGACCAGAACAGGTCATTATTCTGCGTCTCAGAACAGGACACAATAGATTACGCAACCACATATATACAAAATTCAAGATTGGAGACTCAGCCATGTGCACATGTGGATTGGCAGCGCAGACAGCAGAGAACATAATCCGGAACTGCCCAAACTACAACAGATCCAGTCGGACCTCCTGACCTAGAGAGACAACAGTGGAAGATAAACTCTATGGACCGCTGAGTGAACTAAAAAAGACTGTTAGATTCATACAAGAGACAACATTGCAGTTATAAACATATTTCAAACGAACGAAAGAAGAAGAAGAAGAATTCTCTCTAGTAATGCATGTACTGTCACAGCATGTCCGCCCCGTTGCATGTACTGTCACAAGCTTGACCGCCCCGTTACATGTACTGTCACAAGCATGTGCACCCCGTTGCATGTACTGTCACAAGCATGTGCGCGCCGTTGCATGTACTGTCACAAGCATGTGCACCCCGTTGCATGTACTGTCACAAGCATGATCGCCCCGTTGCATGTACTGTCACAAGCATGTGCGCGCCGTTGCATGCACTGTCACAAGCATGTCCACCCCGTTGCATGTACTGTCACAAGCATGTGCACCCCGTTGCATGTACTTTCACAAGCATGTCCACCCCGTTGCATGTACTGTCACAAGCGTATGTACTTTCACAAGCATGATCGCCCCGTTGCATGTACTGTCACAAGCATGTATTTTAAGTGTACATACCGTCTCACCGTGTATGACATTCCATCTAGATAGTTCTCTTCCAGGATAAGAACACAGTATAGTGAAACGTGTGTGTGGATTAATAAAAGTGTAAAAACCTAGAATTTAACAACTGAGTACCACCATACTAACAAAAGAAAGCTTTGTAAAACATCTCTGTAAGAGGCGAAACCATACACCTGTTTAGGTAACAATGCAGAAAACATATGGGGAATAGATCCTGGTCGACAACACCGATCATCTTGCCTGTATCCCCATTAAGAGAGTACAGAAGAGCTAAATCGTACCTATCAAAGTGAATTACATCGAATCTTGATATTAGAAAGAAAGACATTAATAAGGCTTTAAAAAACGGGGATGTTTCAGAGACAAATGGTGTAAATACAAAGGACTGTCGAGAGTAATCAACAGCGATTGTCTGAAAGAGGCGAATGAAAGTAGAAAATTGCATGCAACAATAAAATTGCAGTGGTTATTTGTCAAATAATAAGAAGAGAGGCACTGGGTAACATTGCGACGACTAGAAAGATCAACAGTAGAAGCAGCATTATCAGACCTAAAGCATTGTCATGGGTGGTATATGGCAGTGGCTTGGAGGAATACCATCGCTATAATATATTCAGAACAGATAAGACTGATAGATGTTGAGAGGCATACACACCTACGAAATTTGGCAAAACACAAGATGGTGCTGATGACAGAATTTGTTATTATACAGTGTAATAATATTTTGCTTGACATTTACCAATATTTTACTCTCTGATGTTTTTTCTTTTCTCCTTTAACATGTCGCACGCGAATCTAAATGCGACGCTCTTTTTTATTACTTACAATCCTCGTGTTAAATGTTATTCAGACCCCTATTAATTGTTGATTTATACAACAGAATGTAGCGGTTACACTCGTCTTTAACTTACATAGCAGTGTTAAGAAAATAACATAAAATGTATTTAATATTATCAAACATTATGCGTTAGAAATGTGAAATGATTAGCGTTTTCTAAACAGATGACTCTGCTTTTATTTCCTCAAAAGTATGAGCATCGGTTTTTCAGAAAGCAATGGCAAATTATTGAGCGCAATATTGCACAGGAAACCAATAACTGCCAAACATTATGGAGAATGCGACTTCCTCTGTAGAGCATGCCACTAGCTAACTAATACGATAGCAAGAGGGTGGGGGTAGCGTGGTGGATAGCTCACCTGCCTGCGATACCAGTGTTCTAATCCCCATCCAGGCGGATTTGTTTTTAATAAATTAAACATGACCCTTATGTCGAATAGAATAAAATAGGCACCAGGCAATCTGTAGCAGGAAATAGGCACCTTGTGAGTTAAAGACCAGAGACATGATACTAAACTCACCACACATCTAGCATTGACTGTTCTATACAATACGGCGCTAGCGCCATTGCCACGGTGGCCTCAAGATGTGTAACAATGTTGTATACTTAAAGATAGCAGAGGGTTACACAAGTATATCATTTTGTTACTCGAGTATATGATAGCAATGTATTATACAGTACGCACTGTATTAATGTGTATTAAGTATCGCCATTCACATATAGTGACTATCTCTTTCCTTATATAACAATGATATATGTCTAACAGAAGTCAAAAAGTTTGCGTTGCCTCATTGATAAATAGAATCGCGATTGCATTTTTAGTATAAACATTCCCTTCCTTAAAAAAAAAAAAGAAAGAGATGAGATTCGATTGTAAGGAAACAAAATAAATTATCAGAAAATCATTTGAAAGGCATAGCAAGAGTGCGAATCTGTTCATATCAGCAACATTTAATGATATGAAAATCCTTAGACCTACAATAGACGTGAAGGCACAACTACAGTGCAAATGGTAATGTGTCGATGCAGGTGCGGTGTACAATGCAATCTTCATTTGAGAGAATGAAATTTTGTTATTTTTATATGGAAATATACATCAACAGTTTGTTTCCACTGAAATTGTGGAGTTTAGTACATTTCTTTGATTCCCCGTCTCAAAATTCTTGTGATGTAAAGGACGATCAACACCAGCTATTTATATTAACGGAACAATATTACATGATCTTTTTCGTAGAACTGTACATTCTAAGCTTACTAAGTTAAACTCTTTGTAAACATTTTCTAAGCAGTGTATGTTAAAGTGTATGAATATAAATTTAATATTAAACATAACTGAAATAATTATCTATTAGATAACAGCAAATGTATGCTATCGTTAAATAAAGTAGCTGTTTCTGCAATTTTCATTGGCAGTTTCGTTAAAGTGACCAAAGTATCAAGCACATACTTAGTCGTAATACAAACTACTTGTGCAGAAAGTGTTTTTATTGTGAAACTATGTGCCTAGAAAATAAGTACATATCATAACTTCACATTATCTGTCGCGTTAATGATACTCTTACAGCTGGCAAATGTCCTAGACATCACGTGTTTATTCGATTTAATAGGTACTTCAAACTGACCCGACGAAAAGCTTACCTTTAGCTGGTAAATATAATAATATCTCTTGCAACTTGCGAATCAATAATTTCAGAGAAGTTCTGACACGATAAATAGTGTGTTATGATGTAAAATTATCTTGTTAATTTTAGTCTTTGTAAAGAAAGTGCGTGTGGCTGAAGGATTTTCCTATTTTCGAATATGTAAAAAAAGCCTTACACTTGATACAGCTAGCCGCATTTTTGTTATATATGGCGCCAGTTCGTACGATATAACATGCTAAATCGAGTAATACTAAGTTTACTTTAATGTAAAACGTATATGCATATATACATGCAATTGTAATAGATTCATTAGTCAACGCTAAAAACTTGATTTTAAAACTTCTAAAAAAAAATTTAGTATTTAAACGTTACAGACTACATTTGTGAATTTTAGTGTATACTCTAGCTATTGTTAGAAACCAGTTACAAATAATACATATGAATCATGTTTTGTTTTCTTGTGATACTTTATTGTTTAGAACCAACATAGGGAATACTGAATTTAAGAATCGATATCATTGGACACAGGAAATTTAAACACATACTCGAGACCTCATCATTAACTCTAACTTTCTCTATCTACCTCTATCTATCTCTGTCTACCTCTATTTATCCCTATCTATCACTATCTAACTCTATCTAACTCTATCTAACTCTATCTAACTTAATCTAACTCAAACTATCTATCTATCTATCTATCTATCTATCTATCTATCTATCTATCTATCTATCTATCTATCTATCTATCTATCTATCTATCTATCTATCTATCTATCTATCTATCTGTCTATCTGTCTATCTGCCTGCCTGCCTGCCTGCCTGCCTGCCTGCCTGTCTGTCTTTCTGTCTGTCTGTCTGTCTGTCTGTCTGTCTGTCTGTCTGTCTGTCTGTCAAACCTGAAACAAACTAACACGGTCCGGATGGGATAAGTAAAAGAATTCTTCGCTGTGCCGCCCAACATCATTAGCGAGTATTTAACATTCATATATAATCAATGTCATGCCAAAGACTACTTCCCATATGCATTAAAAATTGCTAAAGTTTATCCTCTGTTTAAAAATTTCTCAAATGATATAACAGCATCTTGGGTAATTATAGACCGTATTTCCTTACTATCGTCGCTATCAAAGCCATAGAAAAGCACATTCATAATTAACATTATATCATTTAATTAATAACGATATAATAATTGACAGCCAATCTGGGTTTCAACCTAAATATTCTTGCCATAGTGCACTAGCAAAACTGACCAATAATTGGCATTTTAACATCAACAATGGCAACATTTGTGGAGCGGTGTTTGTAGACTATAAAAAACAAGATTTTGATATGGTAGATCACAATATTTTAATTAGCAAACTGAAACAAATGAAGACTAGTGCCAATATGGTGAACCTAATTACGTCATTTATATCCGACAGTCAACAAGTTGTGTCCTTTAACAACCGTCTATCAAGACCCACCCAGCTTAATTTTGGTGTGCCCCAGGGCTCAATGCTAGGTCCTCTGCTTTTCGCAGTTTATATTAACGACATTCCTCTATATCTCAATACTACATGTGATCTATTTGCAGACGATTGTACTATATATGCTAGTCATGAGAACCGTAGTGAATTAGAAAGTTATTTACGAAAGGAACTTGATGATCTTACTAGATGAGAAATGACAACCGCATGCAAATTGACATCGACAAAACCAAATCCATTCTAATAACGACCAGACAAAATCTTCAGACACTAGCCATTACTGGGGCAGCGTTCGAACTCCGAATTGACACGTTACCTATAGTTAATGTGAATGAACATAAGTCATTAGGTCTTTTAATTGATTCAAATTTAAATTGAAGCTCCCATGTCCACGTCCTTACCAAGAAAATAGCACATAAAGTTTATCAACTTGCTAAAATTCAGCGCTTCCTGAATAAAAGCACGCGAAAGTTATTCTATGCATCTTATGATTCAATCTCATCTCGATTATTGTTCCACAGACTGAGATGGTTGCTCTAAATCCAATATTAAACGACTTTGTTCTTTTCAAAAGCGGGCTGTACGTCTAGTTTCTGGCACAAAACACTCTGAAAGTGAAAATTTATATAGTCATCTAAGGCTTCTACCACTTCGAAAGAGTTTCCTTTTTAACAAAGCCACATTAGTGAATAAAGTAATATCTAAAAATACCCCAGAGTATCCTCAACCATTTATTCAATCTTATGCAATGAACAGCAAGCGCTTAAATTTATTATATGTCCCAACAACTATATTGTACTTATACAAAACTTGCTTTGCGTATTATGGTGCCCACTTATGGAATGACCAACCAACAGATCTTAAAACACCAATGAAACCCTACACATTCAACCGAAAACGCTTTCAATACTTACTCCATACCGACTATATGCCTCCATAAGACACCTAGTGGTATCATTTTTCACCATGTGTTTGTGTGTGTGAGAGCGTGTGAAAGCGAGTGAGTGAGTGAGTAAGATAAGATGTAAAAGAGTGAGTGATTGAGAGAGTAAGTATGAGACAAAGAGAGCGAGAAAGAGTGTGTATGTGTGTGTAAGAGAGAGTGCGAGCGAGTCAGTGTGTGTGTGTGTGTGTGAGTGAGTGAGGGAGAGAGAGAGACAGAGAGAGACAAAGAGAGAGAGAAAGAGAGAGAGAGAGAGAGAGAGAGAGAGAGAGAGAGAGAGAGAGAGAGAAAACGAGAGAGCACTGCGTATTTTATCATGTTTATGTAAATTTCAGGAATTTTATTCATTGAATTGCATAACCTTTTCTTTGTTACACAATGTATCATATATGGTTTTAATTTTCACATGTTTTCCATTTGGGGATGTGTGTGGGTGTGGGTGGGGGATGTGTGTGTGGGTGGGGAGATATGAGTGAGTGGGGAGATGTGTAGGGGATGTGTGGGGGAATGTGAGGGTGGATGAGGATGTGTGTGTGTGTGGATGAGGGAGGTGTGGGTTGGTGATGTGTGTTTTGAGTGGGAATCTGTGGGTGGGGGTATGTTTTATGGGTGAAGTGTGTGTGGGTGTGTGTGGGTGTTGGTGGGTAGTTGGATTTGTGGGTGAGGGTTTGTGGGAATGTGTGTGTGTGGATGTGTGCGGTGGTTTGTGGGGGTGTGTAGGTGGCATAGGGAATGGGTGTGGGGTGGGAAGATGTGTGTGGGTGGGGAAATTTGTGGGTATATAAGTGGGTGGTGAGTTTGTGTGGGTGGGAGGTGTTTGATTGGCTGGTGGTTTGGAGTGTGCGGGTGTGTAGGAGAGAATATGTGTGTGGGTAAGCGTTGGTGGGTGGAGGATATGTGGGTGCGTGGGGAGATGGGACAACGAGAAATTGGGTGTGTGAAAGACACACACAAAATAGAGAGAGGTAGAGAGAGAGAGAGAGAGAGAGAGAGAGAGAGAGAGAGAGAGAGAGAGAGAATGAGTTGAGCGCATGTATATCATGTGACGTGCTATTCCATGTTTTTTCTATATATTCATCATTCATATTATCATTTTTACTGCCACTTGGTTTTCTAACATGCACTGACAAAAATTTGTGCACTGCTTATTCCTATCATATTTATGTCAATTTTAGGAATCATTTTATTGAATCGCATCACTATATTTTACGTTTCACACTGTATGTGCATAATTTTATCTCCACCCCCCCCCCCACCCACACTGTATGTGCATACTTTTCTTTCCACCCCCCCCCCCCCCCTTACATTTTTGTGAGAATGCTCACGATAATCGTCAGTGTATATGTGTGTGTGAAGTGTGGGAGTTTGGTAACATTAGCTTCAGTGATTATGTGAGGCATCATGTATGTGTCTAGATGTGAGGATTGTGTTAGGATTGGGGGATGGGTTTGTGGGTGGGGGTATGAGTGGGGGATGTGTGTGGGTTTGGGGATGTGTGTGGGTGGGGATGTGTGGGTATGTGGGGAGATGTGTGAGTGGGTGGGAATATGTGTGTGTATGAGGGATGTGTCTGGGTAGGGGGTGTGTGGGTTTCTGTGGGGGATGTGTGTGTGGGTGAGGGATCAGTGTATGAGTGGGTGGGTATTGGTGAACGGGGATGTGTGGATATGTGGGTGGGGTATGTGGATGGGTGTTTGGTATGTTTATAGGAGGTGTGAGGATGTGTGTATGGGTTGGGGGATGGGTATGGCTGATGCGCATTTGAATGGGGATGAGTGTGGGTGAGGGATGTGTGTGGGTGGGTTGGGGATACTTATGTGAGTCGGGGTTTGTGTGTGATTAAGGGAATGTGTGAATGGGGAGTGTATGTGTGGATTATGGGCGTGTGTGTATGGGTCTGAAGTGTGTGTGTTTGGGAGATGTGGGTGTGTGGGTGGGAGATGTCTGTTATAGTATGTGAGAAGTGTATGAGGGGGATGTGTGTGTACGATGATATATGTGTGTGGGTTGGGAGACGTGTGCGTGTGGGGAAGTTGTGTGTCTGGTGGAAGCTGTGTGAGTGGTGGGTGAGGAGATGTGGGTGAGTTTGGGATGTGTGGGTTGGTCGGGGATGTGTGGGTGGGTGGAGAGATGAATGGATTGGTGGTGAGGTGTGTGGGTGGGTGGAGGTATGTATGTATGAATGGGGCGTGTGTGGGACGGAATATGTAAATGGGTGAGGGATGTGTAGGAGGGGGTGTGTGTTTCGATTGGTGTGTTTGTGTAGGTGTTGGTGGATAGTGGTATATATGGGTGTTGGCGGGTGGGTGATGTGAGGGTGTTGGTAGGTATTGGTAGGTGGGAGATGTTTGGGTTGGTGTGTAGGGGGTATGGGGATGTGTGTATGCGTGGCCGATGTGTGTGTTGATGGATAATGGAATGTGTGTGGCTGGGGGATGTGTGTGTGGGTGTTGGATGTATGTGTGGTTGGTGGGGTGTGTTTGTGGATGTGAAATGTGTCGGTGGATTGGGGACATGTGTGTGTGGGTATGTGTGTGTGGCTGGGAAGATGTGTGGGTATAGGTGGGTGATGTGTGTGTGGGTCAGGGATGGGTGTGTGTGGTGGTGCGGGATGTGTGTGGGAGGGGTCTGTGTGTGGTTGGGAGTGTTTAGGTGGGTGGAGCATGCGTGTGTGGGTGAATGTGTGTGGGTTGGGGTATGTGCGAGTGGATGGGAAAATGTGTGTAGGGTGGGGATGTTGAATGAGAGATGTGTGTGGGGGTGGGTTCGAGATGTCTGGACTTTTTTGGGGAGATATGTGTTTGGGTGGAGAGATGTGTGGTGGGTGGGGGATGTGTGGTTGGTGGGGGAAGTGTGTGTATGGGTGGGTGATGTGTGAGTTGGTGAGGGATTTGTGTGTGTGGGTTAGTGTGGGATGTGTGTGTGTGAGGGGTAAAGTGTTACATAACATGATAATATGCATTGTTTATGCTTATAACATTCATTTGACAGTGTTTTCTCCCCCTAAGTGAATGTATTGTTGATGAACGAAAGATGAGTGATTGGAAGGACCGAATGTAAGACGGGCCTACGTGCCCAATTGTAACAATTTTAAAATAAAGTTCAATTCAGTTCTTTCAATTATATCTATCTATCTATCTATCTATCTATCTATCTATCTATCTATCTATCTATCTATCTATCTATCTATCTATCTATCTATCTACCTACCTACCTACCTACCTACCTATCTATCTATCTATCTATCTATCTATCTATCTATCTATCTATCTATCTATCTATCTATCTATCTATCTGTCTGTCTGTCTGTCTGTCTGTCTGTCTGTCTGTCTGTCTGTCTGTCTGTCTGACTGTCTGTTAATATCTCTCTCCCTCTCTCTCTCTCTCTCTCTCTCTCTTCTCTCTCCTCTCTCTCTCTCTCTCCTCTCTCTCTCTCTCTCTCTCTCTCTCTCTCACTCGCTCTATCTTTTTTCTCTTTCAGAATCAGCATTTCTGTGCCACACTACTAAAGTAAATATCACTACTAAGTGTAGTTACTCACAGTCCAATAATCATTATTTCAAACCCGTGGGAGTGCCCATACTTGTCCCACATGTGATAATGGCCTAGTCATCATAGTCCTAGCTACTATCCTAATGATATGCATGGAAGTAGAGGTACCGATGTGACCTAAGGACGATAGCGTTGTGGCTATCATGCCTGTCTGCCGGTCCGGTGCTTATACTCAACTTCCTTTAGAGACGTATTCTTCTTGTAAATTGATACCGGGCCAAGGTCGAGACAACCTGCCATGGTGTCACAATCCTTTATGTCACAAGGTTAATGACATATAGAATTGGTTGTGCTGTGTCTAGTGGTATGTCTGTATGAACACTCCGCAAGTATACTTATTAATAGTTATAGACACTGAGTAACACAATTTTTACGTACTCAATTTTATTTGTTACGAATAGACACGACGAAAACATGACACCATTCCCGGAAACCATATTAGTACACGTACACAATACTGTCTTCGATAGGCCTAGTGATATAACTACTTTAATCAGACTCTTTCCCGTGTCCGAACTCCACTGAATGCATGGCTAAGTTTAGTTCCTCAGTCCAGACACTGAATAACTGGCTAGTTTCCTTAAGGTAGCCCAAACACCAAATCACTGACTAGTTGCGTTAACGTAGCCCACACGAAGAATCACTGGCTAAGCCCCAGGCTCAGCTGTACTAGATAAGTCTCCCTGACTTAACTCAAACTCGACTCCTCTTACTTTACCCAGACTTCTCTCTTTATTTACTTTTCCAGGGACCAAGAGACACTATTTAACCCCTTGAACCTCATTTTAATTCATCCAACATTACATTTCTGGGTTTCCTTTGTCTATTCGTCTACTATTACGTTTTTCTCTGTGCCCTGGTGACTCAGACTGACATCTCCGTGATATACCCTCCATTGTGTTTGAGGCCAACCTTCGTCTTGGGATTCCTTACTCCAACTTTCTGAAGCAACATCCGCACACCTCTTCTCTGACCCCTGTAACCTTGATTATACTATAAGATTCTAAACTCTTTCATTCACCCCGACTCTGGCTTAAACACACGCATGTTACACTTTGCAACATCTAGCATTGACTGTGTCTAGGGTCTATGTATTATGCATAAATAACTGAGTAGTACATGATGGATAAGCCACAGTTATCACAGATCGTTAACTATGACCATCAACTAGTAGTCACCAGAGAACACCATTTTGCACACACAACATAGTTTTGATTCTAAAAGAACTCAATGACAAAGCACTATTCAGGAACATTCATAAACACTACACATATATCCTTTTGGCTCCTGCGGAATACAACACTGCCTTCAACAAGTCTTTATGGCACTGTGACCAATGAACTGTTATGCAAGACTCTCAGTTTGTTCGACGATAACAAACTCTTCTGAGTATATCCTTTGGGTCCAGTTTTCCTCACATGCCCACCTCTAACTCCCCAGGCGAAGTTTCCCTTAACTTGCCCAAAAACTCAACGCCGTGGCCTATCCCTTTCTTCTCGCTATATTGGGCCGGTTCGTTACCCTAATGTGTGACTTCGTTTAACCCTTGATCCGTTAATTATAGATTCCAACGAACACTACATTTTGGATTTTCCGTTGTGACCTGTTTCTTTGGCACGTTTTGCTGGTGATTTATCTTGACGTGTGCGTGTCCTACCATGCCACTGTCTTGGGGCTCACCCGTTTGCTGAAGATTTTGATTACTCTTCCTGGCCCCACATCTGCCTTACTCTGACCCCACACCCGCAACCTCGCTTTGTTACTGTCACAGTTCCACACAGGCATTTTACATTACCCCCTCCTCAAAAGAAAACATAGTTTTCAAATGATGGGTGAGCAATTCTTCTCTAAATTCGTGAACTAGCAGAGTGACAATGCGTGAGTGGCACCTAGCATATATATATACCCTCTCCTAAATATGTTTGTCTAATCCATCTATTATAATATATACTACTTCAGGTTGAGTCACTGCAATTAGTCTAACACATTACACAATATTCACCAAAGTCAACTTGTGTACATATAAGTCACAGCATAAACCACACAATAAGTAAGAAAATTGTTCATGTAAAACTTCAAAATTGTTCATATTCTTATAAGTGTCACTTCTGGCTCTCAGTGGTTGGTGGTATGGTTGTGCGATGACTTGTCTACCCATTGAATACCTCGACAGTTTATGTATAGACCCCACAATAGAATGGGCCTCACGTTGCAAAGTTGAACATTCTGTCTCTTGTGGCGAGAGATCCCTGCTGATCTTTAGCACTGGGTGCAAGAAATAATTCTTCTCTTGTATCATATGTCCGACAATTCCTGTCGATGATGCGTCTACCTAAGAATACATTGTAAAGCAAGATTAGGGAGGGCTAAATTGTGATGACTAGATAATTTAAGTTATTGAAATTTTAGGGTTCTTCCACTTACTGTGGTGTCCACACCACCTTGTTGGGTCTGCCCTTCTGTATCGTCACAGACATAATTGTTGTGTTGGATGAAAAAAACATGTATTTTTGACTGTATTGTAGAACTGCGTAATGTTTAACAGCTTGTTCACATCTCTCATCATCTGAAACGTAAATTGTTGCCCATTGTCAGGCAAAATTTTATTAGGGAAACCCAATCGATAGAGTACAGCTAATAGTGCTTTGGCCACAGATTATATTGTACTGTGTATAAAAGTTACTGATTGTGACCATCTATTGCAACAATCTACCATGGTCTAAATATACATGACAGCCCTCTTGAACATCACTGATAATGGGCCACTGATGCCAATAGCTACCTTTTGGCATGGCCTGACTTTCATGTCTGTAGCTTGCACAGGTGCACAGGATCTGCTTTATAGCTTGCTATCTGTAGTAAACGCTGGCGAATAAAACTGGGACAAGAATCTATGCTGTGTTCGCACTATTCCCATGTGATCAGTAAATGAAATATCATGAGCTGTTCTCAACCTGGCCTGCGTATGGGCTTGTCATCTGAAAACTGGCGAGTGAGACTATTGGTCTTCATTTCGAAACACCACCTATCATTCTTTGATTGCTTATAGTCTGAAGTACCACACCCCTGAAAACGTTTGTCAAGTGTTGTGTTTTGTCTTTGACAGTCAATACAGTTATGTTTGAGATTATTTTTCTCCTGATCAGTTGTGCTATCCTTGGTCTCTGTCTGGTGTGTCACTTCAAGTGTCGTTTCTTCCTCAGCTATTGTGTCTAGTTGATGTTGTCTTCTGGTAACCACAGTATCAACGTCTCTAGGGGTTTATATACAGGGTTCAGACAGGCAGATGGTGCGAGTACAGATGAGGCATGAAAACATGATAAACATCAATACATGTTTAATATTCATGCATCGCAATGTTCATTTTAACACATCGTCATTATAAGCTCGCACAACTCTCGTAAATACTCCTAACTACAAAAGCATAACCTCTTCAATCTTCAGCACGCTCCCGAACACACTGCTGACAGCGCCCACATTCACTCGCACTGAAGTCTAAGCAAGTAGTCTATTCTCCTCGCAAACTCATTCAGGCATCCTCTCTCTTCCGCGTCTGAGTCCCGTCTGCCGCTACCTATTGAGTTCGGTGGTCACGAGGTACTTGACCCTCGTGGATTCCGTGGAGGTATTGCAAGTCGGGCCTGTCCTTCACTCGCCTGTTTTTGCAGGCGTACTATGTCGTCCCGTCCAAAGTGAACCTGTCCTGTCATTCAAGGGCACCTTCCTGTCTCTATCCTACTGTCATAGGCGTATGGATCGGTCTACTATACCCGCACTATTCCCATGTCCTATGTCGGTCCTCTGTTCTCTCCGTCTTGTCCCCTTTGAGACCTTGACACACAGCATTGCTTCTTGCACCATATCTGTGGTACCACTTATCAAGTTCCTATTCTGTACATTCTTTGACTGTTGGCACATTTCCAATGATCACTTCTGCAACTGGAGAGTCCAGAACACATGCTGTAACTCTGCCTGTGATATATGATGTTGCACTGTGATCTCAGCCAATGGATAAAATTCAACAGTCTCAGTGAATGTTATGCACTTTAAAGTTTTCCCTGTGTAAGAACGTGGGAGCACAATACTCTTTCTCACTCCAATGGTAGTATATCCTGAATCTCTCAGAGTTAATGCTGAGCTATCATTTACAGACTCATTATGCATTTTCAGACTGCCTCCTTAGTTAGTTAATTAGTCGAGGTTCCAACTTCACGGCAACGGGCCGTCCCCATTATGCTCCATTCCCGTGCCAGCGAATATCACACAAAATGCTCCTCACTGTCCAATGTGAAAAGTGGAATAGACGGGAGTCTCGGCAATCCAACATCCCGCACAGGTACACTGTGCGTAATGCCGCCGTCAGAATGTCAACACAAAATTCATCCACGAATACCACAGATCATCGTCGATGGACTCGGCAGTCACCAGAAAGACCGCATTGACCCGGGTTTTCTCACGTGGCTTGATCTCTGCAATATATACCATTGATAAGTAATACAATCAATAAGCAGTTCCTACAAGAAATAGTGAAGAACGTAAACTGATTTCCGAAATGAGATAGAGACAGTCGGTATTTTGTGGCCACCTAATGCCCCTAATGGGAAAAATGGGCTGAAAAGCTTTGTAATCATAATCTCGAAATTAGACAGTCACATTCGGGAAACTGTATGCACCGTATGAAGAGACAATGACTGGAACACTTAGTAAACTCTTTCTCGAAATTAGACAGAGACAGTCGGGATTTGCTGGGCACTTTATGAGGAGTTATGCAATGTAAAATTTAGTGACAAGTTACAAGACTGTGGGGGAAAGACCAAGGGAAAGACACAGAGATACTTGTCTGAATGACATGACCACATGGTATTATAGAAATAGGAACACATAACTGCTGCATAGCCCACGTTTATCAGCATGATGCGTAAAGATGATGACGAAACAACTCCTCAAAATGTGTAAACATTATCGACGAATAGCAAGCGGCGAAAGTAGGAAGGAGGGGCAGGGATACGGATATGATGCGGATATTTTTTAAACATTAGTAGATTAATTACTATCCCTAGCTAACGCTATCGGTAATTTTCCGACGTTAACTTAGTCTATACATTACCCATACTTGTATAGGCAAAATAATTAAATGTTTGCATATCCTTTACAGGACATCGCTGTCAACACCAGTATCTTTCAGCTGATTGATGATTTTTTGGAAAGATTACGCTCAGTAGTTTGCCATTGCTTTCTGAGCGGCCGGCTCATATACCCCATGAGTTACCGACGCGATTTGAACCACTGCTGATTCTCACCGTCGTCACGTTACTTACGAGAGTATACGAGATTACGGAGAAAAGTCGCTAACCTCTATGTCAGGAAGCCGGCAGTAAAGGTAAAACGCAGACTAATTCATACACATTAACAGTTATGCAAGCTGAAAAGGAGATACATATTCTACACCAAAAATAGGGAAACACTTTCGGTATGGAGTATGAGTGTATGTGGATTATTGTTTGTAGGACATTTTAAACTATTGAAAAACTTGTCCAGCTCCATTGGAAAAAACGTAAGATATACATCTGCATGTCCTAGTACCAAGACTAGTTCTTCTTCCTCTTGTTGTTGTTGTTGTTGTTGTTGTTGTTGTTCTTCTTCTTCTTCTTCTTCTTCTTCTTCTTCTTCTTCTTCTTCTTCTTCTTCTTCTTCTTCTTCTTCTTCTTCTTCTTCTTCTTCTTCTTCTTCTTCTTCTTCTTCTTCTTCTTCTCCTTCTTCTTCTTCTTCTTCTCCTCCTTCTTCTTCTTCTTCTTCTTCTTCTTCTTCTTCTTCTTCTTCTTCTTCTTCTTCTTCTTCTTCTTCTTCTTCTTCTTCTTCTTCTTCTTCTTCTTCTTCTTCTTCTTCTTCTCCTTCTTCTTCTTCTTCTTCTTCTTCTTCTTCTTCTTCTTCTTCTTCTTCTTCTTCTTCTTCTTCTTCTTCTTCTTCTTCTTCTTCTTCTTCTTCTTCTTCTTCTTCTTCTTCTTCTTCTTCTTCTTCTTCTTCTTCTTCTTCTTCTTCTTCTTCTTCTTTATATTCTGCAATTTGCCCTCCGCTCCTGAGTAGCCCTCGTTAAAACCACTCGGCGTCGAGATATCTGTTTATATCTCCTGAAGCTTCAGCCCTCCTCCCGCCCCCTCCCCATATCCTTCCTTCTGTAATTCTCTTCTCCGTATGTCTAGTTATATTGTCCTCAGTTTTTCTCAGTGTTTGACCTATCCTGCACATTGTCTTATCTTCACGTCTGGATTTACTTAGATAGTATAGTTATCTCAATAAGCTATACATTGATGATTCTGTCTTGCCATTTTCTTTTCTAATTTCTCTGTGCGGGCACCAATTTAGTGAATGTGTGTAGTTTATTAGTTTTTATTTTGTTTTATTTCTCTTTGCGTTTCTGACCCATACCATGACTTGTTACTAAATTATTAATATATGTGTGTAGGTCTTACGTGTCGTATTTAGTAAACATGTCTGTCACTGACGCCAATGTGTGTAACAAACAGACTGCATTAGTCTCCGATGACGTAACCTATGTTCTGAAATGGATCATTTACAGCGTAGTCTGCCAGTCCATTTCCTTGTTTGGAGTTGTGACCAACATTGTCAATATTATCGTGTTTGTCAGACAAGGTTTCAAGGAAAGCACAAACATCAGTTTGCTAGGTAAGGCACCCTGCTTATTTGTTATGATTACATCTATTATTGCTCATATCTGGGTCCCTTTATGGAAAACCCGCACGTACACACACACATACACACACACACACACACACACACACACACACACACGCACACACCCATACACATGAGCATATATGAGCCACCCTAATTTACTAACGCAGAGGAAATATGTTGTTATAATCTCGGCTTTACGATAATAAATTCACACTTACACCCTATGATTGTAGTAAATGAACGTAAAGAGCCATTTACACTCGAGAGGCGTATTCCGCATATGGTGCTAGACGTAGACGCAATTAGTATCGACTAATCGATACTCCAGGGGTGAGAAGGTTACAGTCTTACCTGCCGCTTGTAATGCCATTGTCCTGGTACCCATTCAATGATGTGTCGATAAAAAGTGGTGGTCAATTATAAATATCCGCCTCAATACAGATTCAACGCAATGACTACTGGGTCGGTAGGCAACCGTCTATCCACTAAGCTGTCACGACTCCCTCTCAATTATAGTAGAGGCATCGTTAACATTGTAGTTGGACATACGTGTCCTACATCATATGAGTACATTTAACCACTTTAAGATGTGTCACTTGATATATCGTGTGCCACTTAAAAGAATTACAATAATCATCCTTGCGTTTCCAACACTTAGAGTGGCTTCAACAGACGAGATTAAGTAAAATACATGTCATGTATTATTACTCCAAATATAGAAAGCTGAATGATGACAGATCTGGGCTGTTAGCTGGGTGTGTCAGAACTTCGCACCTCCTCCGTACTAACGTCGCCTGTCCGTACTAACGTCGCCTGGAACAAGTTAGCTACATGAGGACGAGCGTTGTCGTGCAACAGAATAACGCTACACAAAAGCATGCAGGCTACTTATTATTGCTTGCTTATTATGATTGCTTATATTTCATTGCAGCGGATTACATTGATGTTAAAGCACGGCTTCCTTAAGGGTAGCAAATAAAAGTCTCACATGTGTTTCGGTTGTCCAGGACGTTTCCACGGCATATTTGTTGCTTGCTGAATGTCTCAAAGTGGTGGCACTGAGATATCTACAATGTGCTGCAGAAATACATCTAATTCAGCACCATAAGGCAGCAAATGCACCACCCTATGGCTACTTCCCGGTTCTTGTTGAACTGGGCACACTGTGAACACACCTTCCAATGCTTCAATTTCTTACTAACAATAATGTTCTTATTTGTAGTATGTGCATCCTCGGTAAAATAGGTGACCAGTTATCGATTTCCCTTCATTACCCCATGCCCACGTTTCCAGATGATTCCATCATAAACCGTGTTATCCTATCCTGTCGTGGAATTCACGATACCAATTTTAATATTGTCATTTCTTGGATAATTATCTATAACATCTTGAAATTTAAACAATGTAAAACAATGTATTGCCTATGTGAATTTCACACAGAAGTCACAAACTATATGTTGCACGATTTATTGCCTACCATCTCGTCAGGTGTATACTGCATAGTTACAAATCATACTGGATCCTATTCATCTTAACGTTTTATGTAGTGATCTAAGTTTTGCTGTATTTATTCTAGAATTCACTGCTGTCCACTCTGTGAGATCTTCTTTGCCACTTTAGATAGCATTAGGGCCACACCTTAACTGCTAGTGGCATGTTTCGGTTTAGCCATTGACTGATCATTTATGTGCTCGTTGCGTGCTACCCCTATTTATTTATTTATTTATTTTCTGTTTTTGTTTTTGTTTTTGAAGCCTTCCACGCAGTTCCACCAAAATAGATTGTGATTACTGAAAGATTTAAGTGTGTGTGTGTGTGTGTGTGTGTGTGTGTGTGTGTGTGTGTGTGTGTGTGTGTGTGTGTGTGTGCTTACATTTACTCATTCCCGCGTGTGTGTGTGCGTGTAATTACTGAACATTACTAATTACCTCTTTGTTTATTTAGCCCTGGCAATTTCTGATCTGGGATGCCTTATCACTTTGTCGTGGACAAATGTCAGTATGACACCGGAGTTCGGCACCTTAGATTTACCTTTTGACCCTCTAGAAGTCCAGTATCTGACAGGAGCAATGACTCACTGCGTGTTCAGCAGAATAACAGCTTGGATCACGGCATTAATTACTCTGGAGAGATGTTTGTGTATCACAGCACCATTAAAGGTTTGTTTATAGTGTTAGTGCATACGGGTCTTATGAAAGTTTTTTTTATAAACTTTCTTTGTAAACTAAAATGACACACACACGCCAGCTTTACCCTCTTTAGGGAACACACTGGTAATGCAATTCGCTCATATTGTCCCTACGGCTAGCCCAGGAACGGTGTTCTTTACGTTTCCTTTTAAAGTGGTATGCAGAATTCCCACACTAAAGTATAAAATATGCAGTGGCAATTATGGAAATAATGCATGATTTCAATCGTGATTTTAAGTATGCACTACGTATATACGAGATGTGATTTTCATCCCAGCTATCAGTTAATTTTTAAACTGTATATTGTTAGATATAATGTATATGTACAATAACAAAAAGTATATCAACACACTTAGAATGTACCCGTATGTATTGTGTGAGAAATGTATTTATTACATAATACAACAAACACATATATTATATATTTGTCTAGTTGACGAATGTATATTCAGAGAAACTAAAATGTATCAATGTTAGGCCAGCTCACCCCAAACAAAGATAGCAACATTAGATGTGTAATTGTCTACAACCCCTAAATATCAACTATAAACTGAGACTATATCTCATCATCATTAAGTGTCATGCCAGCTGACTTAAGGCGTTCAAGATTCCACCGATCTCGGTCCTTGGTTTCCTAAATCAACTCTGCTGATGATATTTCTCCATGTCACAGTCTAAATACATCGAGCATAATTTCTCTTTGTTTGCCTCAGCCTCTATCCCACTCGATCTTTCCAGTTGTGACAATTTTATTCAATACCTCTCTTCTCAAGAATATATCTAATCTTTCAAGATTCTGAATGTTCTACATCTTGTTGTGTTGTATTTAATATGTGCTATGTGCTCATGTATTGCGTTATTTATTTATTTATTAATTATTTTTTTTTGGGTATGTATTATTTGAGGTAGAAATGATCGGGAAACCATGAACGCCGTTGACTGCACAAGATTAGACACCTGCGAAGAAGAAAATGCGTACCATGTCTGCGTAACCAAAATAATTGTTTAGTGTCACGCTTGCTTACCAGAAAGACCAGCTGCTTAAATGGATTCGTACAATTAGTATAATTAGTGTTCCGTATAATTATACTATCAATATATTGAACATACCAATTAATGTTTTCGAGTACAATGTATTATGTGTATGTTATCGGTACTTTACAGTAACTATAAGTAAGTTTAATGTCTATCGATATCTCGCTCAGGTAAAACAGATTATCACTCAAAGACGTATGACTGGAACGTTGACCTCCATCTTCCTTATCTTCGCCTCAGCCATAGCACCACTTTACGTCGTCAATAGACTGGACGAAAAATTCTTCCCCAATAGAAATAAAACCCTCATTGGACTCATCTATACAAATGAACGGGAACAAGTCGAGCGGGTATTATTCGCAATCAACGTTTTAATCCCCGGTCTGGCATTCATTGTAATCATTATCTGCACAACGATCCTTGTATTGAAACTACAGAGCAAAACTGAGTGGAGGAAAACGTGCTCATTCTCTACTCAAGCTGATGTCGTATCAACAAGAAACAAGAAGGTCGCCAAGATGGTTGTTGTGATAGCCGTAACTTTCATCTCATGTTTTGTCCCCGTCAGTGTTATTTTCATAGCGATGTGCATGGAACCAGGTCTTTCCGTTGACGGCAAATATAAGAATGTGCTTGCTGTTGTCGGTGGATTAGGCTTAGTCTTTGAATCTGTCAATTCTTCTGTCAATATTTTTATTTATATCAGCATGAGCCACAACTACAGGCATGAATTTCGTCACATGTTCTTTCCTAAAATTGCAACATCTTTGTCATGTAGTACGACTACAAGAACATGAACATATGTATCAACAAGTGATTTGAAAACTCAGTGTGTTCGCTTGTTAACGCAGGAGATTGAATCCAGTGGACAGTCTACCTATCATGGACTCATATTGTCTTGTCGTTTACTTAGATAGTTGTTTAAGAATCAGCAGCGCGTCAACACGAATAACCCCAATAAATGTAAAGCAAAATTAAAATTACATTTGACGTTTCTCTTAATGAACTGTCAACGGCTAACACGTAAAACGCCGTAATAGAAAATAAACGCAATATTAAAACTGCCAGAGTAATTAACGACGACTGCCTTGTAAAGGCTAATGAAAACAGAACAGTATATACAATTATAAGAAAGAGACAAACATCATTGGATAAGAAGAGAGGCACCGGGAAACATCGTGATAACTCGACAAATCGGTTGGGTAAGAATCAGAGGTAGACCCAGAGAAATTAGTGGCGGACTGAAATGCTGGTTAAGAGGAATACCAACAGCACAGTTGATATGAAACATCAAAGGCTGATTTCTGTGGAGAGATATGAACACACACTCCATTTGGCAGGGCATATTATAATAATGCTGATGATGGTGCTGATGTTGCTGATGATGATTATGCATAATTATTACATACTGTCGATTATATTATATTAGAATTACGTCATTAGAGATATCTAATTTGTAACCAAAGGTACACTCGTTATGTTGTCATTGGATTATTTATGAAAGTATTTATGCATGCCGCATACACCGCACACGCAAATGTCACTGTCGACACTAGCCTTAGCTACAGAAAGTGAACCCGAAGAACAAGAAATCATTTGCATGTAGATACGTGAACAATAATTCAACATAAAGATATCGTGTGGTAGAGACTAAATAAGTTTGGTTTGGGCTAGTACGTCGAAATGAAGAATCTGTAATGCTGCCAAACATATATATTGTCAAATAGTGAATACATTATTTTAAATGTATCTTCTTACATATATGTAAGCAAAGGCAAACAGATTGAAAGAAAATACAACTAGAAATACGGGAAGAGCAATGTGGTTTCGTAGTTGGCAAAGTTACAGTAAAAGATGCTTATTTGCTGAGAACATTAGCTGAACATTCAATATAAGTAAACAATAACCTACCTATTTTCTTCGTTTACTGCACATGGTTTGTCGATATAATAAGACATGTCACATGATGGAGATATTGCAAATCTATAAATGCATAGTAAAGACCTCAAACGTGTAAAAATAGACATACTGGAAATAACAGGCTGCTATAAAGATTGAGCATGCAGTAGGTTAATGTAAACCTATTAAGGGATCTGTTTTTTTTTCTATACGGTGAAACTAACTTTCGAAATCTACAAGATATGAGAGGTATATCATTGGGGGATATTACATCAATATCATCATATGCAGACGATACAGTATTCATTGCAGACAGTGAAGATGACCTGCATTATTTAGTAGATGCAGCTGCCCGAGATTCGATAGCGGATCGCGTTGCGTTAGTTACTTAAGGGGTGTATATGGGCCGGTCGCTCAGAAAGCAATAGCCAACTACTCAGCATAATCTTGCCAAGAACATAACAGCAGTTGAAAATGCTGGTGTTGACAGCAACGTCCTGTAAGGGATATGCAATGTTTTTAAAAAATCAGTTAGGGTTAGAGTTAAATTGTAAAAAGGCACATATTATGATCGTCACTAAGAAGAAAGACATAACGCAATGTATTATACGTGCAAATTGGAATGTTATTAAACAAGTAAATCAGTACAGCTATCTCAGGAATGTCATACCATCTGATTGTAAATGCCTCGAAAAGAATAGAAAAAGAACCGCTATGGCAAATGTGGCCTTTTGCAAGCTGGAAAACATACTGACCCAAACAATTATTTGAATTAAAACGATAAAACGATTTTTGAAGTGCTACATAGAACCTGTATGTTTGTTTCGCTGGGAAATGTGAATCATGATCACATAAGCTGAAAAACATCTAAAGGCAGTGGAAATTGGTTTCGGAAGAAAATGCAAAGAATACCATAGACAGACAGAAAAACCAATGTGCAAGTCCTCATTTATTCCGTAGCATGTCTCTTGCAGAACTTCGCTCTCAAAATAACCTTCCGGAAAACTTCTCGGTCATAAGCAGGATGCCCCACGTCCGAGACACCCATCTGGAGATCATCCGCCACATCCTGCACCCATTTTATCTTTGGCCCTTCTCTTCCTCTCTTCCTTGGCATATACCCCTCCATGATTGTTCACTCCAAACTTTAATGTCGTTTCAAGTGACTAAAATATGTCAGATGTCATTGTTTTATCGTCTTTAGTGGCCAAACTTCTTCAATATTCAGTCCTTTTCGTATGGATGCATTTGTTATTTTCTGTATCAGCGATATTCTCACAACCAGTCATTAACATTTATATTTAAAGGCATGCGTGCGCTATTCAGCTTGTTTAATAAGTGTCCAGATCTCACAGGCGTATGTGGCAATGGGATAGATGCATGCTCTTAAAAATCCATATCTTTTTTTGAAGTTCTATCTGTCCCAACCGACAATGTTTTCAGTTGTTTTAGTTTCTGAAGAGTAATAAATAATTGTCTTTTACTTTCCTTCATTGTGTCACAGTTGTTGGTAATTAATGACCCAAGATATTCGACATTTTCCACCACCTAAATTGTTTCCACACTAACATAAATTTATTTCTCCATATTAGTTTTATCTATATGCATTATAAGTTGATATTTTCACTATTTTTTTAGGGTTGAGATCATTAGTGTTTCTATACCATTCTGTGATGTAGATAATAATACTGTATTATCAGTATATCAATTCTCTGGTGGAAATCCTATAAAAAGTAAATTAGACCCGTAAACACTGATTAGAGAACATAAGCGTAGACAGTAAGCATATTCTGGGAGCGTTATGACAAGAAATAAACTAGAAAAATTGGATACATCTGTCAAGCTTGAGGAAGGCGGACACGTAAATAGATGAATGGCTTAGTCACATTGCATCGTCAAAACAAGAAGACAGAGCTCATCGCCGACTATGGTGATCGTTTAAAGATTGAATACAACCCGCTACTGGCAACGCTGATCGTATTCCGGCACTAACCTTAAGCCGTGTCTTCGGATTGGAAGCATTGCCAGTAGTGGTTTGTGCTCAATCTTTAAACCTCAAATCTCAAAACAACCAAATAAATCAATATGATGATCGTGTTAGATGGCGAAGCAAGACCGCTCACATTTAACGGCATGACATATGATTGTGACATGTTGTCTATATGCGATCGTTGATTTAAATCAGTCTTACGACTCCGCTAAAGACTCCTGGTTTTTAAAGATGTAGAACCAGTCAACGGATGCAACATTTAATAACACAGACATCGTTTTTCTTAATATTATAATCTTAATATTATTAAATGTGTGGCTGCCATTAACAGTTTTACAAAACAAACTTAAAGCAGCAACCAATAGAGTTAGTTCTTATGGGTACAAAGTCATGGCCTGTTTCCGCTTACCGAATCATACCCTGTGATTCCGTCAGAAAGAGAACATGCTTGGATTTGGAGTCCTCCAAACATCAGAACACAGACTCTATTTACATTCTCATTGTCAGCATCTCCAATAAGACCTTACAGGAGTAAGGAGTTGACACTAGGCTAGTAGAGAGACACCCAGACAGGGAAGACACCGAGTACTATAAATACCTCACAGGGAGACACATTTGTGTCAGACCAGAGGCCAACGAGTACGGATGAGCGAGGGCTTTCCCCAAGCAATTGGGTTGCTGGTCCTTGCGAGTAACCGTGATATGGCAGGTTACTCAAACTCACCAGCCGGCGTGCTGGCAAGACCAGGCACGCAATACTAGCGACGGCACGGAGAGTAAAGTGTCCGTGCTGGTCCACGCTATGTGTAGCGGGACAGACTGACTGGAGACGGTAGAGAGAGCAGACGTATCCTTGACCAATACGATAGCTTTCTAGGCCATAGGCAAACATGGGGCTATATCATTTAGATTGTGTAATGCTAGCATCATCTATCATCACGTTGATGTATTCATATTGTATAACAATGTTGAGACCTAACGCTTGTAGAGCCATTCACATGTCGGCTCTGAATAAATTGCATTCCTTTCGCAAATGTCATGAATTGTTATTTCGTGCAGTGCGAAAGTAGCGGAGTCTTGAAAGCTGCAGCGCACAAGTCGCTGACAGGCTAGACCTCGAATTGGTGTCAGAATGGTCAAAGAATCAACGCCAGCTGCGAATTAGGGTCAGAACACATTGAACGAACGCCAGCAGTACAATTACTGTCAGATTTCAGTGAACGTTTCTGAACAGCTATAGCAGGCAGTTGTAGTAATAGTCAACGAGCAGTGAACGCCAACATGCAAGTGGTATTATAAACCACTAAACGAACGCTAGCTATCGATTGATATTACAAAGTTCTGTATCAGAATTAATTCAATGCACGTTTCAACATTTGTGATGTGTGATATATTGCAAAGAAATACAAATTTATTGTGATACATGCTATAAATTAAATTTTTTCTTGTGGTGAATTATACGATCGCCAAATTTGTGGAGTGTGAACCACAATTGAGTCAAATTAGATCGGTAAATTGTGAAATTCTACCAATATTATTTAGAAAGTGTGTTAGTATATGAAAAGCAATTGAAATGTATAAAATCATCAGTGAATATTACCATCGTAACCACCGTGTACATTCCATTGCGTATGATACAGCCATCAATGTCACCATTCTACGAAATCAGTAAGTAGAGTAGCGACGAACTACAGCCTAGAAAGAAGGTACGCCAGAGTCAAACTGCGAAGACAAAAAGACATTGACGGCCATACGACTAATCATCTCATTTACCATCTAACAATCATTCAGACGATCATATCATTCATCATTAATACCATCTATCACTATTTATCACATTCTCATTCACCAATCGCATGAAATAGTAAATTATATTAACAACGTTATGAAATATTTGATAGAATATGATGAATTGTGAGCTTGTATTTACAACGTAAGCGTCTGTCTAATTTGTGCTGCTCTACTAACCAGAACGCAGCCCGTGTGTCAGCAAATCAAACCAGTGTGTATTGTGAAAGATCGCGGTGGAACATCTCAAGTACCGTACTGTCCAACAAATTAGATGAGTATATTTTCCGAATATTTTGGTATGCTCTAACTTAATCATGCATCTTCTTTTCCAGCAAATGATGTACATGTACTAACACATTATTGTAAACTATTCTGTGCATATAATTATATTATCATTTTGAATTAACATTACGCCACAAAATAGCGTCACTAAATGAATGTATCCAGGCGGGCATCGCAATGGGCCACACTGGAGATAAGCTAGAAAAATGGGCACACCAAAAGTATAAAGAAGAAAGAGCTCTACAAAGAGAAGAAACAGAAAGAAAGCTGCTCTTGGCAGAGATGAAAGAGCATTAGAAAGGCAACATCAAAAAGAAATGAAAGAGATCGAGGAGGTTACCAAACAGAAACAGTTAGAATTAGAGCATGCCACCAAAGAAAAGCAGATACAGGTAGATTCAGAAACTAAACTAAAGATAAAGGAAATGGAGGTAGATTCTAACATACAAATAGCCTCTAGCAAACAAAAGAGCCAAGACGAACAGAAAAAAATTAGTAAGTACAAGGGCCTTATCAAACCATACACTGTAGGTGATTCAATCAGCGCAGGGACTGAAAATATAGAGTTCCAACTAAAAACACAGAAAATACCTTTAGAGGATTGGGCAATGATTTACATGAGGAACTTGAGTGGGGAGCCTTTAAAAGTAATAGAAACCATTCCTACAGATCTTAGAAATAATTACCAGTACATACACGATAGGATAATGCAACATTTTCTTTTGGACGCTACTGGTTACCAAATTCAATTCTCACAGATTAAACCAAAAGCAACTGAAACGTTCTTAGACTACATTTCTAACGTGCAAAGCACATTTAAAAAATGGACTAAGGCGGCTAACGTAGGTAACAGCTATGAAAAACTAGAAGAGCTAATGGTAATGGATAAAGTCGTTTCTACAGTGCCTACCCCTTTCGCTAAATTCTTACAACAATCAGATAATGATTCCATTCAACAATTAAAGAAACGGGGGTCAGCTTATTTTTCCTCTAATCGGGACATATTTAAAACTACATCATATGACACAGAAAGTACAGCTTTTGCAAACAGAGTCCCTGATAGATCCTACAAACAGAAAGACTATAGTAAGAAGGACAAACCATATCAGAAACCACCTCGATGTAATTATTGCAATCTTTTTCACCCAACTTATTCGATGTGTGATAAGAACCCCACATATCCGTCACACCTAGAACAGTGTTAAAGAAGCAAGAAAGCAGAGGATCATCGTTGAAACGTGCTGTAAAATGTTATTTTTGTTCTAGTTATGGCCATTATAGTAATAAATGTCTTGGGAGACAGAGAATGAAGGCAAACAACGCAGCCCTCATCGATACATCATCAGACGATGAGAGTGACATAGATCCCGAACTTGTCAATGTATTGCCAACGAATGAATGTCAGAGTGTATCATCAGTAACTGATATTTTAGACTTTAAATGTAAAGTATGCCATCAATTTCATGCGGATGGGAAATTAGAATGTGGGCATATAATACCATGTTCAAATGAAGATGCTAACGCAGCGTGTGCCTCCAGAGGTAAACTTAAGTTCTACGATGCACTGGTCAATGGACAACCATGCCAATGCTTAGTTGATAGCGGCAGCACTCTACTGGGACTAAGGAGAGAACTTGCTAGACCTGAAGATTATACGGGTGAATTTGTCAAATGCCGTACTTTCTCTGGAACCATCGAGAAATACCCACTGGCAAAAGCGCATATCAATACCCCGTTCCTTACCGGCACATTTACGTGCGCTATCCTTCAAGATCCATGTACGGATCTTATTTTGGGATGTCTAGATGCATTGAAAGAATGTACAGACGACATAAAAGCCTGGAAAGATACACATATAGCTAACGCTGTAACAAGGTCAGATACAGAAACAAACTATACTGACTTACAAAATGAAATGCTACAGCTATTAACACCAATTGGTGAAGATACCACCACTACTCGACAGAAGTTTATCGAGTCACAAAGCACCTACCATACAATTACACCATATTTTAAACTTTTGGGTGAAAGAGTGAAAGTGACTAAGAATGCATCTTGGTACTTTAGAAAATTTAATGGAATTCTCATGCGTTATTATACAAAAAATAACCATGAAATTCAGCAAACGGTGTTACCTGTAACATACCGACAAAATGTGCTTAAAATCGCACATGAGTCACCGTTTGCTGGACATTTGGCGTATGATAAGACGCGAGCCAGAGTTCTATCACATTTTTACTGGCCGAAATTCTGTTCGGACATAAAATCTTTCTGTCGTTCTTGTACTATTTGTCAACATCTTGTACGAAAGGGAAGGCATGTGACGGCCGAAGTTCAACGGTCATTATTAGCAACCAGACCATTTGAGTGTGTAGCGGTCGATATTGTTGGACCCCTGAATCAGGTGTCAAGCAAAGGAAACCGTTATATACTAACTCACGTGTACCTATGTACCAGGTGGATCGAAGCAATTCCACTAAAATACATCACCTCCAAAGATGTGGCAAATGTATTTTTGCATATATTTTCTCGCTTTGGCTTCCCACGATCTATCTTATCAGATCGGGGAACGCAGTTTATTTCGGCTGCTACGCAAGCCTTAACAAAATTGTTAGGAATAGAGCAACACTTCACACATGTTTGTGTAGCCCTGTCAGCATCTCCAATAAGACCTTACAGGAGTAAGGAGTTGACACTAGGCTAGTAGAGAGACACCCAGACAGGGAAGACACAGAGTACTATAAATACCTCACAGGGAGACACATTTGTGTCAGACCAGAGGCCAACGAGTACGGATGAGCGAGGGCTTTCCCCAAGCAATTGGGTTGCTGGTCCTTGCGAGTAACCGTGATATGGCAGGTTACTCAAACTCACTCGGTGTTGCACGGCCACTTCTTGACCACTCCTGACCATTCTCACACCTTCGGTTCAATAACTGTTTAGCCGTTCATTGTTAGCTGGCGCTATGACACATTCTTATCCAGGTGTTATTCTACAGATATGACGCATTTAATTGGCTTTGTCTTCACCGTGCGCCGTACAATATATACATGTATATTGTACTTGTATGTCTTTCCTTAGGTTATTGTACATCTTCATAAAGTATATCTGCCGTGTTTTTCTCTCCTTCACTGAGAGTCGACTGGTGCGATATGCGTGACATCAGGGGTATGATCAGTTGATAACCCGTGTCAGTTACTTTGTGACCGGAGAAGGGAATGAATGGTTCGTGTGTTCTGCAAAAAAAATTATATGAATGATTCTGAGAAAAACTGACACTTTTCTTTCAGTAGGATTGTTCTGTCAGCAAGATTCCCCACTTTTCGACATTCTGATAAAGACCACTCAAATTTAACAAATCAACACGGGTGCTATAAATGTGATATGAAGGCCAGATGTGCCAGACCATCGACTCGACGCTCTATCGAGAACAGATCGAAATCGGATAAAGCAAAGGATACCTCGCGTTAAAAATGCCGCGCAGAGACATGCATTGTATGCAGCCGGGAAGAAGAAGGCAGAGGCGAAGAAGGCCGCGGCGACTGCTGAGCCCATATCTACAAACAGCAGTCCTGCTCCTACACCGCTGAAACCGTTCCTATTGCTGAAGAAATCACAATTGAAGCCAGCAGCAGCCGGGAAATTCTAACCAGCACCAAGCCGATGCAGCCCAATCTACAAGAGACCTCCACAAAGGAGGAAACAACAACTACTGAGGACTTCAGCCGGAAAATTATACTCAAGCAGACAAGTGTGGGAGAACCAAACTGTCGGCGTTACCAACAGACAAGATACTGAGTCTGTTGGAAAACCAGCTGGGAAGAAACAGCATCGACCAACTGCAAGCCACCTGATGGAGTAGTGCTCTCCATCAACGAAAAATCCAAAGACCACAGCACTTATGCAAAAGATTGCACAAGTAGAGAAATCCGTCATTCAGCTTCACCACGCATAGTGTGGGAAGCCGCCCGGTACCGCACACTCAAACGATGGGTCATCAAACGAGTCAAGACCCATCTAACCAACGACCAGATCAGGGAGATGCTGGCGAGATAGAAGCGCAAAATCAAGATCACGAGTGCTGAGCGGATCATCGGAAAGAACAACATTCCCTCTACAGTTGTCGTTGTAGCATCAGAGGATCCCTCAATACATTATATGGGACAAGAAAGACCAAGTACCAGAGCACTACATACCGAGAGTGTTGCAGTGTTCTAAGTGCCAGAAATTTTGCCACATCCGTGCAACATGCATGTGGAGGTGTGTAGGTACTGACTGTTCTGGCCCCCCACCAATACATTCAGTGCCAGCATGCAAAGACCGACACGGACTTCAAGAGGCCTAACACCAACATAAAGTGCACTAACTGCCTCGGCACCCAGGGCGCCAGGTACCTCGGCTGCCCCTACCAGCAATACAGCAAAGAAGCTATGAAGATTGCCATCAAATCTAACTTGTCCTATAAAGAAGCTAGGAGGCAGTTCGAGGCGACCAGCCGACTCACAAAAATTGACAAAGCACAACTGGAAGGCCAACTAAAGGACCTGACGCCTAAGATCCACAGCTTGAAAGAAGAAAGATACAAGACTCAAGAAACACAGACAACAGCCGTTCAGTGCATCCCATATAATACCTATGTTTACGACTCTGGCGCCTTAGGGAGTATACAGTTTCCATACGACATGGCTGTTATTGTTATCATCGTATAATTGGTGTGGGGAACGGGGTAGCGGGTACTGTTCTCCTGAAACACTTTGAGAGCAGCCGAAAATAATATTACCGAACAGGATGAATCGAGGGAAGCGGTGATGGATTGCCTAAGACGGTGGTATAGGGTGAAAGTGCGGTATTGAAATCATTGATCCCTACAACAAAGGATCAACAACGCTTAAAGACATGAAAGACTTCGTCATCTGGCCAGGCACAATGGGATTGTATTCTATTCTAGTTTTTCTACCAGTCATGTTATATATTCTATGAGCTTATATTGGGAGGGGGGGGGATATGCTAAGCTATAATTCGATCTGTAGTAAGATTAAGATTGGTTTTGTCATTTTCTCGAAATTTTCTCCTATAAATGAGTTTGTAAAGAAACCGTTCTTTAGGCGAGTACTTTAAGCGTAACAAAAGCTTCTTTTCCCATTCCTGCATTTTCATAGCATGCAAGATTATATAGCGATGCCACTTAGTGTAGTTTGTGATATATTATGACATTGATTGGAAACATGTGAACAACTTCCGATAAACAATTCTGTAGTTTTGACTCATATAGTAGTAAATAAAAATATTACAAGAGGAATTCACGGATTCGAGGAGCACACCAGTCGAGCCAAGCACTAAAATCAGATTAATGTATTTACTGTTTGCGAAAAAGTCTTGTTCTTGCGATAAACCAATATATAGCATGCTGACTGGAATAAAGCAGATTATGAACAGGATGGAGATTGAAATCACCATTTTGGATATCTTCTGATTGCGACTTGAAAATGCATCTGCCTGTTTGCCAACACTAGAAGTCTTACGCCATTTGATGTTTTTGTGTAATTGTACCACCAGTACGACCATGCAGACGAAGATGACGATGAAGGAACCGAAATTGATAACCACATTGTTGATGAGGTACGATACTTTAATCATGGTGTCTCTGTCGTTCGAAAAGACCAGACCAAGCATGGTTCTATTCTTTCGAGGGAAGAACTTTGTCTCCAGCCTGTGGGCTACATACTCCGGGATGATACAGAGTATAACGACGACGAAGATAGTGATGGTGATGACTGAGACGCGTCTAGTTGTCAGAATTAAATTGGCCTGTGAAAACAAAAGAGACAACTACACTTTACAATATGCAATTAATACATTTGATAACATGGAACAATGCACACATGAGATAGCGTAACTGATATGTAATACTTAAAACAGTAAAGGATCTTTTACACGCCATAATGTGCATTTGGTTAATAGTCCTTGTGCATACTCTAATAGACTAATCGACTGTCATTGGGTAGGGTTGTTAGTATTATCACCAGAGAACTGCGCTTTATAGAACATGAAGTGAACCCCAGTTTACGCTTCATCGACAGTTTTTATTATGAAAGTGTACACTGTTGGCATACACCTGCACCTGGTTTACGTTCGGTGGGCAGACATTATCCTAAAACATTGCAAAATATCCATAGGTATAATGATTCCCTAACAGTACTTGGTTGAACATCTGTTACAGACCATTTCCGTCTGTACTAGATATTAACGTGAGCAGCTTTTCCATAGTAAGATTTTTTTATTTTATTATTTTTTTTTTTTTGCGTTTCCCTTTACAGGACATCGCAGTTAACATCTCATGAAAAGTTTACGTTCAGTAGTTTGCCATTGCTTTCTGAGCGGCCTGCACCGATATCAACGCAACGTGATCTGCTGCATCTGTGTTTCGTACGAGAGTGTAAGGGATTACGAACAACGTCCTTAACCCCTTCGCAAAGGAGATGAAATAGGTGTTCGAATATACTATACAGAATATCAAAGAGTGTGTGTGTGGTTATTAGGACATACCAGTCTTTGCAAATAATTACATGTTCTATGTTGAGCATTACTAGAAACCTGATCAGGGAAAATCCCATACTTCGACTAATAACCCAAACACATGATGTGTTGGATGAAAATGTATTCAACAGGAACCATCTTTATCTTCCTTTAAATATCAGATCTATAGTTAAAACAAACGTCTAACTTACAGGGAGACGGGCGAGTTTAATAAGCTATCAGTAGACGCAGAATTAACCGTTGGTTTTAACATAATCACAAGATTGATAATCTAATGAGAAAGAAATTCAGCAAATGATCTCATATGAACACTATCATCTGGTTATTGACAGCTTAATGATGATATTTCAATTGCTTCAAAAAGTCGGTTTGATGTAGACAAACCAGTACTAAAAGTAGCAAATTATCAGATAGCCACGCATATTTCAAACCATAGCTGACAACAGTGGAGAGGATACTACACTTTTTCACTAAAAAGGAAATAAGCCTTTAAGGTTATGCCAGTTGTCGTGACTAGAAGATAACGGGCGTGGTTCTGTTAGATTTTAACGTAGGAAAGAAATGTAGTCAAGCAAAGGGATGGATACTAGGTGAGTCAATGTAAAGATGGAAATTGTAGAGTACTACTTGACCATTTATTTTCTGAAATAAATAAATTGCTTAAATGGGGGAGGCGTGTGATATAATAAAACGTCCTTACCCTTTTCTATTTATTGACTCCCTTAAAAATAAACAACCCCTTTTAATTACTGTTTAAGTAACTTACTTAATGTAGGAGAAAATAAAACAGCGATAGACTGACCGTGGCAGCTTAATTTATTTGGCTTTATTTTGGCCTACGCACCTGGCCTACAGTCATCTACTGATTGAAAAACAAAGACTAAAGTAGTCATTTTAGTTCAGACTAAGAAAGTAAACAGACGTGCGTTCCCCGTGTGGGGTTTCTTTCCCTGTGTGGGGAAAGGTATTTTTGCCTTTTAAAACCATGATTCTCTTCAGCTATTGGTATGTTATATCTACATTATTAAGATGTATTTATGTATTACATAGACCAGTATGTTTAATTAAGAATTAGTTAGAATAATAAGTCAACAATTTTCTTAAACCAGGCTGGATGATGTTTACCAATGAAAAATATGTGGGTGCCACGCTGTAATTTTTTCTATGTTTTATAATTTCATATTCCTATGAATGATAACTTCTACGCATGGTGAAATATATCTCACTATCTATGCTTAGAAATCTCCAAATAATCTATGTACTGTAGAGATGAACTCTAAAGAACATTTTCAAAGAAACAATTTCTCAATGTGGGACTCTTGATTACATACTTCATAGTAGAGAACTGGTGCCTGCCACTTTCAAATATCCTATGTAGTGTAAATTCACTGTGAAGGATATCTCTGAACTTGTTTTATCCATGCGGAGACATACACATGAGTACGCATATCATGGACTCAGTTCATTTTGGATAAATTGTTTTCCTAATTCATAATCTTTAACTTTGAACTATAGTGCTAAATTTTAGTACAATCTTTTTGTTAACAGATTATCAACCACTCAGCATGAGTGGTGAACATATAATCATTTCATAAAATAGTGGTAGGGAAATGCCATGTTTGAGAATATAAATTCATGAACAATTAAAGTAAACGCGTGATGTAAATGCATGTTCGGATAGGATTTAATCCTCATCACCTCACTGTAGTAGGAACAGAAGCGGAGATTGATGTGAATAAATTGCTTGCAATATTCAGAAGACTGGACCATACGGCATAAGTTATTCTAATAAATACACTCCGAATAATAGCAGTCATTGGCAAAATATATCAGCGGTTACTATCCTCATGTGCTGTACGCAGTGGGGGGAAAACAATATATGTTTTAGTTATGGATTAACTCCTGAAGAAAATCCAAAAACCTAGGCTCCCTGCATCATCATTATGATTAATTATTATGTATGATTATCATGTACTTGATATCATAGAAATGGACATGTATGTTTTTTTCTGTTATGAGAATTTTCTCTGTTCTGATTGTTACTTTTTACTGTGGGAATATACATTTTAATGTTGCACCTTGGGATTAGAGGATGTTGATGTAAGAATCCTTGTGTATGTCAGTACTTAAGAAGCCAATGTTGAATAGTCTTGACCTAAGGTTGATTATAGTGCCGAAAGGAAGACGCGGCATTAGAAACCACAGAGATTCTGTATAGGCTATTCTCTTCAAGAATGAGAGATACAATATCAACAAGTTGGATGGACAGAATGACTTCACTCATCTAATAGTCCCAGTAACAACAGAACATAAAATAAAGTGAGAAAATACCTTACTCACTATTAAGAGTCAGAATGGCTCTACTCAGCAATGAGGGACAGTGGAACGTGGACACCCACCCCTTTCCCCTTCTCGCCTTATTGTTTTGTATTTTTGTTTGTAATTGTGTTGTAAACCTTTTACCATAACACAGTAGGTTAATGCTCGTGTTGTATTCTTGTCATCCCTTTTCTATAGCGAATGGTGGACTTGGTGGGACTGAGTTGCCACCTTATCAACTGGAAACTGGGTTATCAGCCAGTCAATAATAAAGAACAACCTGTCCTCAAGCAAAGTTTGAGCCACCACACCCATGGTTACTTCTGCGCTCAATAGCTCCATAGCGAGCAACAGATACATTCGAAGACAACTGACTGGGTGAGTGATTAAGTCCTATTTTAGTAGGAATATCCAGAATGGACTTCAAGATCTAATAATCTACAAAGATGAAGATCAACAGATTAACTAACAACGTGTAGCGTCTGCTTTACTCCTGAGAAGTACCACCTGAAGCCTTATCACTCAGCAAAATCAGTAAAACTATGGGACAATCCTACTACAAGTTACTAAAACTAGCAACAGTGAAAGCTCTTCAACTATTGGTTGGATTACCAAGTTAATATCAAACAATGGATAAGTCTTCAAAAGAATGTCTCACAGCTGCAACAGTCAAACATGGAATTCAGCTATTCAACACCAAGTTCTAGCTATGAACACCAACTCAAACAAATGGGAGAAGACACTGAACCACATAAGCCAATACAACCAAGGTACAAACTTAATATCCTCTGAAACATAACTACGAAACCAGATTACCTCAAGGTTCCAAACCCTGAACACCATCAGATAAAAGACCATATTATAGCAACTAAATGCCTCTACATCAGCAACAAGAGCAATCATCCAATTGTTTGCAAACCTGTTACTGTGTTAGATTTATTCATCTGTGGATTTATGTAGGTATAGATCAATTGTGGCCCTCGTCACAGATACTACCATGAGATGCCTCTCAGTCAATTAAAGTTCTACACTGGACTAGATAACAACGACTAATTCCTTGCCGGTCCAATGTCAGCCTAAATGCCATGGGTTATAGACTCGCGACTAGGTGGGTGAAACCTTTGTGTAAGCCAATTTGGTAGTCGGATATTATAAGCCGAGAAGCTGAATGGACGTCAACTTTTCATCAGACCTGATGATAAAGGGAAATACCTTCTGCAAAAGCTTAAGTGGAAATCCTGAAGTATGACCAACCTGAGGCACCAAATTTAACAAAAAGGGCACCGATCTTAAGGCAACAGAATATTCGTGATTCTAGCCCCAATGGAGGGGATATATGATGTGTGATTTTTCAATTCCTGGATTAGGGAGTATAAAATAGTCACCAGCCAATTACCAGTGGATAAATATTAGGAACATAACAAAGTGCATTAATTCGGTACCCAGATAATGGGAAAGGGATCTAATCTGCAGCAAAGATGAACCCTTAACCGCACACCAGGAGATAGACTCTATTAATTAGTTTAGTAGTACAAAATGCTGGTTATATGTTGTTTTTTTTTCTGAAGGTAACAGGTCAGTAGTTTTGTTCAATGGTATATATGTATAGTATTTTGACACCAACTCATTATTTTTAAAATGAGTAAATTATGAAAGGTGTCAGAAACAAATGTACTTTGATCATTATTTGCCTTAATTATGAGGGAAAATGAAAGTAGACCCAATTTGTGGTTGTTGTGTTGTTTGTAATAACCTTGTTTTTGTCTGGGGTCACTGGGTACTATATTGTAATAATGCAAAATATTCTCATGCCTGTCTGAAAATGCATAGTGTTCATTACACATATATATGTAACTGCAGATTTTGATTTAGTACTTGAACTGTTTGTCCAAAATTGTTGTGTACATCAAGTAAATGTGGCGTTCAACAGTGGTTGTTTATATGTTGTGAGCAATCAATATCCTTCTAACACTACAGTGAATTTACAAGGTGATGAAGTGGGAAGGGAAACCTACATACAGATGCCATGGTTTCAAGGATTGAACTGTGTTCTCCTGGGGTTTGTGGTAAATATCCCTAATCACATTGCATTCTAACAAGTGACCAGAGAATCAATTTAAATCAATTGTTAATTAAATTAACAAAATATTCTCATAAATTAAAATCCACATCCCACAGACATGTACCATGTTAGACTTTGATGTTGAACAGCAGGCGTTTAATCATCATCATTATCTGTTTGTTCGATGGCGGGTGGCGTAGGAGATTATATTATTCATTAAAATATACCAACTTTGTTCATCTAACATTTGGTCACAGATCTCCTTCATTATCCCTCTGTCAACCTGCCCAGACTTTTCTCATAATGTTTACATATACAATTTCTCTCTCTCTCTCTCTCTCTCTCTCTCTCTCTCTCTCTCTCTCTCTCTCTCTCTCTCTCTCTCTCTCTCTCTCTCCATCTCTCTCTTTCTCTCTCTCTCCCTCTCTCTCTCTCTATTTCGTTCTCTCTCTCTCTCTATTTCTCTCTCTCTCTTTCTCTCTCACGCTCTATCTCTCTCACGCTCTATTTCTCTCTCTCTCTCTCTCTCTCTCTCTCTCTCTCTCTCTCTCTCTCTCTCTCTCTCACTCTCTATTTCACATCCTTAATCTTCTCAGTCGTAACATAATTCTCTGGACTCTTTCGTCTCATAACCACAAGCTGACGATTGCAATATCCGGATGTACGTCATCTTATATATAAATTAGGATCTCCGTCTGTCTGTCTGTCTGTCTGTCTGTATGTATGTATGTATGTATGTCCTTTATTTGTTCGCGAACGGCCCATCCGATTGAGATGAAATTTTCTACACAACTTCCTTTCATTCCCGCTCTGCCAACTGTGATATTTTGTTAGTGTGAAATCGCCTGCTTACTCAGTATTATTTCATTTTTCATTTTTCATTATAATTTCATATTTCTCAGGGGACCTAACTCTGTAAAAGTTATTTCAAGGGGCATAACTTTTCTGTATAACTTATAGTCATATTGTGGCATCGTTTTCAAAGATTTATAAACTCTTTGTCCATAGTTATGTACCGGCATATGAGTTATAATAAATAATGATACAATCTGTAGGGCATTTTCAAAGTTTTCATAAAAATAATGCACAATGCATAACATTGTAACTCATCTTTTTTTTTGCTTAAGAAGTTACTGTAGTCATGCAGGTGATTAGAAAGAGTTTTCATTAAAAATAATGGATGGTGTGTGGAAGGACATTCTTTTAAGTTACTTTTTTTGTTGTATGCATTTAATGAGACGCTACCCGCCTGGAGCTGGGCGAAGCCACGCCGGGTCAGATAGATAGACAGACCCACCTTTTCGCTGCAGTTGTGTACAGGCAGTTAATTGTTGGGGAAGATGTAAAGATCTTTCAAGTGCTCTTTCTAATGCTTTTTGTAAGTTGGTCTTCGTTTATCTAAGGTTGTTCTAACTGCAACCAATAAATGATTAGACAGACAGGCAGACAGACAGACAGACAGACAGACAGACAGACAGACAGACAGACAGACAGACAGACAGACAGTCGGTAACGGGAACGAGAACTTATATGACTACTTTTATGAATTAAATGAGATGCTCCCCACCAGTGTCTGGGCGAAGCCGGGCCGGGTCAGCTAGTATTTCTTATAAAATATTTCCTTCAATCGCTCGCGTTAAACGCAAGCATAGACCATACTGTTAGTAGTGCAGCTTTAAACAGCTCATTTATGGAAAACACGAGATGTGCAGTGACTAGCCTGCATCAGAAAACAAATACATACAGAAAACACAACATATAACCACTGAGAAGACCCTCATGTGACTACGTTACGGTATAAGAACGGGATGAGTAGAATGAAAGATTTAACAAATTAACACAATGAAGAGAAAATGAAATATAATTTGAACACAATATGTGCTACACAGTTGCTGGCGATTTGGAAGCAAGCCGCCCAGCCTTGATTTCTCTATAATAGTATGAGTGCCAGTCGTTCAGAAATCAATGGCAAACTACTGAACGTAAACTTGCCCATGAACCACAAACATACCCAAAAAATGCTGGAGTTCACTGCTTCGTCCTGTAAAGGATATGCGTCTAACTTTACCCAGGAGCCCAGATCAATGTAAAACAACTAGATCCTCCTCTCCAATGTGTATTTATGTGTATAGTTTTAATCTCTAATCTACCATAGATGGTTAACATGTAATACATAGTAAGCTAAATGGTTTCAGCAGAGATAATGCATGTTAATGTATGGGTGTATTGCAACCTTTAACGGGAAAGTAATGCAGATACATCTCTCCAACGTAATGAAGGCGGTAATGCACCCAGACACTCGAGTAAAGACGGTGTGTGGTATACCGCATGTCAAGTACTGGAACTCAATGGCATCAAAGGGTAGCTTGGACTCTATGAATGCAGGCGTGTCACAGATGATGGTGAAGACTAGAGCTGTCAAAGAGCAAATGTCCGACACCGCCAAACCTGGTGACGTAAAGAGACAAAAAAAAAACACGTTTATGTCTTCATAATCATGCATCTTCTTTTCCAGCAAATGATGTACATGTACTAACACATTATTGTAAACTATTCTGTGCATATAATTATATTATCATTTTGAATTAACATTACGCCACAAAATAGCGTCACTAAATGAATGTATCCAGGCGGGCATCGCAATGGGCCACACTGGAGATAAGCTAGAAAAATGGGCACACCAAAAGTATAAAGAAGAAAGAGCTCTACAAAGAGAAGAAACAGAAAGAAAGCTGCTCTTGGCAGAGATGAAAGAGCATTAGAAAGGCAACATCAAAAAGAAATGAAAGAGATCGAGGAGGTTACCAAACAGAAACAGTTAGAATTAGAGCATGCCACCAAAGAAAAGCAGATACAGGTAGATTCAGAAACTAAACTAAAGATAAAGGAAATGGAGGTAGATTCTAACATACAAATAGCCTCTAGCAAACAAAAGAGCCAAGAAGAACAGAAAAAATTTAGTAAGTACAAGGGCCTTATCAAACCATACACTGTAGGTGATTCAATCAGCGCAGGGACTGAAAATATAGAGTTCCAACTAAAAACACAGAAAATACCTTTAGAGGATTGGGCAATGATTTACATGAGGAACTTGAGTGGGGAGCCTTTAAAAGTAATAGAAACCATTCCTACAGATCTTAGAAATAATTACCAGTACATACACGATAAGATAATGCAACATTTTCTTTTGGACGCTACTGGTTACCAAATTCAATTCTCACAGATTAAACCAAAAGCAACTGAAACGTTCTTAGACTACATTTCTAACGTGCAAAGCACATTTAAAAAATGGACTAAGGCGAATAACGTAGGTAACAGCTATGAAAAACTAGAAGAGCTAATGGTAATGGATAAAGTCGTTTCTACAGTGCCTACCCCTTTCGCTAAATTCTTACAACAATCAGATAATGATTCCATTCAACAATTAAAGAAACGGGGGTCAGCTTATTTTTCCTCTAATCGGGACATATTTAAAACTACATCATATGACACAGAAAGTACAGCTTTTGCAAACAGAGTCCCTGATAGATCCTACAAACAGAAAGACTATAGTAAGAAGGACAAACCATATCAGAAACCACATCGATGTAATTATTGCAATCTTTTTCACCCAACTTATTCGATGTGTGATAAGAACCCCACATATCCGTCACACCTAGAACAGTGTTAAAGAAGCAAGAAAGCAGAGGATCATCGTTGAAACGTGCTGTAAAATGTTATTTTTGTTCTAGTTATGGCCATTATAGTAATAAATGTCTTGGGAGACAGAGAATGAAGGCAAACAACGCAGCCCTCATCGATACATCATCAGACGATGAGAGTGACATAGATCCCGAACTTGTCAATGTATTGCCAACGAATGAATGTCAGAGTGTATCATCAGTAACTGATATTTTAGACTTTAAATGTAAAGTATGCCATCAATTTCATGCGGATGGGAAATTAGAATGTGGGCATATAATACCATGTTCAAATGAAGATGCTAACGCAGCGTGTGCCTCCAGAGGTAAACTTAAGTTCTACGATGCACTGGTCAATGGACAACCATGCCAATGCTTAGTTGATAGCGGCAGCACTCTACTGGGACTAAGGAGAGAACTTGCTAGACCTGAAGATTATACGGGTGAATTTGTCAAATGCCGTACTTTCTCTGGAACCATCGAGAAATACCCACTGGCAAAAGCGCATATCAATACCCCGTTCCTTACCGGCACATTTACGTGCGCTATCCTTCAAGATCCATGTACGGATCTTATTTTGGGATGTCTAGATGCATTGAAAGAATGTACAGACGACGACATAAAAGCCTGGAAAGATACACATATAGCTAACGCTGTAACAAGGTCAGATACTGAAACAAACTATACTGACTTACAAAATGAAATGCTACAGCTATTAACACCAATTGGTGAAGATACCACCACTACTCGACAGAAGTTTATCGAGTCACAAAGCACCTACCATACAATTACACCATATTTTAAACTTTTGGGTGAAAGAGTGAAAGTGACTAAGAATGCATCTTGGTACTTTAGAAAATTTAATGGAATTCTCATGCGTTATTATACAAAAAATAACCATGAAATTCAGCAAACGGTGTTACCTGTAACATACCGACAAAATGTGCTTAAAATCGCACATGAGTCACCGTTTGCTGGACATTTGGCGTATGATAAGACGCGAGCCAGAGTTCTATCACATTTTTACTGGCCGAAATTCTGTTCGGACATAAAATCTTTCTGTCGTTCTTGTACTATTTGTCAACATCTTGTACGAAAGGGAAAGCATGTGACGGCCGAAGTTCAACGGTCATTATTAGCAACCAGACCATTTGAGTGTGTAGCGGTCGATATTGTTGGACCCCTGAATCAGGTGTCAAGCAAAGGAAACCGTTATATACTAACTCACGTGGACCTATGTACCAGGTGGATCGAAGCAATTCCACTAAAATACATCACCTCCAAAGATGTGGCAAATGTATTTTTGCATATATTTTCTCGCTTTGGCTTCCCACGATCTATCTTATCAGATCGGGGAACGCAGTTTATTTCGGCTGCTACGCAAGCCTTAACAAAATTGTTAGGAATAGAGCAACACTTCACACATGTTTGTGTAGCCCTGTCAGCATCTCCAATAAGACCTTACAGGAGTAAGGAGTTGACACTAGGCTAGTAGAGAGACACCCAGACAGGGAAGACACCGAGTACTATAAATACCTCACAGGGAGACACATTTGTGTCAGACCAGAGGCCAACGAGTACGGATGAGCGAGGGCTTTCCCCAAGCAATTGGGTTGCTGGTCCTTGCGAGTAACCGTGATATGGCAGGTTACTCAAACTCACTCGGTGTTGCACGGCCACTTCTTGACCACTCCTGACCATTCTCACACCTTCGGTTCAATAACTGTTTAGCCGTTCATTGTTAGCTGGCGCTATGACACATTCTTATCCAGGTGTTATTCTACAGATATGACGCATTTAATTGGCTTTGTCTTCACCGTGCGCCGTACAATATATACATGTATATTGTACTTGTATGTCTTTCCTTAGGTTATTGTACATCTTCATAAAGTATATCTGCCGTGTTTTTCTCTCCTTCACTGAGAGTCGACTGGTGCGATATGCGTGACATCAGGGGTATGATCAGTTGATAACCCGTGTCAGTTACTTTGTGACCGGAGAAGGGAATGAATGGTTCTTGTGTTCTGCAAAAAAAATTATATGAATGATTCTGAGAAAAACTGACACTTTTCTTTCAGTAGGATTGTTCTGTCAGCAAGATTCCCCACTTTTCGACATTCTGATAAAGACCACTCAAATTTAACAAATCAACACGGGTGCTATAAATGTGATATGAAGGCCAGATGTGCCAGACCATCGACTCGACGCTCTATCGAGAACAGATCGAAATCGGATAAAGCAAAGGATACCTCGCGTTAAAAATGCCGCGCAGAGACATGCATTGTATGCAGCCGGGAAGAAGAAGGCAGAGGCGAAGAAGGCCGCGGCGACTGCTGAGCCCATATCTACAAACAGCAGTCCTGCTCCTACACCGCTGAAACCGTTCCTATTGCTGAAGAAATCACAATTGAAGCCAGCAGCAGCCGGGAAATTCTAACCAGCACCAAGCCGATGCAGCCCAATCTACAAGAGACCTCCACAAAGGAGGAAACAACAACTACTGAGGACTTCAGCCGGAAAATTATACTCAAGCAGACAAGTGTGGGAGAAACCAAACTGTCGGCGTTACCAACAGACAAGATACTGAGTCTGTTGGAAAACCAGCTGGGAAGAAACAGCATCGACCAACTGCAAGCCACCTGATGGAGTAGTGCTCTCCATCAACGAAAAATCCAAAGACACAGCACTTATGCAAAAGATTGCACAAGTAGAGAAATCCGTCATTCAGCTTCACCACGCATAGTGTGGGAAGCCGCCCGGTACCGCACACTCAAACGATGGGTCATCAAACGAGTCAAGACCCATCTAACCAACGACCAGATCAGGGAGATGCTGGCGAGATAGAAGCGCAAAATCAAGATCACGAGTGCTGAGCGGATCATCGGAAAGAACAACATTCCCTCTACAGTTGTCGTTGTAGCATCAGAGGATCCCTCAATACATTATATGGGACAAGAAAGACCAAGTACCAGAGCACTACATACCGAGAGTGTTGCAGTGTTCTAAGTGCCAGAAATTTTGCCACATCCGTGCAACATGCATGTGGAGGTGTGTAGGTACTGACTGTTCTGGCCCCCCACCAATACATTCAGTGCCAGCATGCAAAGACCGACACGGACTTCAAGAGGCCTAACACCAACATAAAGTGCACTAACTGCCTCGGCACCCAGGGCGCCAGGTACCTCGGCTGCCCCTACCAGCAATACAGCAAAGAAGCTATGAAGATTGCCATCAAATCTAACTTGTCCTATAAAGAAGCTAGGAGGCAGTTCGAGGCGACCAGCCGACTCACAAAAATTGACAAAGCACAACTGGAAGGCCAACTAAAGGACCTGACGCCTAAGATCCACAGCTTGAAAGAAGAAAGATACAAGACTCAAGAAACACAGACAACAGCCGTTCAGTGCATCCCATATAACACCTATGTTTACGACTCTGGCGCCTTAGGGAGTATACAGTTTCCATACGACATGGCTGTTATTGTTATCATCGTATAATTGGTGTGGGGAACGGGGTAGCGGGTACTGTTCTCCTGAAACACTTTGAGAGCAGCCGAAAATAATATTACCGAACAGGATGAATCGAGGGAAGCGGTGATGGATTGCCTAAGACGGTGGTATAGGGTGAAAGTGCGGTATTGAAATCATTGATCCCTACAACAAAGGATCAACAACGCTTAAAGACATGAAAGACTTCGTCATCTGGCCAGGCACAATGGGATTGTATTCTATTCTAGTTTTTCTACCAGTCATGTTATATATTCTATGAGCTTATATTGGGAGGGGGGGGGGGGGGGGGATATGCTAAGCTATAATTCGATCTGTAGTAAGATTAAGATTGGTTTTGTCATTTTCTCGAAATTTTCTCCTATAAATGAGTTTGTAAAGAAACCGTTCTTTAGGCGAGTACTTTAAGCGTAACAAAAGCTTCTTTTCCCATTCCTGCATTTTCATAGCATGCAAGATTATATAGCGATGCCACTTAGTGTAGTTTGTGATATATTATGACATTGATTGGAAACATGTGAACAACTTCCGATAAACAATTCTGTAGTTTTGACTCATATAGTAGTAAATAAAAATATTACAAGAGGAATTCACGGATTCGAGGAGCACACCAGTCGAGCCAAGCACTAAAATCAGATTAATGTATTTACTGTTTGCGAAAAAGTCTTGTTCTTGCGATAAACCAATATATAGCATGCTGACTGGAATAAAGCAGATTATGAACAGGATGGAGATTGAAATCACCATTTTGGATATCTTCTGATTGCGACTTGAAAATGCATCTGCCTGTTTGCCAACACTAGAAGTCTTACGCCATTTGATGTTTTTGTGTAATTGTACCACCAGTACGACCATGCAGACGAAGATGACGATGAAGGAACCGAAATTGATAACCACATTGTTGATGAGGTACGATACTTTAATCATGGTGTCTCTGTCGTTCGAAAAGACCAGACCAAGCATGGTTCTATTCTTTCGAGGGAAGAACTTTGTCTCCAGCCTGTGGGCTACATACTCCGGGATGATACAGAGTATAACGACGACGAAGATAGTGATGGTGATGACTGAGACGCGTCTAGTTGTCAGAATTAAATTGGCCTGTGAAAACAAAAGAGACAACTACACTTTACAATATGCAATTAATACATTTGATAACATGGAACAATGCACACATGAGATAGCGTAACTGATATGTAATACTTAAAACAGTAAAGGATCTTTTACACGCCATAATGTGCATTTGGTTAATAGTCCTTGTGCATACTCTAATAGACTAATCGACTGTCATTGGGTAGGGTTGTTAGTATTATCACCAGAGAACTGCGCTTTATAGAACATGAAGTGAACCCCAGTTTACGCTTCATCGACAGTTTTTATTATGAAAGTGTACACTGTTGGCATACACCTGCACCTGGTTTACGTTCGGTGGGCAGACATTATCCTAAAACATTGCAAAATATCCATAGGTATAATGATTCCCTAACAGTACTTGGTTGAACATCTGTTACAGACCATTTCCGTCTGTACTAGATATTAACGTGAGCAGCTTTTCCATAGTAAGATGTTTTTATTTTATTATTATTTTTTTTTTTTTGCGTTTCCCTTTACAGGACATCGCAGTTAACATCTCATGAAAAGTTTACGTTCAGTAGTTTGCCATTGCTTTCTGAGCGGCCTGCACCGATATCAACGCAACGTGATCTGCTGCATCTGTGTTTCGTACGAGAGTGTAAGGGATTACGAACAACGTCCTTAACCCCTTCGCAAAGGAGATGAAATAGGTGTTCGAATATACTATACAGAATATCAAAGGGTGTTTGTGTGGTTATTAGGACATACCAGTCTTTGCAAATAATTACATGTTCTATGTTGAGCATTACTAGAAACCTGATCAGGGAAAATCCCATACTTCGACTAATAACCCAAACACATGATGTGTTGGATGAAAATGTATTCAACGGGAACCATCTTTATCTTCCTTTAAATATCAGATCTATAGTTAAAACAAACGTCTAACTTACAGGGAGACGGGCGAGTTTAATAAGCTATCAGTAGACGCAGAATTAACCGTTGGTTTTAACATAATCACAAGATTGATAATCTAATGAGAAAGAAATTCAGCAAATGATCTCATATGAACACTATCATCTGGTTATTGAAAGCTTCTTCTTCTTCTTCTTCTTCAGCATTCCGAGCCATTGAGGTTCTTTGCTGCAAATACAATCTGTCTCCATTCGTCTCTCTGGTGGACCTTTTCTTGCCAGTCGTTGATTCCAAGTGCTTGTAGGTCTGTATGTATATTATCTCTCCACCGCCTTCTTGGTCTACCTCGGGGTCTACGGTCATTTATTTCCTGAGTGTAAGCGAGTTTTGTTTCCCTATTATCTTCCATTCTTTCTATATGCCCCAGCCATCGTAGTCTATTAGCCTTCATGATACCAGTGATTAGCGGGGACTTAAACAAATCATAAATGTCTTTGTTACTTCTTCTTTTCCACTCTCCACTTTGTGTATCCCTAATGGGTCCAAAGATGCGTCTTAAAATTTTGTTCTCAAAGGTTTGTAACAAGGCTTCGTCTCCTTTCGTTGTACTCCAGGTTTCAGAGCCATACAGCACAACTGGTCTGATCAGTGTTTTGTATATTGTGATTTTGGTGTTACGAGATAGCGCCTTTGATTTAGTAGATGTTGTAGTGCATAGTATATCTTATTTCCAGAGTTGATTCTAGTTTGTATTTCTTCCCTTATGATGTTGGAGCAGTTGAAGATTGTACCCAGGTATTTGTATGTTTCCGTTCTTTTAATGGTCATATTATCTATTTGTATGTGGCCAGAGTTTTTAGCCATTCCGTCTCTTGAAATTACCATATATTCTGTCTTATCTTGGTTGATAACCAGCCCCATCTGTTGGGCTTTTTCCTTTAAGTGAGTCAATATTTCTAATGTCTTTTGTTCACTTTGCCCTATAATATCTATATCATCTGCATAACCAAGCAGCTTGGATGTTCCTCCAATATCACAATAATTATTGAAAGCTTAATGATGATATTTCAATTGCTTCAAAAAGTCGGTTTGATGTAGACAAACCAGTACTAAAAGTAGCAAATTATCAGATAGCCACGCATATTTCAAACCATAGCTGACAACAGTGGAGAGGATACTACACTTTTTCACTAAAAAGGAAATAAGCCTTTAAGGTTATGCCAGTTGTCGTGACTAGAAGATAACGGGCGTGGTTCTGTTAGATTTTAACGTAGGAAAGAAATGTAGTCAAGCAAAGGGATGGATACTAGGTGAGTCAATGTAAAGATGGAAATTGTAGAGTACTACTTGACCATTTATTTTCTGAAATAAATAAATTGCTTAAATGGGGGAGGCGTGTGATATAATAAAACGTCCTTACCCTTTTCTATTTATTGACTCCCTTAAAAATAAACAACCCCTTTTAATTACTGTTTAAGTAACTTACTTAATGTAGGAGAAAATAAAACAGCGATAGACTGACCGTGGCAGCTTAATTTATTTGGCTTTATTTTGGCCTACGCACCTGGCCTACAGTCGTCTACTGATTGAAAAACAAAGACTAAAGTAGTCATTTTAGTTCAGACTAAGAAAGTAAACAGACGTGCGTTCCCCGTGTGGGGTTTCTTTCCCTGTGTGGGGAAAGGTATTTTTGCCTTTTAAAACCATGATTCTCTTCAGCTATTGGTATGTTATATCTACATTATTAAGATGTATTTATGTATTACATAGACCAGTATGTTTAATTAAGAATTAGTTAGAATAATAAGTCAACAATTTTCTTAAACCAGGCTGGATGATGTTTACCAATGAAAAATATGTGGGTGCCACGCTGTAATTTTTTCTATGTTTTATAATTTCATATTCCTATGAATGATAACTTCTACGCATGGTGAAATATATCTCACTATCTATGCTTAGAAATCTGCAAATAATCTATGTACTGTAGAGATGAACTCTAAAGAACATTTTCAAAGAAACAATTTCTCAATGTGAGACTCTTGATTACATACTTCATAGTAGAGAACTGGTGTCTGCCACTTTCAAATATCCTATGTAGTGTAAATTCACTGTGAAGGATATCTCTGAACTTGTTTTATCCATGCGGAGACATACACATGAGTACGCATATCATGGACTCAGTTCATTTTGGATAAATTGTTTTCCTAATTCATAATCTTTAACTTTGAACTATAGTGCTAAATTTTAGTACAATCTTTTTGTTAACAGATTATCAACCACTCAGCATGAGTGGTGAACATATAATCATTTCATAAAATAGTGGTAGGGAAATGCCATGTTTGAGAATATAAATTCATGAACAATTAAAGTAAACGCGTGATGTAAATGCATGTTCGGATAGGATTCAATCCTCATCACCTCACTGTAGTAGGAACAGAAGCGGATATTGATGTGAATAAATTGCTTGCAATATTCAGAAGACTGGACCATACGGCATAAGTTATTCTAATAAATACACTCCGAATAATAGCAGTCATTGGCAAAATATATCAGCGGTTACTATCCTCATGTGCTGTACGCAGTGGGGGGAAAACAATATATGTTTTAGTTATGGATTAACTCCTGAAGAAAATCCAAAAACCTAGGCTCCCTGCATCATCATTATGATTAATTATTATGTATGATTATCATGTACTTGATATCATAGAAATGGACATGTATGTTTTTTTCTGTTATGAGAATTTTCTCTGTTCTGATTGTTACTTTTTACTGTGGGAATATACATTTTAATGTTGCACCTTGGGATTAGAGGATGTTGATGTAAGAATCCTTGTGTATGTCAGTACTTAAGAAGCCAATGTTGAATAGTCTTGACCTAAGGTTGATTATAGTGCCGAAAGGAAGACGCGGCATTAGAAACCACAGAGATTCTGTATAGGCTATTCTCTTCAAGAATGAGAGATACAATATCAACAAGTTGGATGGACAGAATGACTTCACTCATCTAATAGTCCCAGTAACAACAGAACATAAAATAAAGTGATAAAATACCTTACTCACTATTAAGAGTCAGAATGGCTCTACTCAGCAATGAGGGACAGTGGAACGTGGACACCCACCCCTTTCCCCTTCTCGCCTTATTGTTTTGTATTTTTGTTTGTAATTGTGTTGTAAACCTTTTACCATAACACAGTAGATTAATGCTCGTGTTGTATTCTTGTCATCCCTTTTCTATAGCGAATGGTGGACTTGGTGGGACTGAGTTGCCACCTTATCAACTGGAAACTGGGTTATCAGCCAGTCAATAATAAAGAACAACCTGTCCTCAAGCAAAGTTTGAGCCACCACACCCATGGTTACTTCTGCGCTCAATAGCTCCATAGCGAGCAACAGATACATTCGAAGACAACTGACTGGGTGAGTGATTCAGTCCTATTTTAGTAGGAATATCCAGAATGGACTTCAAGATCTAATAATCTACAAAGATGAAGATCAACAGATTAACTAACAACGTGTAGCGTCTGCTTTACTCCTGAGAAGTACCACCTGAAGCCTTATCACTCAGCAAAATCAGTAAAACTATGGGACAATCCTACTACAAGTTACTAAAACTAGCAACAGTGAAAGCTCTTCAACTATTGGTTGGATTACCAAGTTAATATCAAACAATGGATAAGTCTTCAAAAGAATGTCTCACAGCTGCAACAGTCAAACATGGAATTCAGCTATTCAACACCAAGTTCTAGCTATGAACACCAACTCAAATGAATGGGAGAAGACACTGAACCACATAAGCCAATACAACCAAGGTACAAACTTAATATCCTCTGAAACATAACTACGAAACCAGATTACCTCAAGGTTCCAAACCCTGAACACCATCAGATAAAAGACCATATTATAGCAACTAAATGCCTCTACATCAGCAACAAGAGCAATCATCCAATTGTTTGCAAACCTGTTACTGTGTTAGATTTATTCATCTGTGGATTTATGTAGGATATAGATCAATTGTGGCCCTCGTCACAGATACTACCATGAGATGCCTCTCAGTCAATTAAAGTTCTACACTGGACTAGATAACAACGACTAATTCCTTGCCGGTCCAATGTCAGCCTAAATGCCATGGGTTATAGACTCGCGACTAGGTGGGTGAAACCTTTGTGTAAGCCAATTTGGTAGTCGGATATTATAAGCCGAGAAGCTGAATGGACGTCAACTTTTCATCAGACCTGATGATAAAGGGAAATACCTTCTGCAAAGGCTTAAGTGGAAATCCTGAAGTATGACCAACCTGAGGCACCAAATTTAACAAAAAGGGCACCGATCTTAAGGCAACAGAATATTCGTGATTCTAGCCCCAATGGAGGGGATATATGATGTGTGATTTTTCAATTCCTGGATTAGGGAGTATAAAATAGTCACCAGCCAATTACCAGTGGATAAATATTAGGAACATAACAAAGTGCATTAATTCGGTACCCAGATAATGGGAAAGGGATCTAATCTACAGCAAAGATGAACCCTTAACCGCACACCAGGAGATAGACTCTATTAATTAGTTTAGTAGTACAAAATGCTGGTTATATGTTGTTTTTTTTTTCTGAAGGTAACAGGTCAGTAGTTTTGTTCAATGGTATATATGTATAGTATTTTGACACCAACTCATTATTTTTAAAATGAGTAAATTATGAAAGGTGTCAGAAACAAATGTACTTTGATCATTATTTGCCTTAATTATGAGGGAAAATGAAAGTAGACCCAATTTGTGGTTGTTGTGTTGTTTGTAATAACCTTGTTTTTGTCTGGGGTCACTGGGTACTATATTGTAATAATGCAAAATATTCTCATGCCTGTCTGAAAATGCATAGTGTTCATTACACATATATATGTAACTGCAGATTTTGATTTAGTACTTGAACTGTTTGTCCAAAATTGTTGTGTACATCAAGTAAATGTGGCGTTCAACAGTGGTTGTTTATATGTTGTGAGCAATCAATATCCTTCTAACACTACAGTGAATTTACAAGGTGATGAAGTGGGAAGGGAAACCTACATACAGATGCCATGGTTTCAAGGATTGAACTGTGTTCTCCTGGGGTTTGTGGTAAATATCCCTAATCACATTGCATTCTAACAAGTGACCAGAGAATCAATTTAAATCAATTGTTAATTAAATTAACAAAATATTCTCATAAATTAAAATCCACATCCCACAGACATGTACCATGTTAGACTTTGATGTTGAACAGCAGGCGTTTAATCATCATCATTATCTGTTTGTTCGATGGCGGGTGGCGTAGGAGATTATATTATTCATTAAAATATACCAACTTTGTTCATCTAACATTTGGTCACAGATCTCCTTCATTATCCCTCTGTCAACCTGCCCAGACTTTTCTCATAATGTTTACATATACAATTTCTCTCTCTCTCTCTCTCTCTCTCTCTCTCTCTCTCTCTCTCTCTCTCTCTCTCTCTCTCTCTCTCTCTCATCTCTCTTTCTCTCTCTCTCCCTCTCTCTCTCTCTCTCTCTATTTCGTTCTCTCTCTCTATTTCTCTCTCTCTCTTTCTCTCTCACGCTCTATCTCTCTCACGCTCTATTTCTCTCTCTCTCTCTCTCTCTCTCTCTCTCTCTCTCTCTCTCTCTCTCTCTCTCACTCTCTATTTCACATCCTTAATCTTCTCAGTTGTAACATAATTCTCTGGACTCTTTCGTCTCATAACCACAAGCTGACGATTGCAATATCCGGATGTACGTCATCTTATATATAAATTAGGATCTCCGTCTGTCTGTCTGTCTGTCTGTCTGTATGTATGTATGTATGTCCTTTATTTGTTCGCGAACGGCCCATCCGATTGAGATGAAATTTTCTACACAACTTCCTTTCATTCCCGCTCTGCCAACTGTGATATTTTGTTAGTGTGAAATCGCCTGCTTACTCAGTATTATTTCATTTTTCATTATAATTTCATATTTCTCAGGGGACCTAACTCTGTAAAAGTTATTTCAAGGGGCATAACTTTTCTGTATAACTTATAGTCATATTGTGGCATCGTTTTCAAAGATTTATAAACTCTTTGTCCATAGTTATGTACCGGCATATGAGTTATAATAAATAATGATACAATCTGTAGGGCATTTTCAAAGTTTTCATAAAAATAATGCACAATGCATAACATTGTAACTCATCTTTTTTTTTGCTTAAGAAGTTACTGTAGTCATGCAGGTGATTAGAAAGAGTTTTCATTAAAAATAATGGATGGTGTGTGGAAGGACATTCTTTTAAGTTACTTTTTTTGTTGTATGCATTTAATGAGACGCTACCCGCCTGGAGCTGGGCGAAGCCACGCCGGGTCAGATAGATAGACAGACCCACCTTTTCGCTGCAGTTGTGTACAGGCAGTTAATTGTTGGGGAAGATGTAAAGATCTTTCAAGTGCTCTTTCTAATGCTTTTTGTAAGTTGGTCTTCGTTTATCTAAGGTTGTTCTAACTGCAACCAATAAATGATTAGACAGACAGGCAGACAGACAGACAGACAGACAGACAGACAGACAGACAGACAGACAGACAGACAGACAGACAGACAGACAGACAGACAGACAGACAGTCAGTCGGTAACGGGAACGAGAACTTATATGACTACTTTTATGAATTAAATGAGATGCTCCCCACCAGGGTCTGGGCGAAGCCGGGCCGGGTCAGCTAGTATTTCTTATAAAATATTTCCTTCAATCGCTCGCGTTAAACGCAAGCATAGACCATACTGTTAGTAGTGCAGCTTTAAACAGCTCATTTATGGAAAACACGAGATGTGCAGCGACTAGCCTGCATCAGAAAACAAATACATACAGAAAACACAACATATAACCACTGAGAAGACCCTCATGTGACTACGTTACGGTATAAGAACGGGATGAGTAGAATGAAAGATTTAACAAATTAACACAATGAAGAGAAAATGAAATATAATTTGAACACAATATGTGCTACACAGTTGCTGGCGATTTGGAAGCAAGCCGCCCAGCCTTGATTTCTCTATAATAGTATGAGTGCCAGTCGTTCAGAAATCAATGGCAAACTACTGAACGTAAACTTGCCCATGAACCACAAACATACCCAAAAAATGCTGGAGTTCACTGCTTCGTCCTGTAAAGGATATGCGTCTAACTTTACCCAGGAGCCCAGATCAATGTAAAACAACTAGATCCTCCTCTCCAATGTGTATTTTATGTGTATAGTTTTAATCTCTAATCTACCATAGATGGTTAACATGTAATACATAGTAAGCTAAATGGTTTCAGCAGAGATAATGCATGTTAATGTA